>CM033644.1:131126711-131293906 GCA_019512145.1 Engystomops pustulosus
ATCTAATAAGGAGCATCTAGCCTTGCAGATTCTTCTTTCTGCTCCTGTGGTCGGGTACGACTCCTTATTATATTTTGATATATATACGTTTTTGTACTTTGAGGTAATATTGAATGTTTGTTCAAGTCTGTTTTACCTACTTTGTAGCTACTGTTATCAGGTGGTTCTTTCTGTGACTATATTTTCATGCTCTCTAGCGCCCCTCTCTGAACCTGTTAATGCTCATTTACATGTGCTTATGCTTACATGCACTCTCACCTATTGCGAGCATCATACGGGCCTGGTTGTTGTCCTCTTGTGCAGTTCATTAGTTTCTTCTTAAAGGGAACCTACAAAGGTAGAACGGGTGGTAGGTGCATGTAGTGTTCCTGCTATCTTTTTAAAATCTTTATTGCCCTAATATGTAAATTTTCTAAAGAGGCTACTGGGGCATGGAGTAGCCAGACATGAGGCTACACGTTGCGGCTACTCCATGCCCCAGTAGCCTTTTTGTTCCTTCTACCCAGAAATCTTTTTGTTCCTTCTACCCAGTAGCTGTGCGCCCTCGTCAGAGAAGCTGGAGTTTTGCCCACTCTGGGTACCCTTGCCGGGAAACTGCACCTCTACACTAGAGATGACCGATAACCCCTATACTAACAATGACTTTCTGCCAGGTCTCGCGCCTTCCTTCCCCGCAGTGCACCCATAAAACAAGTAACGTCCACATGTGGGGGGGTCTCTGTACTTGGGAGAAATTGCAGAACAAATTGTATGGTTAGTTTTTTTTTTTTTTTATCTTTTGGAAATGTATACATTTCAGGGCTAAATGAACGTATAACCGGCACAATTTGACCATTCTAAATTTCACCTGCATTTTGATTCAATTACTATGAAGATCTTAAGGGGTTAACGATCTTCCTAAAAGCGGTTTCGGATAGCTTGAGGGGTGCAGATTTGAAAATGGGTTGATTATATAGGGGGTTTTGATGCTAAATATGGAAAATTTCATTCAAAATAGTATTTATCCGCAAAAGAGTAAATTCTGAAAATACGGAAAATCGCTATTCAATTTGTAAGCCATATGTAGAAATATGGGAAATGTTATTCAGCAACTTATTTAGGTGGTAAATCTATCTACCTGAAAATGTAATGATTTTGAATTTCAAAAAAATGAAATTTTTGGAAAATAAAAGCAAAACTTATCAGCCAACATTTACCACTAAAATGAAGTACAACATGTGGGGAAAAAACAATCTCAGAATCGCTTTGATAAGTAAAAGTGTTCAAAAGTTAAACATATAAAGTGACAAGTCAGAATCCAAAAAATGGGGCTGAGCCTTAAGCTGTAAAATGGCTCCGTCCTTAAGGGGTCAAACAAGATACTTTTTTTGTTTGGATGTTGGACTTTCTTTATCCTCTCAACTCCACCAGCTCACTTAACAGACTCAGGGAGGAACCTTTATAAAAAAAGACTCTCCTGATACCATGTGACAACCATTCATAAATAAAACAAAATAAATTAAATACAGCTTCACCCAATGTTCTACCACAAATAACCAGTACACCATAATATCTTCAGTTTGGGTCTAGGGGATTTACTATGAATTCTCCTACAAGCTCTCCTATTGTCCAAATCCTCCTGGACACAGGCCAGGATCCACCAGGCAGAGACAGAAGGCACCACATAAAACGACAGAGGTTACTCACAAAACTTTTTTTATTGCCTACTCTGGGTCACTACATACTCTCCCTGGAAAAACCAATGTCACCATCAGCTTTACTAGAATAGGAGGCATAGATCTGAAAAGTTCTGCCTAGAAGGTCTGCATGCACAATAAGAACATTCATAAGGCAAAGTTCAATTTTATTGGGAGGTGGCTTCACTCTGTAATTTCCTCAAGAACAGGATTTACTGTTGAGCTTGATGACTAGTAGATTAGATACATTTATTTCAAAGCATCTGCTTGTGTTCTAGTGTGAATCTTCCCTGGGTACACATATAACTCAAGCACATAATGGGCATCAGCCAAACATGGCTCAACAGGCGACTTTAAGGGGAGGTAAGCCCATATGGGTGGCTTACTTCATAACTGCAACAGCTTCAGATGTCTCAATGGCCACAATAGCAGATGGCAAGGCACTATAACAGGACAGCATTGCTTTATGAGAAAGAGGTTCCAGATCCTCCATGAGCTGGGCAGCTGCTAGTGGCGGGATGGCAGCTTCTTCAATGGGCACTGGCCTTGCCTCTGGATCAGAATTCGGCTGAAGCTCTGTGGTAGTCTGCGAGGAGGATGGGACCAGGCGGAGGGAGAGAACCTACCTGTAACCTGGGTTGACAGTGGTGTACACCCTGGCACCTCCAGAACAATGCAGGACTGCTCCCTTGCTGGGGCAGCCAGAGTTATGTTAACGGTCCTCTTGATTTACATCGTGGGAGCCATTGGGCACTTTATTGCAGATGGTTATCTGGAGTGTTGAGACTAAAATTCTTCTATAGTAAGGAAATGTACCCTCCAGGTAAATTGCGAAGACTCCCCATTTTGCTATTAGTGGCGTAGGGGTCACATGATGGCGGATAAACTTCTTTGTACACTTAACTGCCTGCCTTGTTCTCTTTCCCTTTGGCACTATTTAATCCCTGCGAGGCTAGCAATAGAATAACATGTTGGCTTGCGCAACGCTTGGACAGTATAGAGTCATCTTTTTCGTCCACCGACTCCTGGGACCACCCAGCTGAGGCTACATCAAAAACTTTGTAGTATGCAGTGCACTTAACTATTTAAACAAAAAAAAAAGCCTAAATCATGACAGACCTTTTAGAAATTCCCTTTACCATTTTTTTCAGTTCCGTTATTTACTCCCTTATTTTTACACTTAGAGCTGCAAGAGGGCTTGGTTTCTCATGACAAATGCTACTTCCTAGTGGTGCTATTAAAAATTTTAGGAATATTCAAGTAAGTGGGCTATAATTTTAGTTTTCAGGATGCAAACATGAGTGTGCATATGACGGATGACAAACAACAATTTTTTCTCCTGATGTTCTTGCAAAGCATTTTATAATGCATTCAAAACTTAATATAGAAACGCTGCCTAAAAGTAAATACTAATGAAAAACAAAAGGAATATTCACTAATTGATTCTGTATAACCCAAAACATGGTTATAAATCCACTGGTCTAAAACAAGCTTGAAACACACTGCATGTGGTACACAAAAGGTAGAAACGTTTTCAGTACAAATTAAGCCAGCATTATGGTACAGTAGAGTTCCCCAAAACCGTTAAACTAGATGACCAAAAAGTCAGGATTATGTTGTACCTCATTGTATTTGGAGCAGGGCAGCCAAAATGCAACCCTTCTTGAAATAATGACATTTCATTAAGAAGCCACTTGAGCAAAAGCTTTTAACCCCATGTGGGAATTTCTAGAAGGAAGTACAGTACATGAAATTGGATCCCAGGGAACATGTGTAAAAAAAAAAAAAACCCCACAATACTGAAACAATGATATTTTATGTAAGGGTATGTTCTGTCATATCTGTGACATAAGCTCCTAAAATATGAAAATTTATGCTTAGTTTATTTTGAAAATTTACAGGCAACTTAACACAAGCCTATGTGACCCATTACAGTTATCAGGGTATTTAGGCTCTGTGTGTGTTCATTATTATTATTTTTTTTTAACTGTTCTGCTTCTAGCAATGCAAATCCCAGCAATGGCATGAACTTTGCCTTTCTATTATATGGTAATTTTGTACTGATCTTGATTAAAGACCAGAATCCTTATACTCTTATCCCTTAGAAATGTATTAGTGATAAAGAATATTACATTTGCATACTGTTGAATGGTGTTGTCACACAATTACATATCACTAAATCAGGAGCAACCCAACAGTTTATTTTTACTTTAACCGGTTAAGGACCGGGCCCATTTCCATTTTTCACTCCCCACCTTCAAAAATCTCTAACTTTTTTATTTTTACACGTAAAAAGCTATGTGACGGCTCGTTTTTTGCGTAACAAATTGCACTTCATAGTGATCGCATTGTATATTCCATGCCATGTACTGGGAAGCGGGAAAAAAATTCCAAATGCAGTGAAAATGGTGAAAAAACGCATTTGTGTTGTATTCTTGTGGGCTTGGATATTACGGCTTTCACTTCACGCCACAAATGACGCATCTAATTTATTCTTTGGGTCAGTACGATTACGAGAATACCAAATTTGTATAGGTTTTATAATGTTTTCATACATTTACAAAAATTAAAACCTCATGAACAAAAATTTTTTTTTTTATTTTGCCATCTTCTTGTGCTTATAACTTTTCCATACTTCGTTGTATGGAGTTGAGGGTGGTGTCATCTTTTGCGGCTTTTGATGATGTTTTCAATGATATTATTTTTAGGACTAGGTTGTCTGATCAATCCTACCATATACTGCCATACTACAGTATGGCAGTATATGGGGATTTTACTCCTCATACATTACAATGTGCTGATAGCACATTGTAATGAATGGGTTAACCCGAAGTAGCTTCGGGTCTTCGTGAGACCCGAAGCTACCATGGCGACGGATCGCCGCCATCTTTCTGAGGATCGCCGCTCCCCGTGACGTCATCGGGGAGCGGCGATCCTCGGAAAGATGGCGGCGCATGAGCTTTGGCACCGATCGCGGGTGTTACCGGTAAGCCTTTGCTGCAATATGCAGCAGAGACTTACCGGCTATGGAGAGGGTTCGGCCCGCGAGCCCTCTCCATGCATCTCAACGCGACCGAACTGGTTAATGTCCCACCCCTCACCAGTTGCCATAATTAATGTCCCCCCCACCAGTAGCCATAATTAATGTTTCCCCATCCACCAGTAGCCATAATTAATGTTCCCCCCTCACCAGTAGCTATATTTAATCTTTCCCCATCCACCAGTAGCCAAATGAATGTCCCCCCCAAACCAGTAGCCATAATTAATGTTTCCCCAACCACTAATAGCCATAATTTATGTCCCCCCTCACCAGTAGCCATAATTAATGTTTAATTATGCGTCAGCCTAAGTGGTGGGTGAGGTGGGTGGGAATGGTGGGCGGAGTGGGGGCCCGTTCTCATTTTGAATTGTGACAGCTGTGGGCCCCCAGATCCAGTGCAAGGCCCAGATGTAGAACAGTCCATGCGCTGTAACAGGGAGGCCTCTGACTGATAACGGGCCCAGTCTCAGTCGCACCCCCTGTGACCATGATCGTTACGCACCTGATCTGCAGCATTCAGATGAGATGTCTCTTTGCTGCCTATTCAAGTTTATACAAATGAGCTGAAAATAGACCTTTGACAAATGGCCAATACTTCACATGCTTGAGAAGCCGAAGTGCTATTGAATAGAGCGCCAGCCACATCTTCAACCACGAAATTATCAAGGTTCTATGTGCCTATTGATCACCTATTCAAAGGTTAGGTGCTGAATAACCAATTCTTATAATATCCTTTTTAAACTAAAACCAGAGACAGGTGACAAAAATATCATAAATTATCTAGATGGATATGTTTCTGTGGGTTGATTCTGGTAGGAAGTGGTCAAAAGAAGGATTAACAACCACCAAGTGGTGTAGGTGACCAAGGCTCATTAATGTGTGTCTAATTCATGGAGGCCTGACCTGGCAACTTTCATGACTTCTTGATGCTGGACATTACTGGACAACTTTAGAGGTTTTGAGAAGTCAATGACTTAATTTTACAAAACTATTTTCGGAGGATTGAGGAGAACATACAAAATATTGAGCAGCTTGCTGTAATTGTATTGATTAATTGGCGCTAGTCACTTCCCAGAATCCCTTATATTCTGGCCTCTCCCTGCACACCCTGCTGGATCTTTGTGCTATATGCCTCTGGGAAAGCTAGTGTTGTTGCCCTGTGCTGGTGTATTGATTTCCCGGACCAGTTCCTGTTTACGTTCCTCTGCTGCCAGCCCTGACCTTCTGCTTTGCCTCTGACATTGATCCTGTGCTGCCTGTCCTGATCCCCTGCCTGTCCCCGACCACTAATCTGCCTTCTGTTTCTGCCACAACGAACTAAGTCGCACATGTGGAATGATATGGTGGTACCACGCCACAGCAAGTCCAACCTGCTTTGCAGCGGGCTCTGATGAAAAATCGTTATCGTCCACGGTGGTCCTGTGGGTCCACTACCCCTGGAGCCTGACAATATTTTTTCTATGGCCACAAACTGCTGAATACACTGGCCACACTGGGCTGTGTGTCAACAGAAGCCCAATATCACCTGCATGTTATCCGTTTTTTTTTTTTTTGCGTATCTGCAAAAATACAGGAGCCTGCTGATGTCAGCCCTTTAAATGTGTTGCGTGATTCTTTTACCTAGCAACTGATCCACAAATATGGAGGGCACACATTGATGACACACAGGGAAATTGTGAAACTGCCCTAATTCAATGACCATTTACAATAACTTAGAGTACATTGACATAAAAACATCCACTTCAAAAAATCTACGCCAAAATGTTCACTAGGAGCTTTTTCATCTACTGTATTTCATCTAGAAGATCTGCTTTATGAATGACAATAATAAGGATCTATTTTTAACTTAAAATATTTTAGTGAATTAATGACACAAACATAGTAGTTTATACCACAACAAATATAACTTAAAATATATCATTATTATTCAATTATTTTTTAGTTATCCAGTATTAAAAATAAATAAATCAAAGCTTGAAATGTAATCCATAAAAGTTTTTTTTCCTTGTCACCCAAGCGTTATCAATAATGCTCTGTAATATAAATAATCTACTTGATATGTACGGTTAATTAGGTCAATCAAGCCCTGACAGTGTCACAAAATGATGTACTACCAAACTTGCAGATACATGATGATATTCTGAATACATCAATCAAACTCCAGCCGAGCTACAAAATGATATACTGTGACACTCACAGAACCAAGATATTAGCAAGATTAAATCAAACAAATCCTCTGATTTGATGCGAAAACCTCAAATGACAAATTTAGGTGAAAAGAACTGTCTAATAATTGGATGATGGAAATATATTCTGAGAGTAGTTTTACAGAGGTATTAGCACTTAAAGGTACTGAACATGAGTGTTATATATCATGTACCATAAACCCCTGGGTAGCATTGTTTTTTTAAACTTCAAATAAATCAACATTCAGATGAAATTTTCCACTGCCAATGTTGCAACCAGTCCAAGGTATTGTCTTGTACTGCAATTTCTGTATTGCAAATGGTATCTTTTTTCAGCAAATGATCAAAAAATAAAAAGCATCACAAAAACAATTTTTCTTCTCTACTTTTCGATCTGTTTTAATACTTATCCTCTTCACTCCTCTTAAGGCCTCTTATATCTTAAAATGCCTGAATCCATATTCAGTCTTCCACAGATAAGTCTATAGAGAGAGGGGGCAGCAGTAGCTAATATTAGTAAGCTCTGTGCAGCGCTGCGTAATCTGTGATCGCTATATAAATAATGGAATTATTATTATAGAGGTGCAGGCAACACATTCAAATGAATTGTACACCATGTAATGCCGAGACCCTACTACGATATCCATAAATCACAAAAGGCAAGGGTCATAACCAATGGTATGTTTACATGTGCATCAAAGACTCTATTAGGCACTGAAAAAAACACTTGATTGCAGGGTGAAAGTGCAACAGCACCATCACAGTCATAAGAGTCAGTTTGTGTCCGCTTTTAAACAGTGTGCTTGTGACTTCCATTTTTTAAAGTGTTTTGTTCCTATTACAGAGTAGAACACAGGAAAGCCAGAGTACAAGCCCTATTTGCCTATTACATGAACCCAATATATATGTACATAAGATAGAAGAATAGGTGATTACAATTCTGGAATGACCACTCATCAAAATTTAGAATTGAATTCATGAAAATCAAACTTTCCTTCATGTATATTTTTTCACATTTTTAATTATCAATCTTGTTGCGGTTTCATTTTGTCCAACACTTTTTAAAACGTATCACGGAGGTGCGCCACAATTCTGTCGCAACAGCATAAAGCAAATATCACCTAGAAAAAATAGGTGCACCTGTGTCACATCCGGAAACAAACCTGTTTAAAGAAAATATTCCATTTCAACATCATCGGAACAGGGAAATAGGGAATTACTGAGGGGGTTTGAGAGTATGCTAAGTGATTAAAACATAACCTTTATTAGAAATGCCTAAAATATAAAAAGGTAACAAAAGCTAGAGACACTAAACTATGTATTAAAAGTCAAGATCCAACCCCATCTTCAACATGACAAACGTCGATACATGCTGGGATAAAGGATGCATATTGGGACCATCACCCTGACTTTTAATACATAGTTTAGTCTCTCTAGCATTTGTTATCTTTTTATATTTTAGTCATTTCTAATAAAGGTAATGTTTTAACCATACTCTCGCATCCCCCTCAGGGAATGACTTTTATGTTAGAGAGGTGAACAAAATTGATATCTCTACTCTCTGATTTAAATAGGGAATATTACACAGAAACAATGGGTTGTTATATATCCCAATATTTTAGTTTCACTTTCACTAGTTTCTCTGAAGAAAAATCATAGAATGATACAGTTTAATTATATTCATAGGCTGTATTTTACAATAGTCGTACACAACGGTGAATACATTTTTGGGGGAAAATCCCAGAATTGAGGAACAGATAAAGTTACCTATCCCATTCTCTTTATAGTGTAACATACCTAAATTCTGTGCCAAACTGTGGCACTTAGCGGTCCTTTCGACGGAACCGTCTCTGTGGCCATCCAGGAACTCACTCCTCTTTCTTGCTCTGCCACTCCCACTGTCATCAATTCCCAATGTTCTGTGGATGGGAGCCACCTCATATTGCTTCTTAACATACTGCGGTGTGACCTCCTCCCAACAAACGCAGTGCTCATGCGCTTGGAGGATACCAAGCACTATGCAACTGCCAATAGGAAGCTGCGCTTGCGCATTGGTGCAGTCACCGCTGGCATTGAGAATTAATCAGTGGGAGTGGCGATGTGCCAGAGTAAGAAAAAGAGAAGGGAGAGCATTGATGGCCCCTTCATGAACACTAGTGATGGGAATTAAAGCTCTCCTTAGTGAGCTGGCCCATTAGGCTCTGCTGTCTAAGGAGAGTCGGCTCTTCTGGCTCCTGAAGAGCTCCCTATTAAAATGTGTAATAGGGAGCTACAAGCCAGTCAGTCACCCCACTTTTAACCCGAATGTATCTGGTTAAAGGGGGTATGGTGAGCCGGTTAAGGGCGGGGTTAAGTGAGCCATCGGCTCACTGAGGGGATCCGGCTCGTTTGTGAATAACACATCACTAATGAATACTCTGGACCGCTGAGGAGACAGTTCTGTCAATTGGATGAGACTGCATTTAGGTATATTACATTAAAGCTAGGGTTTTGAAATTAAGGCCGCGGTCACACGATCCGCTAGGCGTCCGTTCATAACGCGACGCTAGCGCACAGGGGGCGGTCCTTGGCCCGACCGCACATGCGTTAACAGGGAAACGCATGCGATTGATAAGCCGATCGCATGCCGACGGAACTGTCTCTGTGGCCATCCAGGAACTCACTCCTCTCTCTTGCTCTGCCACTCCCACTGTCATCAATTCCCAATGTCCTGTGGATGGGAGCCACCTCATATTGATTCTTAACATACTGCGGTGTGACCTCCTTCCAACAAACGCAGTGCTCATGCGCTTGGAAGATACCAAGCACTATGCAACTGCCAATAGGAAGCTGCGCTTGCGCATTGGTGCGGTCACCGCTGGCATTGAGAATTGATCAGTGGGAGAGGCGATGTGCCAGAGTAAGAAAAAGAGAAGGGAGAGCATTGATGGCCCCTTCATGAATACTAGTGATGGGAATTAAAGCTCTCCTTAGTGAGCTGGCCCATTAGGCTCTGCTGTCTAAGGAGAGCCGGCTCTTCTGGCTCCTGAAGAGCTCCCTATTAAAATGTGTAATAGGGAGCTGCAAGCCAGTCAGTCACCCCACTTTTAACCCGATTGTATCTGGTTAAAGGGGGCATGGTGAGCCGGTTAAGGGCGGGGTTAAGTGAGCCATCGGCTCACTGAGGGCGTCCGGCTCGTTTGTGAATAACACATCACTAATGAATACTCTGGACCGCTGAGGAACCAGTTCAATTGGTTGAGACTGCATTTAGGTACCTTATATACTCAAGTATAAGCCTAGTTTTTCAGCACAAAATGTGTGCTCAAAAACCCTAACTCGGCTTATACTCGAGTCAACTAAAAACATAAAGACAAAACTCACCTTTCTGACGTCACCCATAGGTCCTCTTCTGTCTGAGACAGTCAGACAGAAGAGGACCTATGGGGGATGTCGGAAAGATGAGTACAGTGTTATTTTTTTTCCTACTACAGGGGCTGGGCAGGCTGTATGCTACAGGGGTTGGGCAGGCTGTATGCTACAGGGGCTGGCAGACTATATACTGGGAGGCTGTAACCAATGCATTTCCCACCCTCGGCTTATACTCGAGTCAATAGGTTTTCCCAGGTTTTTTTGTTGAAATTAGGTGTCTCGGCTTATACTCGAGTATATACGGTATATTACATTAAAGCTAGGGTTTTGAAATTAAGAACGTTAGAAACAGGCTAGGAAGAGATTTCATTAGTATGTTCAGATCGTCCTATTTTTTGATAAGTTTTCTTTAAATTACTACTTACCAGGCTCAAATTTTGGTCTTAACGCATTGCACTTCAAATAAATTGTGTGATCGTGACGTAAAAGGGGGGTGCAAATCATAAATGCATGTGCTACAATTAACATAATTCTGTGGTATTCCTAAAAATTCTAATTTTAGCCACCCAAAGGGAGAAATAAAGTGTGCTTATACTGAAAGCCGGTACATTACTACAAATCTGGGGAAAACAATGAGTTACCACAATAAAAACTCGGTGACAGAACTTTTGATATCATTTTTCTGCAGTAACTCCTATTACAAATGCCCCTTGCTAATGTAGCCAAGCAGGACACCTCAGCTCTGTAAAAATGTTATTACAGTGATACAGTTCAGAGCCTCTGTACCTGAGCCTAAGCACTGTGGCTGGACAGGATTAGCCAAGCATATAATTAACTGGAGGGGACTACAAAACTTTGGCGGGGTCTTGGAGCAAACCTATTCCCTGGCCTATTAATGAATAACAATGCGAGCGGCGCGTCCAGCCACTCAGCCCGGTCCCAGGTGCTGCTGAAGGTGAAGGCGGGAGCGGGAGAGGACAGCGCGCTAACTCTACCTTCCAGAGCTGCCGGGGGAGGGGCTGTGGGTGGGGTCACAGCTGGGCGCTAGTTGGTCACACATGACTCAGGGCTCCTCTGATTGGCTCCTTGGAAATGTCACGTCTCGGGGCGCCAGAATAGAAGTTGCAGCGGGATGTGTAGAGTAGTGAGAACGTTCCATTACACGGACTTATTACTACAAGTTGAGCGGGACATCGGGCGATGCCGCACAGACGCGAATCTAGTGGATTCTAATCTGACAGGTCTTATGACTTCCAGCTTGTGTGCCGCAGCTACTTTGATCTACCCCTCATTCATTCATTCATTGATCGATCGTGCATGATATAGGATACGAGGTAAGTGTCCACCAGCTGTGCCATCTATGTAATCACCGGGTTGGTTTCCAGTTGTGCCTGATGGCCCGGGCACAGTTCTCCATTACATATCACTTGTTGCTGACTTTGTTAACTGCCTACGTGCTGGTTTGGATTTTCCCTCCATTCGCGGGACAAGCGGCTCCTCCCTGTGCGCGGCACGCTGGGGGTTAATGTTATGCAGCAGACTCGCACACTGCTGACTCCCCAGGGTTTCAAGTTACACTCACTTAACTCGCCTTCCCGGGATTTGGCCATTTCCTTTGCGCCAAAATTAACAGACCCTGAAGTCCGTGCAGATCAGGCGCCCAATCTGCCCTGGTATAGTCCCTACATTTGTACTTTATACCGACCACTTGTTGCCCCCTGGAAGCTCATCTACAAGTCCTTACATGTAACTTCTGCTTTCTTCTTCGAGATGGACATGGCAGGCTGCCTGACCCTAAAGGACTTGATAGGCACCAAGAAAAATAAATCTGATCAAGAAAAAGATGCAAGGAGCGAGCAGAAGGTATTTATTCATCTAGGGTCATGGCATTGGGCAAGATTTTATTTATTTGTGTATTGGTGAAACTTACGGTTCATATTTATATTGTACTGTGCCCACAATTGTCCTGTCTTTTAATCATGTTTATGGTTTTAATATCTCTTATATGAGGACTTTTATCCCACCCTGCAATAGAAGTATTCTATTTGTACAGTATTTGTTCATACTTGCTATTTCCTCCAGGTTTTGTTATTTGGCAGGGAGATCTATTATAACATAATGGGAGATGGGCATTATTACAGATCAGTGCAGGATCCAATGAAGTGAAGCTAGTGATACCACTTCTAATCCTGGGCTCACAATAGGTCCAGACTGACCAAATGACCCCTACTAATGGCAGCGCTGCAATGTTTCATTGTCTAATGAAAATCCTGGATGTCTGTCCAGGTGATATTTATGGCTTATGATACACGGTCCATCATATCACTGTTACATATATAACTTACCATCTTTAGAAATTTTCCCTAAACTTTTTACCATTTGATTAACTTCTTGTAGGGTTTTTGCATTGTTTTGCCTTTGAATGGTGGACAGGGTTTGTTTAGCAAATATCACTCAAGTTTATGATGGGAAGTTATGACACAATATGTCACCTTTTAGGAAAATATGTGTGACCGGTACAGGATGAGCCCAAGGGTACCGTTGAAAGGAGAACCTATTGACTTATCAAAACAAAAAGGTCATACTCCAGAAAGATATCCCATCACCCCGGTAAAAGTGGTTGATAAACCTCTTGCTGATCCATGGACTCCCACTGCTAACCTGAAGATGCTAAGTAGTGTTGCTAGCCCAGAGATTCGGGACAGAGAAAAGAAGAAAGAACTTTTCCGACCTATTGAAAATAATGAACAAGAGGAAACTGGACTTGATGCTCATCAGGTAAGAGGTGGTCACTGACTTGGCAATAAAGCTTGTCAATGGTCAGATGTTGGTGTTTGTAACTCTGAGATGAATGCACTGGGTAGCCTGAAAGTTAATCTTGATAGGTGGACTATAGGTTCATCTATGTGCTAGCAGTTTTTGCTTCATGGCTAAAATAAATGGCAGTGAGCGGTCTGTGAATCACATTTTATGGACTGCTCACACTACTGGGGACAAGGGTCTCTGGCAGTGAGGCCAGTCATTAAAGCAGGAGGCAATCACAGCCATGTAACTTATGCCTGAGGCTACTGTCAGTAGTCATTATTTCATCAGTGTTTGAAACCAATACCCGAGTTAGAATCTATACCAATATCTCTTCAGTGTTTTGGGCCCACTGCTGGTTAATGGCTTAAATAAAATTTACCATCAAGTATTATAAACCAGGGACACTTACACATAGCACCGTGACTGTGGTTATCTACTTATATTTATTATCCATGGCCTCCTTCCTTCTAAATATCAACGAGGGGGGCATTAGCTGAGCCACTCTATGCTGTAGTATGTCAGGCATTTAATAAGCCCTTCTGGCTCATTAGCGTAACTTTAAAAGGAAGGAGATTTGCTTTCCACGTCTAAGAAGATCAACAGTCACGGTACCTGAATCTATGTGTAAGTGCCCTGTTTATTTTGATGGTAGTGTTTTACATAGACAACTATTAGTATTTGTATAGAAAATCTATGTAAACTATTTGCCTGGCCAATTTCTACAGTGATTAAAATTTGCCATATATATCCTAACATTATAGCAGCAGTCCTAATGGCGCCATACACCATGTATGTGGTGTAATCCAGGACAAAAACTTGTATTGCAAAATTAAAAGGTATTGGTTTGCATTTTTTTCTTTTAACAGTTTGAGACAGTAGATGATATGGATGACTTGGAAAAGAGACCAAGCAGGAAGCAAAAAAGTTTAGGTCTGCTGTGTCAGAAGTTTTTAGCTCGATATCCGAGCTATCCTTTATCAACTGAAAAAACAACAATCTCCTTAGATGAAGCTGCCTCAAGCCTCGGTAAGAATAATCTTCAAGTCCCTATTTAAAAATGATTACCCATCTGCCCTTATGTAGCATTCTCAATATCTGTTCTCTTGTCTTGCAGGAGTAGAGCGAAGACGTATCTATGACATTGTGAATGTGCTAGAGTCACTCAACTTAGTAAGTCGTGTGGCGAAAAATCAGTACTGCTGGCATGGCCAGCACAACTTAGTTGAAACTTTAAGAAACTTGCAGTGGGAAGGAGAGAGACAAAAATACAGTGCACAGATTGCTTACTTTCACCATAAAGACTTCAATACAGAGCAGAAAAAAGACAGTTCTACTACCAACCAGTCTACTGTATCAATAGAATTATCTGAAGACTGCCCTTCAGGTGAGAGCAGAAAGGATGGAGGTTGATAACCTGTGTGTGTACATATGCTGTTGTGTGTTTTTGTTTTTGAGTACTACGAATCCATAGTAAATCGTAACACCTTGCTTTCTCCTAGCTTCAGCAAGCAGCCGCAAGGACAAATCGCTGAGGATAATGAGCCAGAAATTTGTCATGTTGTTCCTAGTGTCTACAACCAAAATAATCACTCTTGAGATTGCTGCCAAAATCCTTATTGAAGAGAGTCAGGACATCTCTGATCACAGCAAATTTAAAAGTAAGTGCTATATTAGACTGTATTCACACGACCGTCGAGGGTGAGGGGGGGTGCAAGCTAAATCGCACATTATAGAGCAGGTCTTAGTCCTGCCTATTTTGCACCACAGTGTTGTTGTTTTTTTGGTTTTCTCTTGTCATTTGCACATGAGCAGACGTCACATACCAATGTGACACACAGGTCTCAAACAGACAATTGGTCCCTTACATTCTTTGTGGATTACCATGTAATGGCTATAAAAATGCTCCTCTGGGTTTGTGCTCATTCATTTAATATATCTTTATCCTTCTGTCACATAGCTAAGGTACGACGTTTGTATGACATAGCCAATGTTCTGACAAGCCTTGGCCTCATCAAAAAGGTCCATGTTACTGAAGAACGTGGCAGAAAACCTGCTTTTAAGTGGATCGGACCTGTTGATTTTAAGAATGAAAATGGCAAGTTCAAATATTATAAGTAATAAGTATAAATATTTTGTGGTGTGTTTTGGTAATGTTATGTCTCATTCAAATTGTTACTGATTGTACTTTGAATTTCTAGACCAGGAAGTGACAACCACCACTTCACCAGTTTCAAAGAGAGAAGCTACAGTGGAGATTGGCAAACAGCAGAGACTGCTCCGGCACTCATCATTTAACCATGTTCAGTCCATCAATACTGTAAAGAGGAAGGTCTATTCTGAACCAAGCAGTCCACACAAAGTACAGGAAGGTAGGATATGTGTATTTTAACTGTCTCTTACAAGTAAACCATATTAAAAAAAAAAAATGATGTCCTTGCCCTTGGGCCTCCAATCATCCTAAAAGTGACAAGAATACTTCACAGGCATAACATTTCAGTTGTAGGGCAAAAACAGACCACATTCACATGCAGTGTTTGTGTTGCATTTTGAAACTCAAGTACTGCAAGGGGGCTATCCAGTCCGCAGATCATTTCTACTAAATGCATTCAATATTACAAGATTAAAATGTTACTCTCCAAATAACTGTCTTCTTAATTCATCTTTATTTAAACCTTTACATGCTAAACATGCATGCATATGTGCAAAGAATTTATACTAAATGCTTGCCACATAAACAACATATGGTGCTTGTTACGATAGAGGAATTTATACTGAAGCGCTAACTGTATATACAAAACATAGAGCCTTGGCATACCCTACCTCTATGAACTATAAGGGGGGTTGCCATACCAGAACACTAGTGATATACGCACACTGGAGTTCAATATAGATATATTTTTGTTTGTTTTTTTTGTTTTTGTTTTAAGGCATTTTAGAATTTTCCTTTTTTTTTTTTTTTTTCCAGTTCTTCTGCAACATTCTGATTACTCCTCAAAGATGGCACATTTAGCTACTATTTGTAGGCAGGAGATTGAAGAAGGTTCCAGGTAAGTTAAATGCTTGATGAAGACCTGTCACCAGAATTTTGCCACCCTAACTTGCTGCCATATAAATTTTTGATATGCAAATCGTTTCCTGACTCATGTCTTCTGGGCTGCCAGTAAGCCATGTCCCCTCATTTTGACTGACCGCTCTGCCTAGTGTTACATTCATGTCATATGACCAGAGTGACCTTTAGCCTTCCAACATTCGCAACCTGAACTGTATGTATGTGATCACATGAAATAACAACTGCTTTCATGAAGGATAGAGAGGAGTAGAAGTCCATGGAGGCTGCTGTGATATCATGTCATCAGAAGCTTACATGGGGCACATTTGGCAAATCTTAAGGGTACAAGCCCTCTGACATTGCCTTGTTCACTTGACCTGAACTGCTGAATAGTAAGGTGTATGGCATGTGTAGGAGTAAATGGGAGGGGCCAGCTGAGCCAGACACGAACCCTCTGATTCCAGGTAATATAAGATAAAATGGATTTATGGGGATGTGAAGGAAACCATTTTTAGCTAAAAGGAGGGTCAGATAGTTTCTAGAGCTCTATAGGAACATGTCACTATATATGTGATGACGGGTTTAAATGTGAATTGGCTGCACAGTAGTCATTGGTTTACAACACCAATGTTGATAATTGTGACGCAGCAAATGACAAGTGTTTTACGCATTTGTTTAACATATTTCCATGTATTTCAAAAATACTGCTTGAATTATGGGTAAACCAGTGAGACTACTACACAACAAATGTACTCTTTAAAAGCAAAAACTGAAATTGGCAGAAAAATTCTAAATTATTCCTAACTAGGTTATTTTTCCATTGTAGGTGCTCTGGATTTGCATCAAGTCTAGCCCATGGAAATGTGGGTCATCTACCATTTTCTGTTGTTGTACCTGTACCTGTGGATCCAGATTATTGCACTAGAGATTCTGACCACCGAAATCCATCAGTATCGCCTACTAAAATAAAATCTGGTCTACAAAACACGGCGTCCTCTAATGTAGAATACAATGGCCATGGTTTTGTTCCTAGTCAGCCATACATGTATGTTCCTTCAACTTCTGTTTTCATGGTATGTGGAAACCCAGGAACTGAAAAGTCTCCAGATGTGCAACATGTGGCTGGCAACTTATCTCCTTCAGATCAAAAGACCATTGAAGAAAGTGACCAACCAGCTAAGCGACAGAGGCTTGGAAGTACTGATGATGCTCCACTTTCTTTGGTAGTACCCAAAGTAAGTTGTGTTTTTATCTTGAGTTTGCTCCTATAATATAATACACTGTGCTCCTTTGTATTTTCGTTGGGTTTGTGTTGCCATTGCTATAAAATTTCCTGTGAATTTCCTTACATTGTAATTGTCAGTGTAAATTCTGCCTGAATATTAAGCAACAAAAGAATGGTGTAAGGTGTATCTACTAAAGCTTGCAGACTTGTGAATGTAGCTGCAATTGAAAATTTGCAGTATAAAACCATCTTTAACAAAGTAGATCTTTTTATTTCTTTGCTAGGTTTGTTCGTCTGAGAAAAATGTCTGCCATGTAAGTTTACCACATATCTCGCCTCCCTCACCTGCCTGTCGAGAAGAAACCACTGAGATGATGGTGACCAAAGTACAAGAACCACAAGAGCGAGTTACCTCTGCTGCACTACCGCAGTATCTATACGTTCCTTCCCCAGCTGGTGAGTAGAAAAATCCATCACCACAGTCATGACACTTTGCGTGATAAACATGTCCTGTTCTGAAGTTGATGAAATCTTATTAATTTGCAATATTTTGTTTTCTTGCATTTTAAGGGTTGAATGGCATCAATTTCTTTCTGCCTGCAAGTCAAGCTGCAAGAGCTTTGAGCATTTCTCAAAATCCGTTACCACACCTAAATGTACCTTATGTGATGGTACCATCGACAGCCTTGCCGGCTTTCTCATTTGTTTGCTCCTCGGCAGTGTCCAGCTCTGTGTCTGCTGCCTCCAGTGATCATGTCTTGAGTCCTGGAAGCATGAATTACAGCTTGCCTGGTGTGACCACACCACCACCTCACATCATGTTTGGAACCACTTCGGTGCTACCTTCACCACTAGCGGAGTCCTCTCCAGCTGGTGCAAGCCCACAGTCTGCCAGTCCTGCAACAGCAGATTCTGCTATTTGTCCGATTCAGACTCTTCCTGTAAAATATCAAAAGGTAAAGGACCAAAATGTCATGCGTGATAGATATTTTGGTTATATTTTTTATGGAATTGTCCTGCACCCTGATTGACTAATTATTAAACTTGCCTCTCTTCCAAAGTCATGACAGTCTTGCATCGGATATGAAAGTAAACTTTCCTAAACTACAGCAGTACCTCCAACCTATGGGGGGGGGGGGGTTACAGCATTCGTGACTACTGAGATTGCTATCCTACTGTCTTATTGAAGAAAAGCCAGTGTGGCTCAATATACCCTGTCTTATGGAACAGTTGGGATTTTCCCCAGATGCAATCTCTGATGGTTAGCTATTTGGTCACTTCCTTCAGTGTACATTAGCAGCCTAGTTAACAAAGAAAATCTGATAAAAATCTGCAGTGTGTGTATGTATGTGTGTCTCTGTATATATATTCCTAATGTAATGATCCACCTGTCATCAGTATTACAGTGAGATGGTATTATCAGCCCTAACTAATGTATAAAATGTGTTAGTTCTTATACAGCAAAACAACTATCCTTTATTTCATTCTTTATTTGTAAAACTAACTTTTTTTTCTTTTCCTTTATTTTTCTAGTCTCCTACTCCATTAACGCCAAAGAGCGTTCGTCCGGACACATTCTTCAAGACCCCTGGCAGCTTGGGAGTTTCTCCAGCTTTGCGGAAAAATGAAAGATCTCATTCTAGAAATTCCAGCTCTGCACAGAGAAGACTAGACATCTGCAGTACTGCTGATGACTGAGCAGACTACTTGTCCACCTGTCTGATTTCTATTTTTTTATATATATTTTTTTTCAGTTACATTCCATAGAACTGAGCACCCCCCTCCTACTTCCAAAAGGAAGGAAGGAAAGGGTTTCATATGCTTTTGTGTACCTAGCTATTGGTAGACTGTGCTGACTATAATCTAATTCCTAATCTTAGCAGCCTAAGATTATTGATCACAACTACTATTTTAGTAGAATGAAATGTGAACGAACACATCTAGCACTTAAACGTTGCCTTGTTCAGCTGGCCTGCAGACTGCAGCTTTCCAGTCTTGTTCTGTTGTCAGACGTGAATACGAATTGCAAATCTCACCCCTTTAAATTAGCAAAACACACTAACTGAATGATGGTTTAACCCATCCCAAGTACTGTTCATACAAGCCTGATGTTTAAAAACTTTGAATTTATTACTTGAATATTTGTATACTATATAGGAAAATTCTCCAGTATCTGAAGAATGTATCCAGCATATGAGAACCTAACTGTGAATTTGTTTTCTTACCAACACCTCTATGACCTGAAAATGTTTACATAGAGGGATTTTTATTTTTACTTTTTTTTTTTTAAGTAAAAGTAAGCTTCTAATGTTGGTCACATTTTGTTAAATATGTCATGAGATTAGCGTATTTGTTTTTATTTAATACTGTTTTTATCATTTGTATTTGTGTGCATAGGGCTATGTTATATCTTTACTGTTGGACAGAGCAATTTGAGGGACCAGAAAAACTTGCGCAGGATAGTATGAACATTATAACGTTTTATAGGTGCTAACACTACAACGGTAGATGTCATTACCAACTTCCTTTGAATAGTATTTCAAGCAATTTATACTCTTAATATTTTCTTCTAAATGGTGGTTACTAGAGATGAGGTGACCCGACCATTAGGTCTGTTCATCTCTAGTGGTTACTCTTCTTTTTTGATTTCTTTTAATATTTTAACTTGCAGCAACTGCTAAATTTAGCTTAATGTATTTGTTATTTTAAATGGCTGGATATGCTTGATCACTTTAAGTGGTCGCACTAGCAATTACAAGGTGATGCTTATTTGCACTGACTTATTTGCAGGCTGGATGGTCATCAAACCATCTTTCTATGTGTTTAGTGTTATCAGGACTGTCAATACTTGAATGTGTTTCCAAGTTTACATATATCACATGGTGCTATTTTCACATGTTCCTTGGTTTCTCCTCCATTTCACATTCAGCGCTGCTTGGTGTGATACTTTTATTGCACTGCTGGTTCCAATTGTTTCACTTCTGTGCTCTTTTAGCTATGTTCCTCATAGCTCTAAACTTGTGTACAGGGTTTTTATGCATCCCTTATTAAATGTAATAATAAAATTCCCAATAAATAATTAATGTAAGACTTTGGGTGTTCAGTCTATTGATGTTGCACTCCATAGCAAGCTTACACTTACTCAAAATGGCTGCATGCAAAATTTACAACTTTTTTTTTTTTTTTTTCTTTTGTAAATTAACCACTTCCTTATTGCTGTGCGACAATATGTTATACAGCAACATGAAAAATGTTTCCCTGATACAAGGGAACATTGGAGGTACTGTGGTCTGGTGCTTGCCACCACCTGAAAACGAAGGAAAGATGTGGTGTGACTGGAATATATAGCACTAAAGAGTTGTACATTGCCATATGTATAATTTGCACAGACAACTTTTTACTTATTATTATTATTATTATTATTTTGTATGTCAGTACACAGCGTCAGCACCTGATCTGACAGATCAACCCCACCCATGATCTTGTAGGCCAGGATGCTGTCTGGCTTGGAGGCAGGGTTTGCGGTTCCTCATACACAGGGACGAGGGTGCTAGAGTCTCCAGGAATTGTGGTCAGAATAAGGACATCCTTCTTGTCCTTTGACTTGAATTCATCTGCACAAGTTTATGTATTAAAGTAAATCTACCACTGAAGCACAAAATATAGCAAGCTTAATATACTTAGTCCTCTTCATCTTGATCTCGTCACTGGGGTCTTTAATCTTGACACCTCAGAATCGCCTGGAAAAAAAAAAAAAAGCATGTCCGTTATGTAATAAAAGCATGTTCGTCTATGGAACTGACAGATTGCTGAGCACGGCGCTCAGCAATTTCCATCGGCTCATTAGAGAAATGAATGGGGGTAGGACCTAACTTGTTTGGTGGAAAAACCCCTTTAAAGACTTTTTCCCACAGGATAGGGCCTAACTTGTTAATTGGTGGGGGTCTCTGTGATGAGCGAAACATACTGCATGCATCTTCATGGAGATGAACGGGGAAGCCCAGGGAGCAATGAGGGGTCCGATAGGGGTACATCATACCCCCGTTCTTGTCATCTGTAGGGGTCTCATCACTGAGATTCTCACCAATCAGAAAGTTAGGATGGGGCTTAACTTGTTTCATGGAAAAAACCCATTAAATGTGAATTTCCTGTGCTGCAAATCCACAGCGTATTCTAGTAGCTTTGCAGCGATTATGTATATGATAATCCCAGACGCATTGCAGGAAATGCTCTTTTTATCAAGGACTCGGCCTGGACTGTGAATTTCTTTGTGTGCATTCCAAAGTGCTCTTCTACCACAGGAGATGCTGATCCCATTAGTGTCTTTAAATATCTCTGTCGCACATGAAAAGGCTTGCTGACCCTTTTTTCTTCAAAGACAAAAGTCTGAAACCTTCGCATTTTTTTAAGGAGCTAGAATAGGTCAAATAGCACCCAAATTCACTTTACGGAGAAAGAGTGTGTCGTGTTCAAGAGCTGCACAACTGATAATTACTTTTCAATTTAAAGAGCACTTCTCAAATCAAATTGTTCAGTCCCTGAGACAGCAAATCAGCCACATACCAGAGTCACACAGTATTTTTGTCATTCGAAGAATCGCATGTTCAGGTCCCCAAGGTTTAATACAAACTTTGAAGAAAAGTTTTTAAATTATTCATTTTGTTTTATAATTTTTAAGTCGCCACCCTTTCAATAAAAAAAAAAAAACCTAATAAAATAAAAAAAAGGTGTTGACGCAAATGATACTAAAAGTATAATATAAAAAGAATTGTCCTATACTGTGAATACGTTAAGGGAATTAAATTCAATGTCCCTGCAGGAAATTCTGTGCTGTCTTTTCCTACACATGGCCACGGCAACTATAAATCCCCACATATTAGATGGAGACAGATCAGCTAATCCACATCATAATATCTTTTCAGTCCTATGAAATCTCTTCATTTCCAAGACAAAGATGTGACAATAGAATAGAAAAAGCATAATGCTGAGATAAATATCTTTATTACCAAAGCTTCATCAGCACAGTAGATTTTATATACAGTGTGCATTGTTCATAAGCTAGAAAGTACATTTGTATCCAGTGTAAGACTGGCTTGCCTAGGTCCCAACAGCAAATTGATACTGATGCCAAGAAAGATTAGCTACATTGCAAGGGTATACGGTTATTTTAGGCAGTGAGAGAAGAAGGCATTGAAATAAAATAAAGAATACCTGTCTCCTACACATTCTTCTGGTTCATGGTTGCTGTCAATGGTTACATTACATCAATAGCATGTCACTATTGCAACCTAATGCTTGACTTAACCCCTTCCCGACGATGCACTTTTTCGTTTTTTGCGTTTTCATTTTTCCCTCCCCCAACTTCAAAAATCTATAACTTTTTTTTCTATGTACAAAGCTGTGTTATGGCTTATTTTCTGCGTAACAAATTACATTTCAAAATGGTGGTATTTAATATTCCATGCCATGTACTGGGAAGCAAGAAAAAAATTCCAAATGCAGTGAAATTAGTGAAAAAACGAATTTGTGCCTTATTCTTATGGGCTTGGATTTTTCGGATTTCACTGTACGCCCCAAATGACATGTCTACTTCATTCTTTGGGTCGGCATGATTACGGGGGATACCAAATTTGTATAGGTTTTATAATTTCATACATTTACAAAAATTCATTTCGACATCTTCTGGAGCTAATAACTTTTTAATACTTTATTATACAGAGCTTTTTATAGAATTTTTTTTACTTTGGGCGCTATTTTCCATTACAAGGTTAAACGCAGTGAAAACCCATTATAACATTTTGATAGATTGGGCATTTTTGTACATGTCGATACCTAATGTGTTTATGATTTTTACTGTTTATTTATATCAGTTCTAGGCAAAGGGGGGTGATTTGAATTTTTAGGTTTTTTTATTATATTTTTTTTTAACTTTTTTTTTATTTTTACTTGTTTACTATTTTTCAGACTCCCTAGGGTACTTTAACCCTAGGTTGTCTGATCGATCCTATCATACGCTGCCATACTACAGTATGGCAGTATATGGGGATTTTCCTCCTCATTCATTACAATGGGCTGATAGCACAATGTAATGAATGGGTCTCCGGAAGACCCGAGGCTGTCATGGCAAAGGATCGCCGCTCCCCGATGCGCCGCCATCTTTTTGAAGCCGCCGGCTGCAATCGGTGGGAGCTAATCCTCACGTCCCTTCAGTCTTTTAATAACTTTTAATTCCTTGATATGCAGGTTTTCTAAAGAGGCTACTGGGGCATGGAGTAGCCGGAGCTGAGGCTACACGACGCGGCTACTCCATGCCCCAGTAGCCTCTTTGATCCTCCTACCAGAAAGACTGGTTCTGCGCAAGCGCAGAACAGCAGGCCTGCAGCTGCGCAGCTTCGGCTTTATAGGTAGATCCGTGGTGGTAGGTTTCCTTTCCTAGAAAGTGGTAGTTCACTTTCCTAGAAAGTAAAAACTTTGGCCACAACCTTTAAACCCTTGAGATACCGTGGTCTGAAAGCTTACTTTCAGAGTAACATTTTCCAACAGAAATGTACCTAGCTTTGTACATTTTAAATTATACTCTGGGAGAAAGTACATTATGCAACATGACTACTGGCACATAAATCCTGCTGTAGTACTAGTAGTAGAGCACACACATCTTTCATGCTATTTTTTATGTACACAAATATATGGTGAAAAAGGTTCAAAAGTCAGGCAAAACTAATTTTTTTGTGTTATAAAGTAATGATCAGGAAACATTCAGATATAACTAAATCATTCGATTCACAAAAGCTTATTAATGTTATAACCATGTTACCAAACAACAACACTAGGTGGCACTGCAATAAAGGATGCGAGAAGAAGTAAGCACGATACGTGGGAAAATTCATGGTGACTATGACCTAGCTTTTCACTGCAACGCACAGAAGACTGTATTCTCTGCAAGATTTCTGAGCCAAAAACAGAGAAGTTCCCGCAAAAAATACAATAAAAGAAAGGTTTGCAGATCTTCCCTGTTTATGTTGCACTGCTGGTTTGGGTTTACAAAACTGAAAGGCACCCTCTTTCCAAAAATAAGACAGGGTCTCACATTATTGCTTTGAAAAATGTGAGAAGGCTTATTTCTAAGGAATGTCTTTGATATGGAAAAATTAATATCATAGTAAAATAATATCTGTAGTTTAGGTTTTCTGTATACACTCAGAATATACGTCGGGAAAGCTACCAATGTATACACTGAGCGTAGATATTGACATATACTGGCAGACAAAGGCATAGTTGTGACATTATATATACAGACATATATATATATATATTAGTTGTGACCAATATATGTCGCATCTGTTAAAAAAAAAACAGGATGAAAAAACGTAGCAAGCGATGTATACACTCAGTGGAGGCAATAGAAGCCGATAGGGAGCGGATGCAGCATCTTCCCTCAGCAGGAGGGGGACCCGGTGATGTCGCTGTCTGTATTAGGACTGTGACATAACTGGGGACACACTCCATAATTGGCAGTAGCCAATCGCCGGTTGCTAATGTGCACTCTTCCTCTTGCACTCAGCGGGGAGGTGGGGGCCCCTGGTGACGTATCCCACTGTATAAGCACATGGCTGTCATGGCGACTGATCGCCGCTCCCCGATGACGTCATGGGGAGCAACGATCCTCAACAAGCGGGTTGCCACCGATAGCACCGATCGCGAGTGTTACCGGTAAGCCTTTGCTGCAATATGCAGGCTCAGCCCAGCACCCGGCATGTGATGTACTCTATCTCTCACATGTCGGTAAGGGGTTAAAAATATACAAACAGTATGTACACCATATATACATACATACAGCATATACACATATAATAAAATTACTTGAGATAAAGGTTCAGTGAGCCTGATTTAAAGGGAACCTGTCACCTGGAGATCCATTTTCAGCATCCCCGGGCCCCACAGAGCATAGTACATACACTGCCAAAGAGTTTTTCTATACAAAATAGGTTTTACAGAAAAACCTATAAGTTATATAGTTCCTTTCAATGTCATGTTCTCTGTGACTAGGCACTTGTCCCCTGGGAGTGGCTATAGAGGAGCAGTTTTAAACCGCTCCTCCGTGTGTCATTTTCAAATACATGAAAACGCCAATCACTTAGCTTAACAACGCTTCCTACTCCTCTATAGCCGCTCCCAAGGGACAAATGGCCTAGTTACAGAGCCCATGGCATTGAAAGATACAATATATCTTTTTTTCTGTAAAACCTATTTTGTACACAAAAACTTTTTGGCAGTGCATGTACAACATCCTCCACCAGGGCCTAGCCTTTTCTTGGGGCCTGAAAGCAGCTGGGGCCCAGTACCGGAGTGGCTGGCGGTTACTGCCTGGGCACGCTGATGTCACGGTTCTTGGTATGGGGACCGGAGGGTTGTCCTACAGCCAGGGTTGTCTCCAGTAGGTGCTGTGTGTAAGAAATATGGAGGGAGAGGCTGATGTATTGGTTGTCCCTGGGGCAACCCCTTACTGTCTGTAAGATATGTCCCTGAGTAATGGATAGGAAGCCTGTGGTGGAAGGTAACAGATTCTGGATTACTGGAGTGGTCATTGAGAGTGTCCTCAGGAATTGGTTCACCAGCCTGGTAGTAGATGCAGGCTGGGATGGATCTGTGTCCAATCAGTGGATGCTGCAGCTATGAGTCTTCAGACTCTGGTTCTGGCATAAGCTAAGTGTCAGTGCCGATTGTGCAAAGACACTGGGGCAGATTTATCAATCAGTCTGAAAGTCAGAATATTTCCAGTTGCCCATGGCAACCAATCACAGCTCAGCTTTCATTTTACCAGTGCTCATGAATATTTTAAAGGGGAGCTGTGATTGGTTTCCATGGGCAACTAGAAATATTCTGACTTTCAGACTGCTTGATAAATCTGCCCCACTGTCTCTGTCTTTACTCTGTGTGTTCTGGAACGCAAGAGCCCTATCCCCTTCCTAACCAGGGGTTTTGTTAACCTGGTCAGGTGGTGGCTACCTCCCCAATCACACTCCAGTGTACATGGTGGAATACAATTGGATGAAAACCTACACCCTATTAACCATTGCCTGTACAGGCAGGATCGACCGCTGCTAATTACCTAAGAATAACTGTGTAACCCCTAAGGCAAGCTGTGCAGGCTCACCTGCTGGGGAGACATAGATAGAGGGCCTTATTCGCAAAGCGTCCTCTGCCCTTACGTTGGCAGGGGTGTTGCACACATACTATGCTCTGTGGGGACTGGAGGGTGCTAAAAATGGGTCTCCTGGTGACAGGTTCCCTTCAAGAAAAAAAAAAAAACTTGAGACAGCATTTAGTGATGGATAGTTAAGGTACGTTTGGTCCAAAATGCAAAAACAAATGGTAGATTTCCTTTAAGTATAAGGTACATTTTTTATTCTTTTTATAGGCGTCCTCCCCCAATTTAAGACTGATATACTTTTTTCACTCCTGGGGCAACCCCTTTAATATATGCAGTAAGAATACAACTTTTTGTTGGGTTTTTACTGTATGTTTCACAACGTAGCAAGTTTTAGTAATGTAAAGCGTTTTATTACCTATGGACAAAAAAAGCTGAAAACACATGAAAATAAGACCACAGAAAACTGTGTGAGTGCAGTGTGTGCTATGGTGAGGGGCCATGATGTAACCCAGAACACGCCAGGGCACCTGGGAGGCCGCTGGGCAGGGGCGCTGTCTCTTACCATCTGTTTGTCTCGTTGTGATAACACGTCATGGCGGTGACTACTACACTAGACATGTAATGACACAGGCCGAAGGTGATGGCGGTGGGTGGGGGCAGGGGGATGACCTGTGACGTAGGGAAGTAAAACTATGTGGCAGCTCCTCTCTGCCTCCCCGCCCGGCTCCTCCTCCGCCTGTAGTTACACCCGCGCACGGCACCTAGAGCCTCAGTGAGTGCACCCGTGTGCTGAGGAGGACGCAGCGGACTGGTGAGTGCTACATGCTGGCTCTAGTTATGGCTGCAGCTAATCTAACACTTGCACTGGAGTCTTATACTTTTATCCTGTCAGCTCATGGAGCTCAGGTGATGCCACTTCTCACTAGTTCCTAAAAGCTTAGGATGACTGCTGCCTGCGCTGCACTGAGGAGGAGAGGACCTGCGGCTTGTAGGCGGCTCCATATTAGGAAGTTGTGTGCGGTGGAATGTTTTCCAGGGCTTGGCACATCTGCACAACCTTCTACCATTAGTGAGTGTGGATGGTGGACCCCTGTGGACCAGATGTATTAAGTATACTATGTGCTGACATGGGCCCCATGTGTCATAGGGCCACACTGTACCTCTACCTGGGAGAGGGGTCCTGAGGAGAGAAAGCTCCATGTCACATGTGTTTTGGGCTGTTTGTATACTCTGTATTGTATCCATACCGGTACATGTCACATGTGTTTTGGGCTTTGTTACTCTTGTAGTACCAACCGGTGGTCCATTTCACATGTGTTTTGGGCTCTTTGTATACTTGTATTGTATCCACTGTCCCACACTCGGAAAGGATTGGTGGGGATAAAGTGTGTGACCTTAGCTTTCTGCTCACGTCTGTTGCCCAGTATATATTTAGGTATGTTTTTATTTTATGTGATCCTACTTTAGAGTGACATATAGTGAGAGCCATTTTTGTATGTGAAAAAGCGTTTAGCTGTGTTCACACCTACACTTGTTTCTCAGTTATATTGAAACGACAATTGGTCACCGTGCCGCTCGTGGCACAGTATGGATGACTGTTGCTCTATATCTCAATATCTTAGCATATCTTCTCATAGATTAAAAAATGGGATAGTAACTTATTGATGCTATTTGTACGGGAACCCTCTCACACTTTGTCAGGAAGGTAGAAACATTTGTTCTGATACTTGGGTGGGTCCCTGGAAGAATCCCATGTGATTGTTCCTTCATCTTTCTGTGATATTCTGACCACACGCTTTCTTTTCTATGAACTCTCATCTGCTATTAATACACGGATAATGGAAGTGAGGGTTATACATGGGTGACAAGACTGAAAAATGCCACTGCAATCTATTGTGTGCCCAAACAATAAATTAGATGTTGCCGTTAGTTGTCTATGAAGGAGACTAAAGATGAGTGCAGCACATGGCAAATGTCACTAAAGGTTAGACACCGATAGTTTTTAACTTGTGATTTGTTTTTAATCTGTTAGGAGCCACCGCTCATGTTTGCCACATACAGCTACTGACCCGTTCCCCAAAACAAGACGGTGTCCTATATAATTTGCACACGGTCTTATGTTCAGGAATGTTTATTTGGATCGCCAAATACTCCCCTTATAAAGAACATACTGTAGACCTATGCACCAAAACCATCAGCATAACCAGGCCAATCTGCTTCATCGCAGAAACTCTGGTTGTGACTATTTTCATGTTCACTAATCTATGGTACTTCCTACTCATTGTAACGTTTATCATAACATCAAACCCCAAATTTATGCATATTTTGTGCCCTCCAATTTCTTAAGTGCGAACACTGTCTCTTTGGAACGCATTTTGAAATGCACATTAAAAAAAGGATTTCAAAAACCTTGTTTTGTATGTTACCATGTTTTTGCTCGTTTTTAATCATTTTTTATTTTTGGAAGTGGTAAAGCAGCTTTTGAATGATAAAGGTAAATGCACCAAGACCGCACCCATGCTTTGTATGTTACTAGATACATAGTAAACATTAACGCATGAGTTTTGTAATTGTTATGTTAACAGCAATATAATTGGACAAATCTCCTCTTCTTAGCCCGTGCTGCATATCAACATGTGAACGCACCCGTAAAGATCTATACTGTCGAAAGACAGTGTAGGGGAGCTGCTTGCAGCAATATCCGCTAGGTCTATTTTCAAGGGGCCCTGTATAATTCAAAGCTGAAAATAATTGCGCTTGGGTTATTTTTATGGATTGTCTTATTTTCAGGGATAAGCGGTAGAGAGCGTGGAGTACTTGTTTGGTATATTTCCCAGGGGTTGTATAAATTGTGATATTATGTTTATATTGGGACATAGCATGATTTGGTCAGATCTTTGAAAGTTGTCTACTGATATCAGATGCTTTCTGTTACTTTTATATTGATGATATCAAGGATTTTATAATAACTTTGGTGTGAACACCGAGATCAGTGACTAATGTGCGAGTGCAAGGCCAGTGATTAACCAACAGATTGGAAGAGTAGGTATTTATGTAGTGAAAAAAACAGACGGGTCCACGAGAGTTCGGTTTATTCGAGTATCAAATTTGTAGTCTGAGTAGTTTTTGAGGTGTTGCTAGATCTTACTGGAAGTATGTATAGGACATTCAACTAGTACGATCACCAGGGACTTATGTTGGGCGCCTTCAGTGGTCGTTTTTCGTTGTGTTTAAACAGTGGTTTAATTGCAAACGTATATGTGTTTGGCCAAATTCCCCTCACACTTTTGTTTTACGAAAACGCCAAATGGGAAGGCGCCCTTCTGGGTTATAGGAAATCCGTACAGAAGTGGCTCCAAACTTAAAAACTAGAGTGGCGAACATGCTGTCCGAGCTTGAGTCGGTCGAGCATTCGGGTACTCGAAAATGCCTCGGTACTCGGACGAATACTTAGCAAAACCGCTCGAGAAATGGAGCTCCGCCCACCCCCCAGTTTTGCTTTGGCGGCCAGAAACAGAGCAATCACAAGCCAGGGGGACTTTGCACTCCACCAGCATGATGTGGTACCCGTACACGTCGATAGCAGGGGTGGTGGCCGATTCAGGTGGACCCTGGGACTAGAACTAGCGGCTGGCAGCGCTGCTCGACATTATGTCTCTGAGATGCCGAGAGGGAGAGAGCTGATGTTGGTCAGGGAAAGCTGTTGGGTGTTGTACTGAGGAGGAGAGCGTTAGGCAGGTGGAGTGATTCTCAAAGACCCGGCAGCCCTTCTTAGGGCTACAATAACGTTCTTACTTTTTTATTTAATTTGCCATCTTTACCTTTGTGAGGAATTAGCAGGGGATTGCTAAGTGTGTTTCGCTCTTAGTGGCCCACATATCATAGCAAAGACCGAAGTGCAAAATTCAGTTAGGGTGTGGATTTCTATTAGGCAATAACTCAGTGCATTATATGGGCATAGTAGTGTGCTTCCTTTGAGACTTGGCTAGAAAATAGCATAGGAGAATACAAAAGCTTCTTGAAGCCTACAGTAGCGTTCTTATATATTTGATTCTCTGGTTGATTGCAGTGGCTTTGTAGTTTCTGGCCGTTTGCAGTACTTGCCAATTCGGGCGGCAATTTGTAGTGGAGACTGCGACCGCTGTGTTCGCGCTTAGTGGCGCAATAATCCATAGCAAAGGCAGATAGTGGCAAAATTCAGTACGGGGTGTATCCCCGATTTCGATAGCAAACTCTTGGCTGTCATCTCCTTTGGGCATGACAGTAGGGTGCTTCCTTTGATACTTGGCTAGAGAAAATAGCATAGGCGAATACAAACAGCTTCTTGAAGGCCTACAGTAGCGTTCTAGATATTTGATTTCTGGTTGATCTGCTTGGTGGCGGTAGTTAGGTTCTGCCAGTGCATGTACTTGAAATGTGAGCAATTTGTAGTGGAGACTTGCGACCGCTGTGTGCGACGACGCTTTAGTGGCAGCAAACATATCCCATAGCAAAGGCGATAGTGGCAAATAGTAGGGGTTGGATTTCTATTAGGAAGAATCAGTGTCATATAATCTGGCATTCAGTAGTGGGCTTCTTTGATACTTGGCTAGAAAATAGCCATAGGAGAATAAAAACAGCTTCTGAAGCCTACAGTAGAGTTCTAATATTGATTTCTGGTTGATCTGTGGTGGCTGTAGTTTCTGCCGGCATGTACTTTGCAAGTTGAGCAATTTGTAGTGAGACTTGCAGGACGCTGGGTGATTGCGCTTATGGCGCACATATCCATGCAAAGGCCGAAGGTGGCAAAATTCAGTAGGGGTTGGATTTCTATTAGGCAATAACTCATGTGTCATATCATCTGCATAGTGTGTGCTTCCTTTGATACTGCTAGAAATAGCCATAGGGAATACAAACAGCTTCTTGAAGCTCCAGTCGCGTTCTATAGATTGATTTCTGGTTGATCGCTGGTGTGCTGTAGTTTCAGCAGTGCATTACTCTTTTTTTTTTTGTTGGTATAAGTTCTGCGCAATTGGTAGTGAGACTTGCGGCCGCTGGTTACTTCGTGCGCTTAGTGGCGCACATATCATAGCTAAAGGCCGAAGTGGCAAAAATTCAGTAGGGGTTGGAAGTTCTCTTAGGCAATAACTCAGTGTCATCTCATTCTGGCATACAGCACAGCGCGCAGCCTTCCTTTGATTAATGGCTAGAAAATAGCCATAGGCCATAGGATAGGATTGTTGGTTTTTAAAACTCAAAAAAAAAACAAAAAACACAAAAAAACACAAAAAAAAAACAAAACGAAGTAAAAAAAAAAAAAAAAAGTTATAACTCTCATTGGTTAATGAAAATGCTTTAACCCCAGGGTAGGGGTAGGGACGAGGGGCGGGGAGTGGGGCGTCCAACTACGCAGGGGTCCGAGGCCGGGTCCTGGGCGTGTGGTGAGGGACACACTGCTGATGCGGGAGCAGTGGGCAGACCGCAGATGCTCCCCTCCCTAGTTTTCATGTTGCAGTTACTGGGCCTCGTGGAGCAGCCTGTTGAGCCAGAAAGTTGCGAAACAGGTGATGTCGAGGATTGACAGAACATGCTTCGAAGCAATGGTGTGTCCCACCACCAGTCAGTATTCACCAGCAGCAACCCATGTCACCGAAATTCCCACTCCTCCAGCACTGCACCTCCAGCCTCCTCCCCCCCGTAGTCTGCCCACTCCCAGAAATTTGCATTGAACCGGCATACTCGGAGAGAACGGTTTTGTGGACCCTTCCCACAGTCACAAACCACTTGTCGGTTGCTTCTGAGCCATTTTTCCGATGCCCAGGTTTTCCACCAGTCGCGAGTCTGGGGTGTGATGAGGAGACGTAGTGGAGTGTGTTAAAGAGGTGTCCGAGATGAGGAGCGGAGACCACGGTGTAGAAAGTGGGGAAGTTGTTGTCAGGCAGGAAGTCCGAGGGGGGAGCAGACTGAGGGATCGGGGATGATGAGGTAGAAAGACCCAAGATGGTTGAGAGGCCGGTGTGAACACAGTGTTCTGAGACGTGAGGAGGTCCTCGACCTGAACAGGTTGGAAGACGGCAGTGGTGGGGCACAGCGGAGAGCAGGGCCAGAGCTGTGCATCAGCAACCACTGTCACAAGTGACAGCTCCCGGTGTGGGCCTTGGGCGAGGGTAGACTTCAGAAACCGACTGTTGGGCGCCGTGGCCCCGAGTGGAATTCAACATGACCCATTTTATCCAGAGTTTAACAGCAGCCGCCACGCGCGATGGTTAGATGCCAGATGTAACTCACCAGAAATGGTAGTCAGGTCTGTCAGCTTCCTCAGTCTACAATGAGGATACTGGCGATGGACGTGGCTGTTGAATCTGTCAGGTGCTGAGGAACTTTGAGGAGTCAACAGGACAGTGGTCAGTGCGATGCGCTCATTAGCCTCCCATCCCGTTGCGTGCGTGTTGAAAAAAACTCTCTGGTCAGCATGAGCGAGCTTTGCGCTTCGTCACAAGGACGGGGGAAGAGGAAGACTATTCCCTTGGTGATAGACAAAGCACCCGAGGTCTGTTTCTCAGCGCAATCGGAGGAGGTGGAGGTGGAGGAGGATGAGGAGGAAGAGGGGAGAATGTTGGCGAGACACAAGAGGGACATGTGAGTCCTTCACTGTTCAGCGTGGATGGGCAGAGAAGAAAGAGGAGTGGAGGAGTTGGAGGGGACGACAGCACAAGGATAGTCAGGCCAGTTGAAGGGGAGTTGAATTATTAGGTTGGTACCTGGCCAAATATGGCAGATTTCATGCTAGGAGCTACCCGTGCTTATCCCGCTGTATCAAAGAATTTATTCAGCACCGATATGGGTTTGTTCACTCTCCGGACCACGGTAACAAGCAAAAATCTTCACACTCTCATCCTGGAGAGGAAAGGAGTGTGAGAATGCATCGCACACACACAAGCAGGCACTGGTGGCACAAGCTTGACACCGTAGTTCACTTGACAGCTGTGTCGCGGCAGAGTGCGTAGTTCTGCGGGACAAGTAGCGAGGGGAGAGTAGGCGAGGCCCCAGGCAGCTCCTGTCCAGTGCACTGGCAGGGTACGTTTACCAAGGCTTTTTTGACAGCTTTAGTCACTACCAGCAAGGACACTGTACAACTGTCCCCAGTCTGGCATGAAGTAGGGCTGATCTTACAGAAAGATGCGTGAGGGAGTACGTTAGCGACCATACCATCGTCTAGAATGATAACACAGCTACCTACAACTACTGGGTTTCAAAGTGGACATGTGGAACGACAACTGGCGGCGTTACGCCTTGGAGGTTCTTGCTGCGACGCTAGCGTCTTGTCCGAGGGGTTTTCAGTGGCAGCTGGTGGCATCATCACCGATAAGCGTACACGACTGTCGGAACTGACAGGCTTGACGCTTTTAAATGAATCAAGGCTGGATTATCTCAGGAATTTCAAATACTCCACACAGGTGAAGGAAGCTCAACCTGAATTAATGATCACCTCCTTCATCCTCTCATTTTCCTCTTTCCTCTCGTGTACAGAAAAGCGAGGAAATGGCGATTTTGTTGACCGGGCCCACTGGATCTTGCTATAGTACTTCATGCATTTTAATTTTCTGGAGGGCACCTACCCGGTCCTCTGTTTGAACAATTTTGTGAGTGCCACATACCGGCACTTCAATCTCTTCCTTTTTCTGGGGGCCACTACCAGGTCCTCTGTTTAAAAAATGTGGGGGGGACTGCCACATAGAGGCCCTCAAATCTATTCATTTTATGCGGGCCACCTAACCTGATCCTGGGTTTTTGAACAATTTTGGGACTGCCACATACAGGCACTCAACTATTCCATTACTGCAGGGCACCTACCTGCCCTCTGGTTTGAACACTTTTGGACGCACATACAGGCACGACAATCTATTCCATTTTTTTTGGAGGGCCACCTCCTGCTCCTCTGGTTTGAAAACTTTTTGGGCTGCCAACATACAGGCACCAATACTTTCCATTTTATGCAGGGCACCTACCTGCTCTATGGTTGAACAATTTTTGGGACTGCTCACATACAGGCACTCAATCTATAATTTACTGCAGGGCACCTACTGCTCCTCTGTTTTGAACAATTTTGGGACTGCCACATACAGGCACTCATATCTATTCAATTTTCTGGAGGGCCACCGAACCTGCTCCTCTGGTTTGACACTTTTTGGGGCCTGCACATACGGCACTAATCTATTCCATTTTACTGCAGGGCTCACTACCTGCTCCTCTGGTTTGAACCATTTTTGGGGAATGCCACATTACAGGCACTCAATCCTTTCATGTGTGGGTCTGGAGGGCCCCCTACTGAACGCCTTGGTTTGAAACATTTTTGGGAACTGCCACATACAGGGCACCTCAATCTCTTCCATTTTACTGCAGGGCCACCTTACCTGCTCTCTCCGGTGAACCACTTTTTGGGTATGTGTCCACATACAGGGCACTCAATTATTCCATTTTACTGCCGGGCCACCTTACCTGCTCCTTGGTTTTGAACAATTTTGGGACTGCCTGTGTATACAGGCAACTCAATCTATGCCATTTTACTGCAGGGCCACCTACACTGCTCCTATGAGTTTGCACAATTTTTGGGACTGCCACAGACAGGACTCAATCTATCAATTTTACTGGAGGGCCCTACGGCTCCTCGGGGTTTGAAAAATGTTTGGGACTGCCACCCCAGGCAATATCCAAATTTAAATTGTTATCCATATAAGGCACTCACACGGGTTACATGCCCTACCTCCAAAAGTCGTCCTATATAGATGCGCCATAAAATGTTTCCCATGTTATTACAAACGAGGTGTGTCAGCAGAAATTTAGGTTGTTTCATGGATTCCACATCAAAGGTGTTAACTTTGTCGCCACCCTGCTGTGTTATCACAAACATATACTGGCAAACTTTTACCATTAGGGATAGTATTTCAGTGCTTTTGCGGCCTTGTTTACATTCACCTCCACCCGGCCAGATTCCTACACTTATAAGAACGCTACTACACTTGCTTCTTCTACCAACAGGGTTTAGAAAGTGCTGTTGTGGAGTAGCCTGAGACAGGGGCTTGCGATGGGCGAAAGCTCGCCTGGCAGCGGAAAAAGCCAGCAGCTCCAGGGCTTCTTGCGCATCCGGTTTACATTCCCCGTATATCCCGCCACTTCCCAAACTTATAAGAACGCTACCTACACTACTTAACTTGGTGCTGCAGGCCTGGGACCGAGTCGGACCCTGGGGCTGGTACATATAAGCGACGCAGAGAATTGCGGGGCCTACCTCGGTCCAGGTCTCCAAAGGACCCTACTATACCTCCTTCCCCCCCCTCCTCCACCTCCTCACCTCACTGAAATTACCATCCGTGGGCATGGCGCCATCAGTCGGTTTAGCTCTAGGGCAAGCCAGCAGTGGCCGTCGCTAAGCAGACAGCAGGCGGTTGCTGAAACTGCTGAGCTATAGGCGATATAAAAAGGGAGTCCACAGTTTCTTCCTCCCCGATCACCCTTTTGTTCCACCCACCGCCCTCCACCCACACCTACCGACAACATTGCTCCCCCTCTCGCCTACGCACCTCACAATACGCCCCCTCAAGGTGCATCCCTTAGACCCTATCTAATCCTCCTACCCTTTATACCGTGGTATACAGCCGCACTGACGGTTTCTCACCACCGCACCAAAGAAGCTATTACCGGGAATTCCCACATTCAAAGTTGTTAAACTTTGTCGCCACCCATGCTGTGTAATCACAAAATATATGGCAAATTTGTACTTTAGGGATATTATTTCAGCGATTCTTGCGCATCTGTTTACATTCCCCCTACATCCCGGCATGATCTAAATTATTAAGAACGCTACTACATGATCTGGATCAAAAGGTTCTTAGAAGTGCTGGTTTTGGGGAGTATGCTAGAGACAGGGGCTTGGATTGGCGACAGCTCGCATGGAGCGGAGCGCAGCTCCATGCCAAGATCCAGCGACAGAGTTTTAAACTGCACAGCCTATTAATCGAATACTAGTTCAATGCCGCCATACATGGTCCCCCTTATTTTTGAGGAGCGTGTTGTTCAGGAAGAATTTTGGGTGAGTTGGCTTCCATGTTAACCGCACCCAGTCGCCACCCTGCTGTGTAATTGTCACTGATAATATATGGCAAACTTTTATACATGTACAGAATTATTTGGAGATGCTTCTTGCTCACTCCTTTGGTCTCTCTGCCACCCATGGTTTGAAGCCTGAGTCCATTTAGGGTATGTCGCCATGCCACTCTTAGCCTTCCGCTTCTGCCCGCACTTGCCTGCGCATGCGTAACCTTAGTGTCAGGGTCAATTATTGGATGTTTTTGATTGCCATATAGCTTCATTCTGTCACTCGGTCATGGGCCATGCTGTTGCCCAAATTGGCAAATGGTGCGATTAGGCATGCCTCAGAGGGCATCCATGCATTGCTGCCCTCTGCTGTTACTGTCCATTCAGCTGGCTGGTTTCCATCCTTTTCTGAGGGGGCAAGTGGTTGGCCAGCTTCCCTGCATGCAGCAGCCTTGGTCCCCTTTAAAAATGCTCGATAGTCTCCGACTTCAATGTGGTTCGTTATTCAGACGAGCACTCGAGCATCGGGAAAGTTCGTCCGGAATAACGAGTACCCGAGCATTTTAGTGTTTCGCTATCATCTATTAAAAACCTTTTTAAGAAAACTTACCATCTTAACAACGTTTTTATGTTAACCCACTTTGCACTCATTATGACCACTTTGCCACTGCATGGTTCAACAAGCCCTCTTCAAAACCCGGTTGTTGCCCCTGCACATAATTGAAGAAAAGACCACGTTTAAGACTCTTGTGGTGCTGATACAATGTGGATGTGACCATTTAATATAAACCCATGGGGTCATGTTCTTCTGTGAAATCTGGGAGTTATGTAGGCTTATATTCACACATTGCCGTCTGCAGGGGCGTACATGCGGACACATGTACGTCCCATACGACGGCAATAGCGGGCATGGCGGGGGTGAATATGGTGCCACCACGTGTGGCACCGATCGGCCGCACACCGCAAAAAGATAGAGCATGCTCTATCTTTCGCGCATGTGTGGCCGGGCGCTGTGTTTACTATTGGACGAGAGTGGTCACCTCCTCCTCCTCTCCAGCACCCCGGCGGTCTATGCCGCACAGGATGGACATACCGTGTGTGTATGTACCCTAAACTCAGCATGTCATTACATCTCAGCCCCCCCCACCCCCTTAAATAACCTAAATGCTAAACAGCCCCCCTCCCTTAGGCCCACCCTGATAAAATAGAATAAAATCATAAACATGTTCGATCGCTCAAAACTGTAAAAAATGTTTTATTTTGAAACCAATAGCATGAAAATAGCGCTTTCCCACATGTCCGAAAAAGCCATTTTTTGCTATTTTGCAAACACCTAAAATCAAATTGTTTGTAAAAGTGATCAAGTCAGGTTGTACAGTCCAAAATTGTTAGCACATGAAACATAATCTATTCCGCTTACACAGCACAAAATTATTGGCTTAGACCTATGGGACAATAATATAAGAATTTACGGGAAACAGAACTTAATACAGCTCTGTACTAGCTGTATTACAGCTTATGATTTTGAAAGTTGGATATTAAAACTGGGTTATTTAAAACAAAATGAATGCTTTTATTTACCATTGTTGCTATGGCCAGACTGCCTGCTGTGACAAATATATTCACTAAATGATGTGATCACGCAGCTCAGTACGAAGATGGTAGCACACATTCTTTATTGTATTTTTATTGCTTTAGTCTTTTGTAATTGAGACAGTATACCTTTCTATTTTGATTGTGTTGAAATTCAGGTCGGCATACATTTCTCTCCAATGATATGAATTTTATAGCAGAATCTGCTATATCAGTACCAGGAAATGACACTGCAAGCCTACTTGACTGTTATACTTATGCTTCCGAGATTGTGTAGGAAAATGAAGGAGAAGGATAACTGCACTGATTCCCAGCAGCCAGAGATCATTCTGTCTCCAGCGCAATTGATTGTGCTAAAGCATCAGGTGGAATTAATAGCAAATGCGCACAAAGAATGTAGAATCAGAATAAACAAGATGGCAGCTGCTTGCGAGACGGGGTGGTTGTTCTGAAATTCATGATTACATTGTATGACAAAGTTTTTAGTACAGGCGCCAGGGTGTTTTTTTTAACAACGTTTCGTGCTGGAATGGCGAGATAAGTTGATAATATCAAATAGATAAAAAAAAATGGAGCAGAGAGGTGGGAGGATATGTCTTCACAATGTAAATTGTAGTATTAATACAGTGTATATGAGCTAAAAACATTGCTAACAATATGTGGGAAGGCGTATTTCACAACAATGTGGTTTATCATTATAAGCAGGCAATATTTGCAAGGGCACAAAACGATAGATTTTGCACATTGAGTTGGAAAACAGCTGTAAAAAAGGTCAATGACAGTAGCAGCTCTTTAGCTTTGTCCAGTCCATCTGGCTGTCTTAGCATTGTGTTTATGGACAAATGTTTCTGATTTGTCTGCGTGTTTTCTTTGTTCTGTGTGATTATGTGTCATCTGGTCAGTGCTTGTGAATGCTGAACACTCATATACAGTATTAGTAGGTTAATGATCACCTGTAGTTGTTCTGTTGCGTTGTATAGCTGATATTTCATATTTGGATATGGGACCAGCATAGACTGTAATATATGACAATTCCAACAACCACATCCTTCTGTGCAGGAAAACTTCCATTTAAATACGAGTATGATGTTCTCTTACCGTATACTAAGTGTTTTGTGCAAATCTTTCTGCTCCTACATCAAACCTTGCCATTATAGTCTATTTCTAGCGAGTTTCACATTGAAATATCAGGGATTGAAAAACATGAACGAAGAACCTTCATTTAGCTTATGTTTAAAAATTGTTTTTGCTTATCAACATTGAAATAGTTCAGTGTACATTGAATAAAACTGACTTAAGCTTTCAACAAGATGTCCCCAATACCTGTTTGCGATCTATTGATTTATGTGCGATATTAAGGTCCTTTGACTCCTATGGCGTCGCATGGACCCAGCACGTTAAATGAAGCAAAATAAAAGCCGGACCCAGCTGCAGAGCTGGTGCACACGGTGTTTATCTGATAAACAGTTGCACTCATGGTTAGGTTTCCTTACAACAGGGCTAACTGGGGTGAGATTAGTGATGCTCCAATCTCAAAGGAGGCAGACCAGTGCATTGTCCTGCATTGAAATTTCTTGTTGATTGATGTGAAGAACGGAAGGTTAAGAGACCACGTGTTGTTGAACGAAGGTTCGGATACATAACTTTGCAGCACTCTGCCATGAAGCTTTGTAAAAGGTCATCTGACTTCTGCAGACAATCATTACCCAAACAATATGACCCACTTTCTAACCACCTTTTCACTGACTTCTTTACACACTGGCGTTCAGTCTTTCCCAAGTTTGTTATGACAAAAATATTGCTTCCTAATGATCCAAATAAATTCAAACTTGCTTCATTACTAAAATGATATTGTGGACCACTCTTGCAAAGGTGAGTCTGGCTTTTGGATCATTATCAAGATCAGAGGTTTGGTCACATGCAGAGCTGCTTTCCAGTCCAAAATCGTCTACGTTAACGTTAAAGATACTTTTTAGTAGAACTGAAAAATTCAGTGCTGTGCTGAAATAGATACCCAAGAAAGATTCTCCACGTTATCCAATGTCCTCTTTTGCATGTCTTTCGAGGGGACCAGCAGCATCTATTTGTGAGGGAATTGAATGAGTTTTGTATGAAATTTTAGAAATCATCAGACTATGGAATGGCCCACTCAAGGTCTTTGATCGGAACAGTCTGATGCTGGACTGTCAGTTAGTTTTTGAAACGCACACAGACAGTTTTTGCAAAGTTTGAGCGAAAACGAGAAAACTGGTAGGCTACATTCACACATAAAAAGGCAAAAACTAGTTAAACAATCGGGACTGAGCCATGTCCTTGGGCGCTAGCGTTTGTAAACTTAAACAGTAGCACCATTGTGTGGACCCACACTCTGGGAGTGGTTTCACATGGCTTTTTTATTTTTATTGGTAAGATTTTCAATGAACCCCATTTTGTCTTTTGTTAACTGATGCTACTGACCACATTCTTCAATTGGGTGTTTTCAGATTCAGTTGTTTTCTATGATCAGTGTCATTGAACACAAAATGAGAATGCTTGTTAGTTAAAGACATCACGTGTATAGAAAAAATCTGAAGTGTCAAAATAATGGCCTATTTAATTTGAACCATTCACCACATTCTTCCACAAATTAACGTAGTGACAGGTTCCTGTGGTAGAGCCCTTGTAAATGAAACATTTCTCTTAGATAAAAAATGATATCCTCCTGAGATTAGATTCTCATACTATTCAACTTTATCGCATTACCTGGTATCTAAAATGGCTACAGCGATTCTAGTCGAGAGTAGCGTGGCCTCCTTGTGCTGCATCCAAGCAGCTCCTCTCATCTATTCTGTATGCGGCTCTTACGTGACCGGGTGACATCATCGCCGCGTCCTAGTGTGTAAGCTTTTTTTGTAGAATTAGAAACTGTACATGTAAGATATATTCATGTGAAATTCAGGCATATATGCCATGGAAAGGTCCAGGAGCTCATGGAGAGGAGTATAGAGTAGAAGTCCATGGAAGCTGCTGTGATTTGTGTATTGGTCAGATAGTACATGGGGTAGTTGCTCATATAAAAGAGTTAAGGACCGTTGAGTCACCCTATCCATACCGGTACATGTCACATGTGTTTTGGGCTGTTTGTATACTATGTATTGTATCCATCTGTCCCACGCTCGGAAAGGATTTGGGGATAAGGGTGTGACCTTAGCTTTCTGCTCAGTCTTGTGCCAGTATATATTTAGGTATGTTTTTTTCTTGATCCTACTTTAGAGCTGACATGTATGAGAGCTAATTTTTTATTTGAAAAGCGTTTGGCTGTGTTCACACCTGCACTTGTTTCTCAGTTTACTATGAAACGCACCAATCTGGTCACCAGTCAATGCAGACCTTTCTATCATTTTTACAGTCCTACCTGGCAAAATTAGTACTCAAGAGAAACAAAAGCCCTTATTTTATGTTCTGTTATTTCTCACAAACCCTTCAGACATTGTGATGATGGCATATAATAATGTGCATTAGTTTGCTTGTTGTTTACATGGATGTTCATTCTGTTTTCTGTAGATACAAGATGCCTAACTGGGGAGGTGGAAACAAGTGTGGGGCCTGCAACAAAACAGTGTACCATGCTGAAGAGGTGCAGTGTGACGGCAAGAGCTTCCATAAGTGCTGCTTCCTTTGTAGTAAGTATAGGGGCGAAATATGTTTTTGTAAATAAGCCCTGAAAAGAGGTAGACATTTTCCATGAATGAATAATTGTGCATAACTTGCATCTTGGCTCCTGGTTTTACTCTTTTACCGTATATACTCGAGTATAAGCCATGTTTTCCAGCACCAAAAAATTTGCTGGAAAACTGAAGCTCGGCTTATACTCGAGCCAAGAAAAAAAGTAAAAACTCACCTTTTCCGGCGTCCCCCGCAGGTGTTCGCAGCTTCCGTCAGCAGTCATAGACTGCGCCGGCCGGCGAGCGCAGACCTGCCGCTGCCTACTGAAGAAAAGCCCTGCGGGGGATGCCGGAAAGGTGGTGTTTTTTTTTTTTTTTTAAGTCCTACTGGGGTCAGGGGATCTATATACTGGGGGGCACTGCCTGGCTGGCTGGCTAGCTATATACTGGGGGGCGCTGGCTGGCTAGCTATACAATGCAGACCTTTCTATCATTTTTACAGTCCTACCTGGCAAAATTATTACTCAAGAGAAACAAAAGCCCTTATTTTATGTTCTGTTATTTCTCACAAACCCTTCAGACATTGTGATGATGGCATATAATAATGTGCATTAGTTTGCTTGTTGTTTACATGGATGTTCATTCTGTTTTCTGTAGATACAAGATGCCTAACTGGGGAGGTGGAAACAAGTGTGGGGCCTGCAACAAAACAGTGTACCATGCTGAAGAGGTGCAGTGTGACGGCAAGAGCTTCCATAAGTGCTGCTTCCTTTGTAGTAAGTATAGGGGCGAAATATGTTTTTGTAAATAAGCCCTGAAAAGAGGTAGACATTTTCCATGAATGAATAATTGTGCATAACTTGCATCTTGGCTCCTGGTTTTACTCTTTTACCATATATACTCGAGTATAAGCCATGTTTTCCAGCACCAAAAAATTTGCTGGAAAACTGAAGCTCGGCTTATACTCGAGCCAAGAAAAAAAAGGAAAAACTCACCTTTTCCGGCATCCCCCGCAGGTGTTCTCAGCTTCCGTCAGCAGTCATAGACTGCGCCGGCCGGCGAGAGTAGACCTGCCGCTGCCTACTGAAGAAAAGCCCTGCGGGGGATGCCGGAAAGGTGGTTGTTTTTTTATTTATTTATTTATTTATTTATTTTTAAGTCCTACTGGGGGCAGGGGATCTATATACTGGGGGGCACTGGCTGGCTAGCTATATACTGGGGGGCACTGGCTGGCACAAATGCATTTCCCAACCTAGGTTTTTACTTGAGTTTATAGGTTTTCCCAGTTTCTGTGGTAAAATTGGGCTTATACTCGAGTATATACGTTAAATGAAGAAGCTCTTTTCACTTTGTTTTTATTCAGTCATATCTTTTAAGTGCTAGAAATCTTGAAGATTTTCTTCCTTCTATGAGTTGAAATGTGCTCTGTTTGCTGCTGACACAAGTCAGCCTGTGAGGATTAGGGCCGCTTAAAGGGTGGAATGTGAGAACAGCGAAGGTCCATGACATCTACTTGGCACTCGGCACACAATCATAGTTTTGTTTAATGACTTTAAACTTGTAGATTCCCACTGGAAAAATGTAGCTAAAAGTTGAACACTGAGTGCCATTTGCTGACTACCCACAAGCTGCACACATTTTCCATTTATTGAATATCCGCCTACAGCAATAATAGCTGAGGGTTTTTGTCCTCAGCTTAATAACAAAAACTGTAGTATAATCTATGAAATGCTCATAACAAGTGGATATGGTGAGTGCTACACATCTCAATAGGAGTCTGATGTATGAATTAAATGTAAATGTCTGCATGGTTAAGTAAACACACAGTATAGGTATTATACTAGAATACAATGGGATGTAAACAGATTAATAATTACTACACTATTCTAATCCTATTGTGATCTGCTTTCTATGTGCCAATCCTTCTGGCTGATGAAGATCCACAGGCTAAAATACCTATTCTGGACACTTAGCTGCCTATACAGCTCTTAAATTGTTGTCTAGACAATCCCCAAAATAGCAGCACAGTTGTTTCCAGACTAATGACCTTTACCTCACGTATTGAACGGAAGCCACAACCCTGTGATGGATTTGTCTCTCAGAAGACATCTTTGGCTTATTGTTCAGTTGGATTCTGTCAGTGTCTGGTCTAAGATTAGTGTTAAAATGACTTGTAGCAAATTTGTAGATGTGAACAATGAACGTGTCAATTTACTAGTCACAAGCAGAGCTCATAAAAGTTCTAAAGCTTTTGTTTATATTATAAATGTGTTTTTTAAATTAATGTGTTCATAGAGGCTAAGTAAACATAACCATTTAAAATGTTCTTCTTGTAGTGGTTTGCAGGAAAAACCTTGACAGCACAACAGTTGCTATTCATGAGGATGAAATTTATTGCCGATCATGCTATGGAAAAAAGTATGGGCCCAAGGGCTATGGTTATGGCCAAGGGGCAGGCACATTGAATATGGACAGAGGTGAACGCCTGGGCATTAGACCTGAAGAGTAAGTTTTTTTTTTTTTTTCTCACCTTAAGTAATTGTCCACAAGTAAATGCATTAATGTCATTCTGTAGTTGTTGTAGCCCACAACAAGAATAGTTGAAACATTGCTCACTGCAGGAGAAAAAAGTAGCAAAACATGAGACAGAGAAGCTTTTTTACTAAATGAACTTTATTACAAAGTTTAAACATTGGAAGTAAATTAACCATACATTAATTTCAGACATGAGTTGTGCAGGTGAAAGTGGCAGTTAAAGTTTCACCTTTGTATTGCAGCTAAAAAAATTGATGCATTGGTGCATCAGTTATTTTACATTGCTGATTTTTTTATGCTGCATATAAGATGGGATCAGCGACAAACAAGTATCTGCTTGTAATTGCAAGTTGTACAGAATCTCCAGAGCCAATCAGAACTCAGCTTTCATTTTAAAAACTGCTTTGGTAAAATGAAAGCTGAGCTCTTTTTGAATGCCACTTCTGCTCTGGGACCCTTCTGATAAACCTTCCCCACTGTTCCTGTATTTTTTGACTATTCAGTTTGTGTCCTGAACAGGTGTTCAGAAAAGCAGAGTTGTATACCCAATCATGTAGCTCATAGACATGGTTCTAGCAGCCATAGAACCTGAGATACAAGCGCCCTAAAGTGAAATACCCTCCTCTCCCTCCAGTCAAAGATGAAAAAGTTTTCTGCAATTTTTCACATGACTTTGGAGATTTTTTTTTTTTTTTTTTGATGGAGTGCAATTTCACATAAAAAAGCGATGCCAGAAAGCATATATCATTCCTTATCCTGCTTTACGTGTAAAAAAAAAAAAAACTAAAGTTGTTCTGAAACTCCACTCTCAAAGTACCATATATACTCGAGTATAATCCTCAAAAACCCTAAATCAGCTTATACTCGAGTCAACTAAAAAAATAAAGTCAAAATTCACCTTTGTGACGTCACCCGTAGGTCCTCTTCTGTCTTCGATGCTCCGGTGCCACCTCGGGTCCTTCGGATCCTCTTCAGGTTCTTTGGCTCCTCTTCGGGTCCCCTCGCAATGCCAGCGGCTTACAAACCATGACTTCGGCAAGCGGATGACGTCAATCTGTGTGCCCACCGAACACGGAGACCCGAAGAAGAGCCGAAGATGAGTGGAAAAATCCGAAAAGGACCGAAGGACCTGAGGCGGCATCGGAGACAGAAGAGGACCTACGGGGGGAAGTTGGAAAGGTGAGTACAGGGGGCTGGGCAGGCTGTATGCTGCAGGGGGCTGGGACCAATGCATTTTCCACCCTCGGCTTATACTCGAGTCCCATAGGTTTTCCCAGTTTTTTTGTGTTGAAATTAGAGGTCTCGGCTTACACTCGAGTATATAATTAAAAAATTTTTCGCCAAGTCATGTAGGTTGATGCTGAAATGCAAATTGCAGTAGCTGCAGCCACATAAAGTGAACTAGATCTTGTGAAATATGTTTTATTTGGAAAAGGAAACATTTTTGCTCTATTTCAGATCACAAGAATCGCGATCTGCTGCCTCTGCCAATCCTTCCAAGTTTGCCCAAAAGTTTGGAGGGACCGACAAGTGTCCCAGATGTGGAGAATCTGTATACGCTGCGGAGAAAGTTATGGGAGCTGGAAAGGTAAAGGACTGGATTTGTGGTTTTTTGTTTATTAAAGCACAACATTGTACAGGTTTTTTAAAACCTGGAAATGACTATTTATAATGAATATAAATGATCTTACTGATTAAATCCTCATGCACAAGACCAGCTCACATCTCCCATAGAGGCCTAGTACACCCATTCACTGTGTGGTGAGCACATTGGGGCACATTTACTAAGGGTCCGAATCACGTTTTTCCACCGGGATTCCCGAATCTCTCTGATTTTAGCTGAATTGCCCTGGGATTTTGGCGCATGCGATCAGATCGTGGCGCATCGGCGCAGGCTTTCACACGACAGAAATGGGGGGGGGGTGGCCGCCGGAAAACCCAACGGATTCTGAAAAACCGCAGAATTTTTAATTGTGTCGCAAGAATATCAATCACATATTACGGAACGAAGCAGGTGAACCTCGGCGCAGCAGCCACACCTGGTGGACATTGGGCGCACGACCTTGGTGAATCGCCGGAAGACCTGAATCCTCGTGACAGGCACGGGTAAGTAAATGTGCCCCATTGTCTCTCACCGCTCCGTGACTGGGTGGCCTAATACAGAGCCCTATTATAGGCCCTATTTCCTCTTCACCACAACAGCACCAAGCAGAGCGAGGTGTTCGCCCCTGGGACAGGAAACCTCGGCCATAAAAAGTTGACTACTCCTCTCCTGCCTCATTTCTTAACTTCAGTCAGAGTTTGTGAAGCTAATGGTAGTCAAATCTAGGTGCAGTTTTCCGAGGGCTGCTTCTTGCGTTGAAAAAGTTTAAAGAAAGCTGCAGCTTACATTCCTGCGCCGGTGGGACTGCATGTCATGTAATTTCAAGTACGGCAGCACGTCTCCCTACTTCCTGTGGACTCAGTAAGTGGGGCACAGTTAGTGGTAATGAGACTGCTTAGTTGGCAAGATGAAATGTAAGCTGGATACAGCTAATTGGTGTGTTTTTAGCACTTTTACAGCCAAGCAGAGATTACCAGAAAGGTGCTATCCTGAAAACCTATTACAGAAAGTGTAGGGTTTGTTGGGTCGGCTGCTGCCTTCATGTGAAAGTCCAGCTGCGTTTGTTCAAAATATTCAAGAATCCTCTTGCCTCCTGTACTTTGCTGTGTGCTGGGCCCATCTATCCACTGGGGGCCGCCCCATCACTGAGAGGTGACTGCAGGGCATTTTGTTAGTTGGGGGAGCCTGTGACCAATGCATTTCCCATACTAGACTTATACTCATTAAGTTTAAACAGGATTTATTGTGGAAAAATTAGGAGCTTCTGCATATATTTGAGTATATAGAGTTAGGTGATTTTTATTATTTGATAAGGGGGCACAGGAAATATCTAATAAAAAGAGTGTATAATATAGGAGACTGCTAGAGATTTAATCCTAAAAGGACGGTTTCTTTGCCAATGTAGTGACACTAGTCAAATAAAAAAATTTTAAATAAACTTTTTTTTAAGTTTAAACCTTAGTTCTATATTTCATGTAGAGCATACATAATCTCTTAATAATTTCTACCTTGTAGGCATGGCATAAGAATTGTTTCCGATGTGCTAAATGTGGCAAGAGTCTAGAGTCTACAACTTTGACTGAAAAAGATGGAGAAATCTATTGCAAAGGTGAGAGAGAGAACACAATACAGGAAATTAAATAAACCGCTGTTACTGTAAATACAATTATGCAAATTGTTAGGATTACAAGTTCCCAATTACATGACATTATATGTGTTACAGTTAGGTGTATAGGTATTATGTTACAGTTAAGGATGTTTGGAGAAGACTAAGGCTACATGCACACTGACGTATGCCTGCATGGCTACGGCCTGGCAGGCATATGTCAGCTCCACAGTGATCCATTGTGCACGGCCCGTAACATGAGGAAAGATAGGACATGCAGCGTTACATATAGAGTAGTATTGCAGTATATTTTATGAGTGATCGGAATCCTAGAGAAACACAATTATAAATAACATTTAAAAAATAAAATAAAACATTATGTATCCCTGGTCCTGAAAACTCCTAATCTAACGATGTATAAAAATAACGATCCCTACCGTGAACCCCAAAACTTTGAAACCTCAAGCTCACTGCTTTTTTGCAATTTGCCAGCCATAAACATATTTATGACCTTTAGATCTAGACTTTTAAAAGTCAATCACTGCTGCAAAAGAAGAAAATACATATTGGTACACCCTTCCTTGCTATTTGAATCATGTTAATCATGGATTTCTGTGGTCTCCACTAAGTGGAATTATGAAATCTGCTTGGATTGCAGGAATGTCCATTTACACTGAAAACCAAGATCTCTTTCGGCACTGTGGATTTTTTAAATCTATTTTTTTAAATGTTAATTCAAATTCCATATGCTCCACAGAATTAATGTTTAGACAAACCCGAACAAGGCAGGTCCAATGCAGAGCGTGCAGAGTTCTGTGGCACTGGCCTCCTTATATAATAGGGATCTATGATGTAAGGAGTTGTTGCCTTTTTACAAAAAGGCAGTGGCGAGACTGTCGTTGCTGCTGTTTAGTAAAATAAAAAAGCAGAAACTCCTTAAATCATAGGTCTCCATCATGTAAGGAGGCTCGTGCCACAAGACTCTCCAGTTCACAGACCGACAATGGCAGTATGAATATGCCCTTAGTCTTCGCCTTTGGAAGAGATCTTCTTTGTTTTCCCTATAAATGAAAATGTCAACATGAACCGCAAAAATGACCGTTTACACAGCTCTAACTGACCATTGACCACCCACTCTGTAAGATTATTTTTATTCTATGCCAAATCCATTGCATTTGGAATTTTCCAGCTTCCGATCAGATTTCATGGAATATTAAATTTACCAAATTGCTAGTCCGTACCTTAATCATTTACAAACTTTGAATTGTAACCTGAAACTCAGTTTAGAATTGTGTAAAATACACAATAACCTGCTGTGAAATATTTTCACCTAGTGTTTTCAATCTTCCCTTCCGTATAGACACTGTCCTCCTTCCACTTGTTTTTATGTAATGAATGTGAACCACCTTTTCGGATTGTGGGAAGTGGAAAAAAATTACAGAATATGGCAGTGTCCTGCATGGGGGTTAAATAAGACTGCTGATCTACTGTGTTTACTAACTAATACCACACAATGGACCACATCAACACTCCAGGAAGCTGGAAGTGGAAACCACAAACTATTTTCTGCAGTCACTTTAAAGTAGTGTCCTGGTCCATTGTATAAAAGATCACATAGGGTGTTACTGATATGTGAAGGAATGGGGGGATTACTTCCTTCGGGAAAAGGAAGGGAATATAGCTTTTAAGTATTTTGTATGTACTTGGGTCAAAGTTGTGTTTTTTAATGCATGGGACTGCCTGGTAAAAAGGAGGGAGCAGTACAGTTAATTTTGTGTGTCTTCTGCTTTCTCTAGCTTGTTATGCCAAAAACTTTGGACCAAAAGGATTTGGATTTGGCCAAGGAGCTGGAGCACTTGTCCATGCATAGTGACGACAATGTAAAGGGCTCTGATGATAGAAAAACCACCTGTTCCTGCTTCATTACTAAGCAAGCTTGCCATTCCAAGATCTTACTAATCAATTTTACTTTGTACTTAAATTCTGCACTGACAAGGGTTTGCTAAACTTAACCTTTTGTAGAGTTTTTTTTAACAAGAACATAATCTGTTGCACCACTATTGAAACAATAGATCTGTTGCGTGTATTTCTATCTTTCTACATTGTATGTAAAAATAAATTCAGTGTTCAATTGATAACACTTGTATTTTATGACTTTAATGGTTAAAAAGTACATATTAACATCTGAAAAGCCGCACTTTAAATGCACCCTTAGAAGCAAACATACATTTCAGTATAATTTACTAGGTGATTATGTGGCAGAATCTGTAGACTGTTCACATTCACAAACTTGCGTTTGCTTAAAGAAAAAGTAATATGTGCTTTCTCTTAACAGTGTCCTACCTTTGCCAAAACTGTGCAGATTTATTCATTTTAAATCACAAGACTGGCATACTAATAAGCTAATATGTAACACAGAGATTCTAATAGGAAAATTAAAGGGGTATTCCCATCTTGGCAGTCACATTTAATTACATTCATTTGCCATATGTAAACATTTCTTCAATTGATGTTATTAAAAAAAAAATGTTCCTGTGTGAAGATAATTTCTCATAAACGTAGCCATGTTGTCCCTTTAGAAACGAGATGGCTTCCTCTGATACGACCATCCCACACTCTATAGCGCATGTCTGGCCACCGCTGCCAGAGTCCTGCCTAATCACCTGGATTCACCGTTCATTACCACAGGATGGGCATGGGACCTGCAGTAACTCTTGGACATTTCATATACAAAAACTTTGTTTCTTTGTGCAATCTCTCCAGCAGAGGTGGCTGTATCCAAGGACACAGTCTTGTTTCTAAGGGACCATATGACTAAATTTATGAGAAATTATCTTCATACAGGAACTTTTTTTTTTTTTTTTTTTTTAAATCTAATTGATGAAATGTTTAAATATGGCAGATTAATGACACTTAATGTAAAGGCCCAGAGAATACCCATTTAAGCTGCATATAGCTTAGTGTATCAACCCTTTACCAGCTCTATTCATTTCTGAAATGAAAAAAAAATATAAAAGGTTCAAAAGTCCTCCCAACATTATCTTCCACTAAGGCACTATACCTTAATTTACATTAGTTTTTATGATATGCAAATGAATAGGTAGTCAAATTCTAAAGAGAAGGGTCACATTTCCCTAGGATGCAAGTTAACACCACCTCCTTCTTATGAAAGGCACAGCCATCAATCAAATCTCAGACAGGAAGTTCTCTCACTGGTGAACTTGGCAAGATCTTACATTTCACATACCCCACAATGGGTGGAGCCAACATAAGTTTCATTGTTGATGACAGGTTCCCTTTAAGTAAAGCAGCTTCTTTTCTGCTGTTCCTCCTGCATTGAACAGTGTATCTGAAAGCCTTCCGATGTCCACCCACTTTAGACAGTTAGGGAGGTTAATGTTTTAAAGAAGTTTGGAACTTTTTGTACATGTGGATCCATATGCAAACTCTAAGGCGCTACCTATTAGCAAACTTTCCTCTTTTATATATACAGAGGCCAGCAGTGACTTCAAATCACGCTGCATGTGCCTGCTACAGATTATAACTGCTGCTATAGCAGGCGCCTCTATAGAGTATGCGCTGTTATTTTCATGCTCCTGGTGCCTTCACAATTTTCTAAACATAGATAACCTCTTTAACCATTTACCTCCTCAGAAGACTTTCACATACAAGCAGGAGGAAGGACTGAAAAAAATACACCTCCGCTTCACTTAAATACTAAAGTTTACAATTACAAGTTCTCAATTTAAAGAATTTACACAAACTGCTTAATAAGGAATAAAAAAGTTACATGTTTGAAAGTTTATTATAAAGTTAACAATCATTTGTATCCCCATCTTATAGATTTATATCTAGGGCTCAAACCCCTAATCATTGTAAGGTGACTTTCAAATTAAATGAGTCTGTGTCCAGCGCTGGAATTGACTAACTTGAAAGAAAAGACAAAACCTGTCCTTGCAGGAAGTTAGCAAACAAGACTGATAAGTTTAAAACCATAAGGCACTTTACATAAGGCGTGTAATTAGGAAAGCAGCAACTATAATTGGGTGTTCTCACCCAGGCAATGTAACACTATTGGATGTAAGTACACAAAGGAGTCTAATACTATTGGCTACATGCAAATACTGAAACTTCCCAGGTGCTTGCCTGGATACCTTCCACTAGGTGCTGCTAGTGAGCACTAAGTCTTTGTGTTCAGAGGGAAACACCCAAACTTAGTTATCACTACACAAAGTTATATGAAATGGATACTAAATCTTTAAAATGTCCGACAATATGTAAGATGGCGTCTGAGTCCAGTGTGATATACATACTATGAAACTCTATAGCGAATGTTCTCTAATTGTATTGTAAATGTACAATCTCAGAAGAAACCTAGCTGGGTGTCAAGTGAGAACACCATTTCAAAACGGGTAGAAAAGAAACCTCCACAATGAATGGACTGGTACAGATATAATGAAAAATGACATTTCTATCAACTAACATATCAAGTATTCCCAAATAAAGACCAACACAAAGCTGAATTGTCAATATTTATTTGATTAATAACTTACAAAAAAATTGGATGAAATTAACTTATGTAAGGAGAGCTAAATATGAAATGTACAATGTGTTGATCACAATGTAGTACATCAAGACAGACAGTAGTAAAATAATACTTGGCACAATTAAATAAATACAAAATGAAATATACATACAGTTCAATAGCTTAAAAAAAAATGTATTGCAGTATTTTTGTAGTTGGCTCGCAAATGGGGAAAAAAGAGGGTAAAAAAAAGCATTTTGGGGCATGAACAAGGACACTGTTCCCTAACAAGGTTAGGTTTCACTATATAAAACATTTTAGTTTCTAGATACGAGGTTCCACAGATACCATTGCCCTTTTACCAAACATGCTTTCATGTACTAGTTACTGCATAAATCCAGGCAGCCAATCAGTGTAATGGTAGATTATCAGTGCATAGAGCTACACAGTCTTCTGTGTAACTTCCTAAAATATTGGATACAAAACAAAAAAGACTTGTGTGCAATAGAAGGACATACAACAATAGAAAGAGAAGAACAAAACAAAGTGCAGACCGGCATGATCAAGAACCACCCCAGCCCCTGGGGAGGTTATGGGCACACACCCCAAGCTCTTCAAAGTTTCTCACGTTACATAACACAGTTTTCTGAAAATTGGGGTGAAAAAGGTAATCTTAAAAGTTGTCGGTCTTGGCTTTCACAGTCCCCACTTTTTATGGCTAACATCCATATCCTTTATTAGCTCCAGTAAATGGCTCCTATTAGAGGCAGCAGTATAGAGTATCAATTCTGGAGAGGAGAGCGGTTAAATCTCAATTTTGCCTTGCCCCATATGACAATGTGTATATTAATGCGCAAGTAAAATACAATCTTTTGGCATTTAATATCTTCGATTTCTTTATAGTAGGCTTCCTTTAAAATTAATCAATTATCAGGAGATTCCTCCTGCCTGCCTGTGCCCTAATAGGTAATTTAATGATCTTGGAACCTAACTTTTTAACGTTATTTTAGTAATATGCAAGTTAACTGCAGAGGCTGCTGGGGCGTGGAATAGCCTTCGATCCCAGTTCCTGGCCAGGCTAGTACGATCTGCAGTTAATTAACATATTGCTAAAATAAAAAGTTTAACTATTTAGGTTCCAGGATTATTAAATTGCAGATTAGAAAAGAGGCAGGCAGAGGGAATCTATCATCAGATTTACTTCTGATGGTAGATTACTCATGGTAGGTTTTCTTTAAGACCTATACAGTCAATATAGAAATGATGTGCTTTATAGCAGTTGATCCGCTTAAGATATTGATGAGGTGCCATCAGGTCTAATTGGTGTGTTTTTCTACTGCTGTGATCACAAGCAATATTTCCCTTCAACCATTTAATCTTATTCCATTACAGAATTCAGTGGTTTAACAGTTTGAAGTTTATGTTCTTAGTAGCAATAAAGGCATCATGTGTTTTACTTTTTGTTTTATAATTGAGAGAAGAGCATTAAAAAAAAAAAGTGTATATTTGAAGTACCAAAAGAATAAATGAAACAAATGCTGCAAACTTTTATATAAAGATGAATCTGTAAAATGTAAATTTTACTTGAAGTATTCCCATGAAGACTAGATTCTTAAATATAGTCAGGATAACAAAATAACACATTCTCTAAGTCACCGTTTAACAAAAATACAGCATTTCCCAGTTATAATTCCAACCTGTCTTTCAGTCCTGCGGTTTTCAATCTTAGTTGCCCCTGTACGTGAATGTAAATCTTCTGATTATGGTGGGATTCTTCACAAATAATTTCTCCTGTCTGCATGGCTGCAGTGCTCTCTGCCTCCTGCATTACAAGACCAGCTCAGATACAGGCACTTCCTGCTGGCAAGCAGCAGTGTGCAGAGGCTAAGGCCACTTCCACATTCACAAGTGTGATGCGATGAACTCGCATCACTCTCGCAACGTGTGTTGCTCAGATCTCCTGGCCCGAACGCTATAAACCGAAACTGACATGCAGAGTTCAGTTCCGGTTTGCAGCATTCGGGCCAGGAGATGCGGGCAGCACGCGTTGCGAGTGTGATGTGAGTTCATCGCATCACACTTGAGAGTGTGGAAGGGGCCTTAGTCTACAAACTACACAGTCTTTATCCAGGAAGGAGATATATAGCAGAGCTGACTGTGTGTGTGTTATAATTGAGTTACAACAGAGAGTGAGCATCATTGTGTTTTATATCGAATGAATCTCACCATCTCAGATCAGTCTCATCTCTCTTTTTTTCTTTGTGCCAGATACTAATACAATGTTCAGAAGCTAAATGAAAATGTAGATAAACTCTGAACCAAAGCACATTTTCAGCACAGAAGAATCATGAAGTATAGTCTCTAAAATTAGTTGTGGGCCCTTGCATCCCTTACGGCATGCCCAAAGTAGCATCCGAGTCGGTACACAGCCCAAACTGGCAGGAAAGGGAGATTTATGTACCTTCTCTGCCCAAAAGAAACAAAAAGATAAATCCCCCCTTTAGTATTACATTCAGCCCAGAAGTCAGACAATATATAACAGTATTTAAAATTACCGCAATAGCACAAAGGATAATGTACAAAAAGAACATGACACAATGAAGATGAATATTGTATGTGGGTTCCCCTGTTGCAACAATGGCCAGCGCAACTAATTTGTCCACAATATTTTTTACCTTTTGAGGGAACACAAGAAACCGTAAAATTCCTTGAAACTTTTTGGACAGAAAAAAAAAATCAGCAGCATTGATTAAATAACATCAACGTCGCCTGTGTGATACATTATCCAAGTATATTTACATCAAGAACTTTTGTTTGTGCATAGTCCAGTCTAGCATTCAGGAAAACATGAACCAAAGCCAATTTATTCTATTATAATCTATTTGGACTGATTCGTCAAGCTCTGTGTAGCGCTGCATAATCTTTTAGTGCTATATAAATAAAATTATTATCTGCACCACTGTGGCCTACATGCAGTGTATAGTACTTTCGCGCCGAATGGGCACAAGTTACAACACAAGATACTGGAGGGTTTCAAGTAGTTAAACTAACTATGAAAGAGATGTAAGAATCTGTTTTGTGTGCAGCTAAATATATTTTCAGGCTGGTTTGGGACTAACTAGTGTTACTCAAAAGATTTACTTAAAAGGAGTTCCAGTAACATGGTTATCCCCTGTAAATCAATTCAACATCAGAACAGTATGCAGCTAGCTCACCCTAGTGGCGACTACAGGCAGTATCAAAGTTCATCTTTAAAAGCTACACTGGCTGCTATTATTTGCTGCCATATTCAAGAGCAGAAAAATGATGCTTAGCTTTATGATATACAGGTTTAAAAGACACTGCCCACACATTACAATGTTTTCCTTATAACGGAGTGTGTAAAGTGAAGACAATCCATTGGTTTACATGGTGGATATTGCTGGCAAAAAAAAGTTCCAAAATCCGGCTTAAATTTGAAAATTATTAGGGGGAAACCATAAAACAAGAAGCAGCATGTCTTTTGTTATGTGTTGTTCACAATATGTGGTATGCAAGTCATAATGCTGAACTGACCCTTACTAATCCTAGTAGAATCTATTAAGGTTATTAGGTAGGCCCAGTTACTTCATCACAACAAAGCTCTATCCACAATGAAGAGATATATACAAAGCATATTGGAGCACAAAATTATGGAGAAATATGTAGTCGATTCAGACATTAAATGCGGGTTAACTGAATGCATCAGGCACAGGAGTTAAAGATTTATCTGCACAAATATACTGTCATGTACATCAAAAATAAGTGCAGTTTTAGTCTAATTTCCATCTTTCATCTATACCAAAGCAAAAAAATATCTATGGCACAGTACAATATAGGAATTTGATAAAATACATTGAATTGTTGTTTGTTTTTCTAGGCGAGAAAAATAAGGGGGGTTGTTCATTTAAGGACATGTTGATATGTTACACAATATTGAAAGCTATACAAATGATAGCTCTAAACCAGGACTTGTGAACAGTTTCAGAATTGTAGAGAAGCAGCAACCACCCTTGTACCATAAGAGATTGTAATGTTTCTACAGTAAAGCTGACCTTAGAAATCTTTAAAAGGGCTTGGCCCCTTCACCTCATGTTTTTTGTAATGTGTGTGCAATTGGGGGAGCAGGATATTGGGTAATGTAGCAATATAAAACGGCATCCAATTAGTTTTTGAGAAAGTCGTCTTTTAAAATCATTCAAATGAGCCTCAGGGGCTCCGACTGCCTACTAATAATTTATGTCTCCAGTATTTTCTCTCCGTGTTTGCTCGAGTTTCCTCCGGGTCCTCCAGTTTTCCCCCACACTTCAAAACATACTGGTAGGTTGATTAAATTGTGAGCCCTAGTGGGGGCAAGGAACAAATTGGTGAGCTCTTTGCAGCGCTGCGTAATCTGTGTGCGCTATATAAAGGAATTATTATTATACATCTATGTATACATCAGTTTTGCACTTTGATATGTAAAGTGAAGCCTCCTGTCTTTTAACTCATCAGCCAGACAATAATATAATAAGGACCTGGCAGGGCAATTGCTTAAATATAGAGATCAGATGACCCTCCATATGCGGCCACTTTATGGTAAGGAATATTTGTCTGATGGGGAAAAAGACGGGAGGTTTCACTTTACATATCAAGAAAGAAGTGCAGAACTTTTAATAGATATCATTTAGTAAATTACCTAATATTCTGCTACACACACATTACAAAAACACATGAGGTAAAGTGGCCAACCCCTTTAAAAATGGCAGAAATGCAGTACCCAAGAACATAGGAAATGCTGAAACAATGCACTACCTTCCCCTTTGGCCAGTTTCACACTACAGCATTTTGCACCAGTATTTGTAAAGCGTAACCAGAAGTGGAACCATACTAATACTGCCATGTGACACTGGCACCTCATTGTATACTGTGATTCTATTTCACATGTATTGGACCACGTCACAGGAAGGAAGCCTCTGCCCTAGTATTGCCCACCACTTCTCAGGCAGTCACCATTGAACCATGGAAAGTAGCAGCAGGAGATGATCTGTCTGCAGTATATATTTACACATGTGCATTTGTAAGTCTGATGGCCCTAAAACAAATTGTTATTTCCGTAGATCATTCATCTCTAGGTTTAGTGTTTACTATTACTATACATTTAAATTTCAGGTACATTATTGTTCCTTGGTTATCAATCCAATTATTTGTATATTTGTAGTGTTTTACCAGGCGACAGCATGAGAAGGTATTCCTGGAAACCATTTTTCCATACAGTTTTAACCACAACTCTGGAGATTTCAACTAGAACACGTGCAGTTTGATGTAACGTTTGGCTGCTTTCACTTGTGGAACGATTATACCAAACAAAATAAGACCACAAAATTACAGGGATCAACATTTTCCTATTGGTCTCTGTAAATAGGTCACAAGTTGCAGAATTCCCTCATTTTTCCTACTGAAAGTCACAAAAAAAAAAAAGAACAGAAAATAGATTTTACAGACAGGTAATCTTACACCAGAATGAGCTAAATTCAAAGAAGAGGTTGCTAAATGTTGCTGATGTTCACAGATATGCATGTTATCACAGTTTTGTTGTGTTGACTAGTACAGGTGACTGACCCAATAAATTAATGTACTAAAATTTTTTTTTTGGAGCAGAACTACTATAAAGTGACATAACAACGCATCCAGTAATATACAAGTGTGTGTTTAACCGTTACATTCCCCTTCCCCCAAACTAACACAGAGGAACATTAAACTGTACCAATAAAAATTAAATATTATAATCATTTTTTTTTCTTTCTATTTTCTTTGGCTCCACATCCATATCCAGTGTTGTCTTGTCAGTGTGAATGGGGCTTTGTTCAGGATGTGAGCACATTCACCTCTGAACAAGCTCTTATTGACATAGTTTGGCATATTCTACTAGTTGCCTTAAATTCCTATAGAACACTACTTGCATGCAACTGCTGAGAACTGCTCCACTTCATAAAGGGAAATGTATCAGGAGATCTCCGAAATCCAGAAACAGACGAACAGCTGACAGTCATACAATGTAGGAAATGTACATTCATTTTTTCCCTGTTTACCATCTTCATGTGCCCACATCAAGTTAACCCCAAATGCTGAACATCCCAAAGAAATATAGTATTCTTCAGCCCAGCATCAAGATTCACATTTCCAATGACACTATAATGGAGCACAACTGGGAGATCACATTACAGGAATAAAATGCCACAGTATTGTAGATCAAGCCAGGCCACATTAGGGGATTATGATGATGTACTAGAAAGTCTCACTCCACTGGATGTATTCAGAAAGAAAGGGGCAATGAATAGATTTTGTTCAAGCAGACCAAGACTGAAGCTTGTCGAAAGAGCAATGCCATGCTTTGTTGTGAATGGTGCAAAATAAATAATTATTAAAAAAAATTACACAGAACAAAAACACAGATTGCAGATTCACGGCTGTTCAAAAGATTTCCAATGCAAGGATCTAATAAAATCCTCCCCCAATATCTTCTTTCTCTACATCAGTGCGGGCAGAAGGTCCTGTCCATGGTCACTGTGGTTGATAAAATGCTGACAGAGAAGTTACTGTAAGATTTATCAATAGCCCTACAAACAGCATGCTATAGTTCAAGGGGCAAGTTTTCGCAAGAGACATATAGACATCTTCAGGTACCACCCTTATCTGCGGAGACTACACCAGCTGATAACCTGAGCCTGACGTTTGTTCATACTCTATTGTGTATTGCCTTGTCCAGTCCACTGTTACAGGGCGGAAGAGGCCACAGCATCGGAATTCAAAGAAGTCTATGATATTTCTGATACATCCATGGCTGGAAGAAAAGAAGAAAAAAAAAAACCTTTATTAACTGTACAGTGCTCTAAATAACACTCTAAGACAGGATGCAAGAATATTCTGTATACCCAATATTTTGTGACCATGCTAGAAGTTGAAGCACCTGAATTTTTATCTACAGCATTTTAGCAATTTTAATCTATTCACAGATTTCTTGTCACCCCATTTCAAGACTCAATTTCATCTTTCCACCTAGAGCTGTGTTTAAGCTTTTTTTTTTTTTTACGGGACAACTTGTAGTTTCTATGCTGGATTAATACTTCACTTGTGAACATATTCAGCAAAACATAGAATGGAATAGATTGGATTAAAAAACTATAAATTTCCTTTCTGCATGCTGCTGTAGGAAAAGGTCTCTGTATATTGGACACTGTGGCATCAGTCTCCCATGGGCTATAAGCCTCCCTTCAACGGAGACCATGCATATGTCACTGTAATGAAACCATCTATATCTGGACATATAGGTCAAAAGAGACCCTGATCATCATCATCAGCAGAATCACTGACTGCTATTGCACTTTATTGATACAAATTAGCGCCTAGTTGTTACTGTCCTTCCCCAACCAGAATGGTTTTGGGCATTGAATGTGTTCAATTCAGTATATAGTAGCCCATACATATTTTTTGTGCTGAGGGTGTTACATACTTTTTGTATGTTTTGATGTTTTTAATTGGGGTATATCTTTTATGTCATTTGGTGTCTGTAATTAATAAATATTGATATTTTGGTATACTGGTTTGTTGTATGAATTTTTTGAGTATATACCGTATATAAGGTTTGTGATTCATAGGTTACATAATCACTGACTGCTGTCCTTCACTCCTCCTTCTGTTGGCAGGACACATTCCACAGACATTGCATCATTTTATCTGTTTTATAGTTTTGATTTTTTTTTAAATAGATAATTAGTGGGATTTGATTGCTTGTATAAAACACTGCACAGCACTACTATACTACACTGTATTACTCAGGTAGCACAGTCTATTAATACTTTGGGCAGCACAAGACTGACCCTCCGACATTGGTTCATAATTAGGACATGAATAGGTAGTGCCATAGAGACAAACATTTTTAACCTTTGCACTAATGCTACAATCCAGATTCTCCCCGGAGTATTCTTATCTTCTGTCATTGTTGAGAATTCAGTCACTACAGACTCCACATTATATTCTTTTCTGTAGCGATACTGTCACACTCCATGAAACTCTCCCCTATGTATACATCAATGTTCCAAGGCCAGATGTTAAACTTTTACTGTATCTAATATAAACAGATAAATATTAACATCACTCCTAGTCCAGAGTTTACTTCTTTCTAGCTACATCTTGACAGTTTCATTGCCTTATGTAAGGGAACATGTCACCAGTATTTTAACCACTAAACTAATAGAAAACACAGGTAAGACAAAAAATTTCTTTATGTTGAAAATCATCAATTTACCTATCAAATATTGCCACCAAAGTCATATGAAAACAAGCTGAAAAGTCACATATTGCTTCTTTTATCATTTTAGAGATGTGAATATCAGCTTTAAAATGCATCAGGATTGAGGCTCTGTCACAATTTCCACTTGATCCAGGGGAAATGATAGATGGCAACAAGATTAAACGAGGTTCTTCCAACAGTTTGCCATATAATTTCACATCACAGTTCAAGAGGGATATCGTTCTAAAATTCTCCTGTCTATCTTGCCGTTTATCTGGCTTAGGGAATGTTACAACTGTCGCCAGTAAGTTATAAGCTCCCATTAGTCCTTTTCCCTGCCAATACCTAAATACTCTTCTATATGGTCTAAGTTGCTTTGAAAATTGTCGATAGTGTTCATTGAGTAGCCTATCTCGTCCTGGCATTTTATTTAGTTTGGAGATCAGAATTATTTTCTCCAGTTCCTCTTCATTAAGTTTTCTGATTTTCAGACAGTTTGGGGAGATTAATAGCAAAAAATGTTAATTTTCACACTTTGATGGTAATTTTAACATTTTAGCATTTTTTAAAGTTATATAGTTTTGCATAGTACAACTGAAAGATTTAAATTGTGTTCTTAACTTGTGTTTTTGGGTACTGTTACAAAAAAATTTAAAAAAAAATTAAAATTGTTTATGCACCCTATTCATGTCTGCAATCAGTTGCTCCATTTGGCCGCTTTTTTTCTTTCAGCCTCTATTCCTAGCCTCGTGACAGGCCGGCAAGCCAAAGATGGGACAAGAAGGATAATAGATCTTTTACAATGGGTTCAGGTGTCCCGGGCCCCCAGTGTGTTCCTGTCATTGGATGCAGAGAAAGCCTTTGACAGGATACAGTAGGGGTACCTGGAAGCTACATTAAAGTAATTTGGTCTGACAGGAACAATATTACAAGCTATTCAGGCATATTGCAACCCAAAGGGACAGGTCTTAGAGTCGGGTTTATTCCTCAGGATTTGGAATGTTACTTGGCAAGAATGCCCATTATCACCAATGATTTTTGCTATGATGATGGAACCCCTGACTGGAAAATTAAAGGGATCCAAGTGGTTAGAGAAACACACGCAGACAATATAATTTTTATGTGTACGGACCCCGAAAAATCTGTAAAAGCCTCAATGGGTATAATACACAACTTTGCTGATGTCTCCCTTTACAAATTAGATACTTGAGTAAGCAGAGTTTTTCAGCACAAAAAATGTCAAGAAAAAATATAAAATCAAAACTCACCTTTTCGGTGCCCCCCTTGAGCTCTTCTCTTCTTTGGTCCGGCAGCGGCAGGTCTCTGCGTGCCAGCCTTGCAGACTATGACAGCAGCCACCTGTAATCCTATTGTGTGTTCTGGTCGGGCCTCACACAGACCTGCCACTGCCAGACTGAAGAAGAGAAGACCTGCGGGGAGCAGGAATTGGGCAAACTGGGGCTGGCCGAATACAGGGCCAGGGGGCTGGCTATATACTGAGGGTAGGGGCTGGATGGCTATATACTTGGGGGGAAAGGGGGGAGGGGACTGACTAGCTATGAGATTGTGAACAATGCATTTTTAGGTGTTTTTTCCCCCTGTTTTTTTAGGGTCCTCAGCTTATAATAAAGTATATATGGTATTGGTAAATCAACACTTAATCTCCCAACAGTAACCAAGGGGAAACTAATTGACAAGTATAATATTTTAGATGGCTCAGGTGAGTTCAAATACTTAGGAATACAAATATGTTTGCCCTTGTATGTCTTAATGGTTAAAAATGTAAATATGGTATATGAAATCATGAAAAAAAAGAAAAAGGTAAATAAAATAAAATTATCACAAATAGCTAGTATACAGACTTGTAAAATGACATTTTTGGCAAAAATACTCTTTTTAGGTGTATTCCATTAAGCTTCCCTAAACCTTTAACATAAAAAAGTGCAGACTCTGCTTGTAAAATGTATATGGAAAGGGATAAAAACCCAGGATAGCAAGAAATATATTAGAAGCACTGCTTAAAAATAGTGGACTAGGAGTACCAAAGTTGGAACTATATCCTAAAGCCGACATTTTGGATGGAAAGGCTGAATGAGACCATAAAGAGGATAACCCGACTGCCAGTGCAGGGGATACGAGGATCAGACCTATTATTTGGTCAGATCTTTTAGGAACACCGTTCACAACAGAAATTAAAATAAATTTAGCATATATGGAAACGGGCTGGGGAGAGAATTATGGGGGTATGTGGGGGTCTTTTTGGGGGTGACAGGTCCTCTTTAATTATAAAAAGGAAAAGGTTCAGTTGGATAAATGTATAATTTATATGCATGTTTGGAGTTTGGGTTACAATTATAAAATATACAGAGCCAATTAAAAACATTTGAAATGTGTTCAATTGGATCTTTATCTACAGCTAGCAATCCCCCCCACGTTGGTCTTTGCATGAATCTCTGCTCCTACAGCACATAGCATGGCAAACCTGAGAAACATGGTTCTATGTGCTATGGAGCCCAACATATGAGTGTCTGAAGTAATCCTTACCCAATTGTGATAGCTAGAACTGTGTGACACTTCTCAGATTTAAAGCAGATTTTATTTTTACATAAAAGAAAGAAAACTAGAAAATATATATCTCATTCTCTACTTGAGGGTGACGCGAATCCCTTTTAAATGAAAAATTAAGAATCCTGGTCATGGGACTCTATAAAAACATCCCATGGTTTATTTTCTCTACGCTTTTGTAGACTATGCCTCTGCATGGTAACAGAAAGCATATAAATGCATTTAAGGGCAATCCTGCAGATATGGTACATTAATTGAGCCTATGTTCATTTGATAGGTTGGCCAAAAGAAAAGAGCAGACAAAAGGAAATACACTACATAGTTTGATTGCCATCTGAAACAATAGAGACATCATAGAAGCTGTAGAAACAAAACAGCAGGACATTTTTAATGACTACCTATTGCAAAGTTTCTGGAGAGATGAGAGAATACAAATAATGGCAGCAGTGTAAATAGCCTTTACTGCTTCTATTCTTTCGGGGATTATTTTTTTTACAATCAATGGATAAAATAGAATTCTTCATGTGACGTCTCATCTAAAACCCTTCAGGCTATCTGCACATTTTGCAGAATGGACTTATACACTTTTCACAAACCAGAAGCTTCGATCAGCGGCTGATCATAATGGTATTAGGCCAGAACTAACTCAATGGATGATACAAGAGAAAGGAATCAAATCTGCTTACTTGAAAGGGCTTTCAATAGAAGTGGTTGTGACTTTGAAGTGTTTGTATCTCCTTGCATTCATCCGCTCATTAGTAGTAATTCCCAAACAGGAGATCTGTGAAAGAAAGAAACACAATAACGTCTCCTTATTAGAAGAGATGATTTGGATGTAAGCACAGTATATAATGGAACATAATTTTAAGAAAACATTGATTCAATTAAGGTGATTTCATTACCTACTAGAAAACGTGAAGAAAAGGGCAAGAAAGTAAAAACGGAAGTAAATAGTTTGGTCATTGTTTACAGAGACACAAAGCTGAAGAAAGGGGAAGTAGAAAAATAGGTAGTGGAAATGTGAAAAGATAGAGGTGTGCAGTACACATTGCTTACTTAAAAAAGGAAACTGTGCTTTATTAGACTATATATTACAGGAGGAATTATTAGTATTTTACATCACTTTTAAAAGATTATCCGGGTTTTCATTTTATAATATTCTACCCACCCCCATTCACTGTCATGATATCAGTAACATTGCAGTTTAAGCTTATTCTAAGAGTGGAGGTAAAAAATATTCCATAAGATTTCTTATCGATTTAAAGGGGTTAAGAGAGGACTAAAGTAAGCAGCTCCTAGTGCTACAGCATATGCCGCAGTGTTACATTGCTAGCGTTATCGGAAAACGCCGATAACTCTAACAAACACTGCAGCGCTGTACAATTGAAAACGTCACACAGCGCTGTTACGGGCGGTGACTGCCGCGTGAAGCTTGGAGTAGGCGGGCGGGTCCAGGGAAGGGGCAAGGCCTCAGACCGCCCCCCCTCCCTCATGAATACGCCCGAGAAGATAGGGAGATGGGGAGAGCTCGACTTCCACGTTGAACTCTCCCCACCTCAGTGACTTTATACAACCATTTTACATCTCACTTCAAAAATTGATTTTGCCATCACACTGGCCTATAAAAACTCGGATTTAGAAGGTCTCTAATGTGTCCCACAACATACTGGTAGTGGTTTATTAGGTCATCTTCTACTGAAGAGGTCCCTTTAAATAAAAGGTAGTTTTTTTAAGTATGTATTACACATTAGACTTCTCTATAAGATATATATTTTTAAATTGTTTAAGGGGACCCATAAGCTACCTTTGTAAAAACTGTTCAGAGCAGACATTTCTCATGAGTATCTATTGATATATGATGCATAGTGTACTTGGGATGAACTGGACTTTAGGTCAACAGTCTCCTTTAGGTCTGTGACCTACCTTACAGATAATAAGGTGGATAAGACACATACAAGACAAGAATGTTCTTACCTGGTACATTTGGCACATCAATAGCACAGCCACCCACATTAAGTGAAACACGCTGTTGAGGAACATCCAGAACATCCAGGGTGAGCAGGTCGCAATTTGGGTCACATATGTCCAGAATCCATCTTTACTGTATGTAGTGTCACAGTGTATTCCCCAATCTATAAAGACAAAAGGTTCATGCAGTACTTTTCTTAAGCCAACATATAAGCTCCAGTGTTTTGAATTTTTAAAGACTAAGGGAAAAATGGAAATGTATAAAATGAAAATGGATAAAAGCCTAACTTTTTTATTTTTCTGTGCACAGAGCTGTGTTAGAGCTCGTTTTCTGCCCAAAAAATAGCACTTCCTAGTGGCTGGATTTCATATTCCACGCTGGTCACTGGGAAGAGAAAAATCCAAATGCGATAAAATATTTGTAAAAACGCATTTGCGTTGTGGACCCAGTTTCACCCAGTGGACCCAACTCTCACTGTGCGCTCCAAATGACACCCCTACTTTATTCCTTTGGTCGATAAGATAGAAGGAATTGTTTCAATAGATTTTTTTTACAAAATTAAAACTGTTTGTACATCTGTGTTAGGTGTCATTTTTTGCAGGTGTGATGTTTACATTGCAACCACTTTGGGAACTATACAACCTTTTGATCACTTATTAAATTGCTTTTTATTACATTTTCCGTGGTTTTCTTTTAGGGGGTTCACCGCAGGGAATAGCCGTTTTTGTATGTTGATAGATCGGGACTTTTTGGGATATGGCAATACCTAACCCTTTTGTGATTTTATTTGTTTATTTTTAAAATCGGCTCTAGAAAAAAAAAAAAAAAAGATTTTTATTTTCGTTTGTTTTTTTGCTACCTTTCAGACCCCCAAGGGAACTACAGTATATCGAAGATTTGGTATGGATCTATAACAGTGTGCCGACAGGCCCTAGAGTCTTACAGACTGCGGGCTGCCATAGGTACAGATTGTTTCTTTCAATGACGTCACACAAAGAAATGATCCCTTTCAAAATGGCTACGCCCATTCACCAGCGGCACGTAAATCGTTAACTTGTGGGCGTTTGCTGCATAATGTAGACAACATCCACCATGTATGAAGACTCGGCGTTTAATCGTCTTCATACATCCTTGATAACAATATGACGTACAAGTAACAGTTAGCTATTTAAGATGACATTAGAGCAGAACAAAATGGTCCCCAGCATGCCAAGTACTGTAGCTTCCAATTCTCCATCAAGTCATTTTTATAGATATGGAAATGCAATAGCACTTCACTCAATATTTTTTATGTATTTTTTTATCTTTCAGATAGTCCATCAATAAAAACTTTTGGCCAACCATTTTAAACCATTAATTAAAAGGGTGTCAACAAGATTAATGTGTGGAATTTTGCTTTACTCACAGGAAATGCACCCGTAAATCATCCAGCAAATCATGCAGAGCAGGAAAAATAGGTATCCCATGAAATATCGATGGTTTCCTGCACCTAGACAGATACAAGCACACATTAATGTACACTTTTTCCAGAATAGTGAATTACTGATGATGGTTAAACTGCTGATCCATATTGAAGGCCCAGTTTGAAGTGGTCACAGCACTCCAGCGGTCGTTGCACTTGGATGTTGTGTCCTTTCGACACACAATGTGCTTGCTGCTCATTTATATGCAAGTTAATGGAGCTGACTTGCAATACCAAGCAGAGAAACTGAAGACTTTTTCCTCTACACCGAGCACATTATTTGTTCTGATTATGTGGCCTCTTCAGTTTATCAGTGATGGTACTGGGTGCCAATCCCCAATCCTAGTCGTTGGTAATCAACTGAAATAATACTTTAGCATCCCGCGGTAGCATTTTTCATTAATCTTCATTACATCATCGTTGATAGCAGAATATTGAATGCATGCAATGCGACATACCTACACAGTTACCAACCCAGGGACAGTGGTGGTCAAACTTTGCTATGCAGCGATTGCAGATGCCACAGTGCTTAGATCTCACTGGTTTTCTGATCTGTAAACAGGAATGTATGAGATTAAAATAATTTTTTAAAAAAATGAAGGTAATTCTTCAGATTAGATTACGGGAGCACAATACTAAAAAAAAAAAAAAAAGGCCTGGTGGCATGATATTATTGGAGATTCTGCATAGAAGTGAATACTTTCCCTCCCCTATAAAAGCTTTTTCTTTATTTAGGGGACAAAAGCTTGTAGGTGTCATGTAACATATACTCACCAGACAGGTACTGCAGAATATACTCAGATCCAGACTCCCAGTCTCGGCGAGCTCTACAATTGTCTAGTAATGACCAAAATAAAACAAGCATTTAGTAATGGGAGACAATTCAATACAAAACACATCAACAAATACAAAAACCTCAGTAGACTTGAATTTTTTTTATAAGACTTTAGATGGCAATTCCTGCACAATGACAAAGAATCAGCTGATGTCACTGTCTCTCTGGCTGGGGAGGGAGGAGGCGGGCAGAAACACCGAATGGAGCACAAATTATAAGTAGCCGACCAGAGCCCCTGAGGCTCATTTGAATGATTTTAAAAGAAGTTTTTCTCAAAAACTAAGTGATTAGAAGAAAAACGGAACAATGGATCCTGTTTCAGTAGGCACACAAAGGCTTGTAAGTAGGCTTGGTTTAGAAGAACGAGATCCATGTAGTAGATTCCCTTAAACATCCCAAATTGCTGGAAATAACAAGAGCTTATCGTGTAATTGTCCCGCCAATTAGCCGACAAACATGTGTACACTAATTTGTACATTTTTTACGCTACCAAAACAACAATATATTGATATATAGAAAAAAATTATTGTAAGTGTATTGAATAGTGTAAAAAAAGGAAAATGAGCACTAAACATGTATGTTGCCCCATGCATTCCCAAGTGTCATAGGATTCTTAGCTTGGACTAAACTCTTCCTTCCCCCAGCAATGACATCACCTACATTAAGTTACAAAAAGAAATGTAAGCACCGTTTTAGTTTCAACATCAGAATTAAGAAGAGCTTCATAGCCTAAAATACACCAGATGAGAGGAGTGGCTGGGAAGACCCATCTCAAAAAGGGCTCCCTGTCAGTTGTATAGAAAGAGAACCAACATAAGATTTTATTAAATTTGTACCACACTCCTGAGCTGCTGCACAAGCTTAACCCAGTGTTCCCTGACATGTTAGAGAAGAGTCTCACCTGGGGGCTCTCTCTTTCACATCTTTTGGGGTTGCCCTTCTGGAGGCAGGTGCCGGCTGTCTTGTAAAAAATCCTGCACGCTGACAGACTTTGACCCAATGGCACAGCTACTCCCTCCTAGGGGACTAGGGAAGGCTAGAGCTAAAGCGGTAACTAAAACCCAAATTCCCTGTTTTAGACCCTTATGGCCGGGCAAGACACTTGAGGTCGATGGAGCACCTCACTGCTTTATTGGACAATTCCATGAAGAAATTACAGGGAACACAGTTGCTGTAGGATTTGGGTGCTGACAATTAGAAGCCCCTGTAAGCGTTCTGCTGATGAATAGATCTTGGGCCCATGGGTTCCCTTGCTTACACCTTAGTTGCTTAAATCGGTATGTGTTGTTCAACATATTTATCATGAGTCAAGTCATCTTCTTCACCAGCTGCGCATGAGAACTCATAGGGGACCTTGTAGGTTTCCTTAGACTTACATAGTTGCTGGAATGTTTCAAACTAATTGCCATTAAAGTGGTATTCCCCCTTGGCAAAATAATGTTCTTGTTTGTATGATGAAAAATTATAAAATATACTTTCTTTATCAATTCCTCACAGTTTTCTAGATCTCTGCTTGATGTCCTTCTATGGAAAGCTTCTAGGTTAACATCCAGTGGATAGAAATCTGACCATGGTCACACAGGTGCACTGTTCGTTATATCACATAGAATAATCAGAGGTGTGTGTTATATTACGTGTACCTGTGTGACCAGTCAGATTTCTGTCCACTGGAAATAAAGCAAGCAGAGATCCAGAAAGATTTGATATAGAAAGTATATTGGAAATTTATAACTTTTAATTATTTAAACAAAATCAATTACTTATTGCAATGGGAATACCCCTTTTACTATATATACGGTGTTTTGGTTATGTACTACTCTGGCCTTCCAGGACCTAGTCGCATAGGTCAGATTGGCTTGATAACTGTTTCTTTATAACTGTATTGTTTAGAAAACTGAAAAAACCCTTAATAAAAATTGTAAGTTGGGGGAAAAAAAAGCCTAAAATGCATAAGAGGGTGTTATTTTTTTTTTTTTTTTATACCGGTACATGTCACATGTGTTTTGGCTGTTTGTTGATACTCTGGTATTTATCCATACCGGGAATGTCAATGTGTTTGGGTGTTTGTATACTCGTATTTTACCATTACCGGTAATGTCACATGTGTTTTGGGCATGTTTGTATATATGTATTGATCCACAACCGGGTACAGTCACATGTGTTTGTGTGTTTGTTAATCTGATTGTAATCCATACGGGACATGTCACATGTGTTTGGGCGTTGTATACTATGTATTGTATCCACACCGGTGGTACAGTCACATGTGTTTGGGGTTGTTGTATTACTCTGTATTGATCCACACCGGTTTACATGTCAAACTGTGTTTTGGCTGTTTTGTATACTATGTATTGATCCACACCCGGTACATGTACTGGTTTTGGGCTGTTTGTATACTCTGTATTGTATCCATACCGGTACATGTCACATGTGTTTTGGGCTGTTTGTATACTCTGTATTGTATCCATACCGGTACATGTCACATGTGTTTTGGGCTGTTTGTATACTCTGTATTGTATCCATCTGTCCCACACTCGGAAAGGATTTGGGGATAAGTGTGTGACCTTAGCTTTCTGCTCAGTCTTGTGCCAGTATATATTTAGGTATGTTTTTATTTTCTTGATCCTACTTTAGAGCTGACATATATGAGAGCTCATTTTTTTATTTGAAAAGCGTTTGGCTGTGTTCACACCTACACTTGTTTCTCAGTTTACTATGAAACGCACCAATCTGGTCACCAGTGCCGTCCTGGCACAGTATGGATGAATGTTGCTCTATACTCAATATTAGCAATTATCTTCTCTCATAATACAAATAATGGGAAGTAACTTATTTTCTATTTGTACTGGGAACCCTCCCACTTTGTCAGGAAGGTGAAACATATTGTTCTGGATACTTGGGTGGGTCCCTGGAAGAATCCCATGTGTATTGTCCTTCTCTTTCTGTGACTATTCTGACAATTGCTTTCTTTTCTTGAACCTGCTCATCTGCTATAATACACGGAAATGGCAAGTGAGGGGTTATACATGGGTGACAATGACTGAAAAATGCCACTGCAATCTATTGGTGCCAAACAATAAATTAGATGTGCCTTAGTGTCTATGAAGGAGATAAAGATGATTGCAGACACATGGCAAATGTCACTAAAGGTTAGACACGATAGTTTTTAACTTTGTGATTTTTTTTTAATTCTTTAGGAGCCACGCTCATAGTTTTGCCACATACACTACTACCCTGTTTCCCCAAAACAAGACGGTGGTCCTATATAATTTTGCACTAGGTCTTATTTCAGGAATGTTTTATTTTTGGATCGCCAAATTCCTTATAAAGAACATATGTAGACTTGCACAAAACCATCAGCAAACCAGGACCAATCTGCTTCATCGCAGAAACGTCTCTGTGTGACTATTTTTCATGTTCACAATCTATGGTACTATTACTCACTTGTAACGTTATCATAACCAATCCAAACCCCAAAATTTTATGCTATATTATCTTGTGCCTCCATTTCTTTAAGGTGCGATCACACTTTCTTTTTGAACGCATTTTGAATGCACATTAAAAAGGATTTCAAAAACCTGTTTTTGTATGTTTACCATGTTTTTGCCTGTTTTTAATCCATTTTTTTCATTTTTGGAAGTGGTAACAGCAGGTCGAAATGAAAAGTAAATGACACAAGACCGCACCCATGCATTGTATGTATACTAGTAACATAGTAAACATAACGCATGCAGTTGTTATTGGTTATGTTAAACAGCAAATAATTGGACAAATCTCCTCTCTTAGCGCCTGTGATGCAATGCAACATTGATACGCCCCGTAAGACTCTATAATGTCGAAAACAGTGTAGGGGAGCGTTGTTGCAATATCCGCTAGGTCTATTTCAAGGGTGCCCTTAGAATTCAAACGCTGAAAATAATTGGCTTGGTATTATTTTATGGATTGTCTTATTTTTCAGGGAAAGGGTAGAAGCCGTGGAAGTACATTTTGTTTGGTATATTTCCCAGGGGTGTATAAATGTATTATTGTTTATATTGGGACTAGCATTATTGGTCAGATCCTTTGAAAAGTTGTCTACTGATATCAGATGCTTCTGTTAACTTTTATATTGATGATTCAAGGATTTTATCAATATTTGGGTGGAACACCGAGATCAGTGACATGAATTGCGAGTGGGCGAAGGCCAGTACACCCAACAGATTTGGAAGAGTATGTGTATTTATGTAGTGAAAAAAACAGACGGGTCCAAGAGTTCGGTTTTATTCAGTCACTTGTTTCTCAGTTTACTATGAAACGCACCAATCTGGTCACCAGTGCCGTCCTGGCACAGTATGGATGAATGTTGCTCTATACTCCATATATAGCAATTATCTTCCTCATAATACAAATAATGGGAAGTAACTATTTATTCTATTTGTACTGGAACCTCTCCCACTTTGTGCAGGAGGGTAGAACATCTTGTTCCTGTATACTTGGGTGGGTCCCTGGAAGAATCCCATGTGTATTGTCCTCATTCTTTCTGTGACTATTCTAGACAATTGCTTTCTTTTCTTGAACTGCTCATCTTGCTATAATACACGGAAATGGCAGTGAGGGTTATACATGGGTGACAATGACCTGAAAATGCCACTGCAAATCTATTGTGTGCCAAACAATAAATTAGATGTTGCCTTTAGTGTCCTATGAAGGAGCTAAAGATGATTGCAGACAATGGCAAATGTCACCTAAAGGTTAGACACGATAGTTTTAACTTTGATTTTTTTTTTTTAATTCTTTTAGGATCCACGCTCATAGTTTTGCCACATACACTACTACCCTGTTTCCCCCAAAACAAGACGGTGTCCTATATTAATTTTTGCACTAGGTCTTATTTTCAGGGAATGTTTTATTTTTGGATCGCCAAATATTCACATTACTAAAGAACATACTGTAGACATGTCACCACAAACATCAGATCTTTGAAAGTTCTCCCTGATATCGATGCTATTCTGTAACTTTTATATTGATGCTATTCAGAAGGATTTTATCATATTTTTGGTGTTGAACACCGAGATCACGTGACTGATGTGCGAGTGCAAGGCCAGTTGCACACCACAGATTGGAAAGACGTATGTATTTATTAGTGAAAAACAGACGGGTCCCAAGAGATTTCGGTTTTATTCGAGTATCAATTTTTGTAGTCTGAGTATTTTTTGAGGTGTGCTAGATCTTACTGGAAGTGTCTGACCTCCACTAGTACGATACCAGGGACTTATTTTGGGCGCCTTCCCACGTGGTGTTTTCGTTGTGTTTTTAAACGCATGTGTTTAATTGCAAACGTATATGTGTTTTGGCCAAATCCCCTCCCACTTTTGTTTTAACGAAAACGCCACATGGGAAGGCGCCCTCTGGGTATAGGAAATCCGTACCAGAAGTGGCTCCAAACTTAAAAACCTTTAAAGAAAATTACATATTAACAAAGTTTTTATGTTAACCCCTTTGCCTCATTATGACATTTGCCAATGTCATGGTTCACAAAGCCCTCTTCAAAAACCCTGGGTTGTTGCCCCTGCATAATGAAGAAAAAGACCACTGTTAAGACTCTTGGTGCTGATACCAATTGTGGATGTTGACCATTTAAATAACCCATTGGGGGTCATGTTCTATTGCTGTGAAATCTGGGAGTCTATGTTAGGGCTTATTCACACTGCCGTCTGCGGGGCCGTACATGCGGCCACATGTACGTCCTCATACACGGCAATAGCGGCATGGCGGGAATATGGTGCCACACGTGTGGCACCGATCCGGGCCGCACACCGCAAAAAGATAGAGCATGCTCTATCTTTCGGCGAATGTGTGGCCGTGCGCTGCTGTTCTCTATGGACGGAGGAGTGGTCACCTCCTCCTCCTCTCCAGCACACGGCGGTATGCCTGCACGGCTGGCATACCATGTGTGTATGTACCCTAAGACTTCCAGTCATGTCATTCATCTCAGACCCCCACCCCCTTAATAACCTAAATGCTCAACTAGCCCCCTTCCCTTAGAACTGATAAAAATAGAATAAAATCATAAACATGTTCGATCTCTCAAAATATAAAAATGTTTATTTTGAACCCAATAGCAGAAAATAGCGCCCCAATGTCCGAAAAGCCACTTTTTTGCTATTTTGCAACACCTAAAAATTGTTGTAAAAATGATCAAAAGGTTGTACAGTCACCAAATTGGTAGCAATGAAAACATAATCTTATTCCGCCTTACACAGCAAAAAATTATTGGCCTTAGAATATGGCAAAATATAAGAATTTAGGGAAACAAACTCTCATACATCTCTGTATAGCTGTATTTACAGCTTATGTATTTTTGAAAGTGGATATTAAAAATGGTAAAACAAAATGAACTGGCTTTAGACCATTGTTGCCTATGGCCATGAGGCTGCTGTGAAATATATCACTAAATGCTGTTATCAGAGCTAGCTCAGACAAGATGGTAGCACCCATTCTTTATTGTATTTTTATTGCTTTAATCTTTGTAATTCAGACAGTATTACCTTTTATTTTGATGTGTCTGAAAATTCCTGGGTTACTTCTCTCCAATTGGGATATGGAACTCTTTATACCAGAACTGCTTATATTCAGTCCAGGAAATGACACTGCAGCCTACTTGACTGTATACTTATGCTCTCATAGATTGTTTAGGAAAATGAATGGAGAAGGATAACTGCACTGATTCCCAGCAGCCAGAGATCATTCTGTCTCCAGCTGCTAATCTGATTGTGCTAAAGCATCACGGGGATATATAGCAAATCGCACAAAAATGTAGAAATCAGATAAAATCAAGATGGCAGCTGCTTATAGCAGACGGGGTTGGTCTGAATTATTGTATACAATAGTATTTTAGTCAGGCTGCCAGGTGTTAAAACGTTTCTGCTGGAATGGCTATCTAAGTTGATAATATCAAGATAAACTGGAGCAGGAGATGCGAGGATATTCTTCACAAATGTAAATTGTAGTATTAATACAGTGTATATGAGCTAAAAACATTGCTAACAATATGTGGGAAGGCGTATTTCACAAACAATGGGTTATCATTCATAGCAGAAATATTGCAAGGGCACAAACTGCTAGATGCCATTGAGCTTGGAAACCAGCTGTACAAAAAGGTCATAGAACAGAGCAGCTCTTTATGCTTGTCCTCCATCTGGCTGCTTAGCATTGTGTTTATGGACATGATATTATCTGATTTGTCTGCTGTTTTCTTTGTTCTGTGTATTATGTTATCTGGTCAGTTTTGATGCTTGAACCTCATTACAGTATTTTAGTAGGTACTGATCACCTTCATTGTTCTGTGTGTTGTAATGATATTTTCCATATTTGGTATTGGACCAGCATAGACTGTAATATAATACAATTCCACAACACATTCCTCTTGCAGAAAACTTCCCTTTAAGGTAACCGAGTGATTTCTCTTACTATATAACGTTTCTTGTGCAATCCTTTCTGCTCCTACATCAAACCATCTGCATTCTCTGCCCATTTATAGGTTGATAATTGACTTCTAGCTGTAAAATTGTTTCACATTTGAAAATATTCAGTGGAATGAAAAACACTGAACAGATGAATACCCTTACAATTGTTTTAGGACTTAAGTGTCTTATGGACACCATTCATGCACATTTGAAGCAAAAAGGCCTCAAGTTCAGAGTGTTACAAGTGTTTATATGGTAAAAATTCTTTGACTTTAGAGTATTTCACAACAGTGTCCCTAACTTCCTGGGTTGCAGATCTTTTGGATGAATGCTGCAGATCTTAAAAAAAGAGCCAATGCAGAATGCATTGTCCTGCATGAAATTTGCTTGTTGATTGATTGAAGAACGCAAGGAAGGAAGGAACCACGTGTTGTTGAAGAAGGTTCTGATACACATTTGCATGCACTCTGCCATGAAGCTTTGTAAAAGGTCCATCTGCTTCTGCAGAAATCATTACCCAAACCATGACACTTTCTACACCACCTTTCACTGACTTCTTTACACACTGGGTTCAGTCTTTCCCAAGTTTGTTGACAAAAATAATGCTTCCCATCTGATCCAAATAAATTAAACTTGCTTTCATTACTAAAATGAATTGTGGACCACTTCTTGGCAAAGGTGAGTCTGGCTTTTGGATTCCTTATGCTAATCAGAGGTTTGGTCACTGCAGAGCTGGCTTTCAGTCCAAATGCTCTTAAACGTTTGTGAAAAATTTCAGCTGCTGTGCTGAAAAGATAACCCAAGAAGATTCTCCACGTTACAATGTCCTCTTTTGCATTCGTCTTTCGAGGGCGACCAGCCATCATGGAGGGACTTGAATGAGTTTGATGCAATATTCTAGAAATCACAGACATGGAATGGCCAACTTCAAGGTCTTTATCGGAACAGTCTGCTGCTGGAGTGTCAGTTAGTTTGAAACAGCAGACAGTTTTTGCAAAGTTTGAGAAAACGAGAACTTTAGGCTACATTCACACATAAAAAGGCAAAACACTGTAACAATCGGGCCTGAGCCTGTCCTTTGGCGCTAGCGTTTGTAAACTTAAACAGTAGCACCATGTGTGACCACACTCTTGGGGTGGTTTCACATTGGCTTTTTTTTTTTACTTTGGTGATTTTTCAATGAACCCATTTTGTCTTTTTTAACTGATGCCTTACTGACACATTCCTTTCAATGGGCTTTTTCAGACTTCAGTTTTTTTAAGTGATCAGTTTATAACCTGTTCTTTTTGTGTTCAATGACAACAGTGTATTAGTGGAAAACAACTGAAGTGTCAAAAAGCCTATTTAATTTGAACCCTTCACCACATTTTTCACAAATACAAGTAGTGACAGGTTCCCATAGAGCCCTTGTAACTGACACCTTTCTCTTAGATAAAAATGATTCCTCCTGAGATTCTCATATATTCAACTTTATAGTTTTACCTGGTATCTAAACATGGCTACAGCGAGTCGAGGTAAGCGTGGCCTCCTTGTGCTGAATCCAGCAGCTCCTCTCCATCCTATCTCTGTATGCAGCTCTTTCATGTGACCAGGGTGACATCATCGCAGGTCCTATATAGCTTTTGTAGAATTAGAAACTGTACACTAAGCATATATCTCATGAAATCTCAGCATATCATGTTACATGAAATCACAGTAGCCTGCATGGAGAGGAGTAGAAGTCCATGGAAGCTGCTGTGATTGTTTTATGTGGTCAGATATGTACATGGGGTGTAGTTTGCTAATATAAAGTAGCTTAAGGACCTTTGATGTCACCCTGGTCACATGACATTAGACCATGCCCACTCGATTTGCTCCAAAGATGCATAGATACCAGGGAAGATTTTAACTCTGATTTTATTGGGATCTGATGGAAACTACTTTTAGCTAAAAGCAGGGGGTCAGATAGTTACTAGGGCTCTATAGGAACCTGTCACTACCTGTATTTGTGAAAAACGTGGTGACGGCTCCCTTTAAAACAATGGGTCATCAGTGAAAAATCAATCTGTATGTGTCCATAAACCAAAATGGGTTCAGTGCAAAAAAACGCCAATGCGAAACCTTAGAGTGATGCCACATTTTTTGGTCCGTTTCTAAGCATGCATTTTTAGTCTGTGTAAAAATGAATGCAACGGTGCATTTTGGTTGCATTTTCATTGCATTTTAAAACTCATTAGGACAGCTGAGGAGAGGTGATTTGCCCAATTGCATTATTGTTAACACTTAAACGCATCGTAAACACAATGTTAATGCATGTGTTAACAATTCGTTCACCCATGCGGTTTGTAAACGTGATATTAACAATAATGTAATTGGGCAAATCGCCTCTCCTCAGTTTCAAAGCGCAATTTAAACGCAACCAAAATGCACCGTGTGAACGCACCTTTAGGCCAGTGGCACACGTGGTGTTTTGAACCTTTTTTTTTAGGCCGTTTTTAAGCTTTCCGTTAAAAAACGCATCAGTTTTGTCCATTTTCCCCAATTATCATAATTATGCAGAAATGGAAGCGAATGGGGATGGGCCATCTCTGATCACATATGCATTTCTATGCAGGCGCATACAATTGACACCTGGTCTCCTGCATTTAGACCAATAGGAGACAGCGGGTGCTGGTTGCAGATCATGGTTGTTTGCATACAATCGCATATGCGATCATCCGCTTTAAAACAATATGAAAACGCTAACGTCCGATGACACCCTAAGCCAAATGTACAGCTGTGGATTTGTGATGCAGTGTCTCAGCCTCAGACGTGTTATAGGTGACTGTTTACTGCCCTTCCAGAAGGAACGTGTAGGGCGCGGCTCTCAGACATTTGTCAATATTAAAACCGCCTTGTGCAAGCCATGACACACACTAGAAAAGATGTAAAACTGCATAAATGGCTGACAGTAACACTAGAATTTCCACAGCTCCAGAGTTTGTCTTATGTGGATACATATTAACCAAGGTTTCTAAATGACACTAAAACATTATGTGCTGCCTGCAACTTTACATAACAAAGTGACGTGAGACCCCATACAAGGCTTCCAAATCCTCTGCAGGCCTGCACTTCATTCTCTAATACAGAACCCTGTTGTAAACAGTAGTGACACATAGTTTTGTGTAAGCAGGGAAGCGGCGTGTATACATTGTGAAATAGTGCTCTGTATAATATATACAACCAGCCAGCGAGGTAAAGTAACTGGTATTCTAAGTGTCTGGCTCCAGTGGTGGTGGAATCCTAATTGTAGTTTTCCGCGGTGTGCAATACTTGAGGAGTTGTCTGGAGCACATCATGTGGGTAAAAATACCATCTGTCAGTGCTGGCACGGCATGTAGCAGTGGTTACAAGGAATTCTGCTTTTATTATAAAACTGATTAAAGACACTTTAAAACTAGTTGTGTGGATGGCAGACATTGGTTTTTTTTCATACATTCCCATTGAAGGCAGTCCCAGTTAGTAGCGGGGTGAATTCACATGTGACATGCATTTTTTAGAACTAATATTCTATTCCATTTATGTGAAAAGGGCACATGGCTTGCTCTATTCAGGCGCATAAAGCTACTGCAGAATTTTCTGCAAGAAAGTCTGCCATTTGTGATATCTGTCCTTGTAGTGTACCTTCTACTAGCGTTAATGGGCAGAATTCTTACATAAGTTTTTTTTAAATACAAATTAAAGGGGTTGTCCCACAAACCAAGTTAGGCCCTATCCACAGGGTCCCACGGACCCCTCTCCGCTCCCAGAGATTAACCCCTTAACGCCGCAGCCCTTTTCCGTTTTTGCGTTTTCATTTTTCACTCCCCACCTTCAAAAATTTATTTTTCCATGTACAGAGCTATGTTATGGCTTATTTTCTGCGTAACAAATTCCACTTCAAAATGCTGATATTTAATATTCCATGCTGTGTACTGGGAAGTGGGGAAAAAAATTCCAAATGCAGTCAAAATGGTGAAAAAAAACGCATTTGTGCCGTATTCTTGTGGGCTTGGATTTTACGAATTTCACTTTTATGACATGTCTACTTTTATTCTTTGGGTTGGTACGATTATGGGGATACGAAATTTGTATAGGTTTTATAATGTTTTCATACATTTTACAAAAATTAAAACCTCCTGTACAAAAAAAAATGTTTTTGCATTTTGCCATCTTCTGGCGCTAATAACTTTTTTTATACTTTGGTGTACAGAGCTGTGGGAGATGTTGTTGTTTTTTTGCGGCTTTTGATGACATTTACAATGTTATCATTTTTAGGACTGTATGACCTTTTTTGATCACTTTTTATAGATTTAAAAAAAAAAATGTAAATGGCAAAAAGTGCCATTTTTTACTTTGGGCGCAATTTTCCGTTATGGGGTTAAGCAGTGAAAAAACTTTATTATATTTTGATAGATCGGGCATTTTTGGACGCGGCGATATCCAATGTGTTTATGATTTTTTATTTATATCCGTTCTAGGGTAAGGGGGGTGATTTGAGTTTTTATTATTTTTAATTATAATTTTTTTTTACTTTTTAATTTTTACTATTTTTCAGACTCCCTAGGGTACTGTAACCCTAGGTTGTCTGTAAGATCCTATCGTATACTTCAGAAGACCCGAGACTACCATGGCGACGGAGCGACGATCCTCAGAAAGATGGCGGAGCCCATGCACCGCCATCTTTTTTTAAGCCGCCGGCAGCTTCACTGGTGAGATCAACGGGAAAACACCTGCAATTGGTGCTAGCACCGATCACGGGTGTCACCGGTAAGCCTTTGCTGCAATATGCAGCAAAGTATGAGAGTTGGAGCTGATCTTATTCAAAACAAATCAATTTTCCCACTGATTAAAGACACTTTAAAACTAGTTGTGTGGATGGCAGACATTGTTTTTTCATACATTCCCATTGAAGGCAGTCCCAGTTAGTAGCGGGGTGAATTCACATGTGACATGCGTTTTTTAGAACTAATATTCTATTCCATTTATGTGAAAAGGGCACATGGCTTGCTCTATTCAGGCGCATAAAGCTACTGCAGAAATTTCTGCAAGAATTCTGCCATTTGTGATATCTGTCCTTGCAGTGTACCTTCTACTAGCGTTAATGGGCAGCTTTTTTACATAAGTTTTTTTAAAATACAAATTAAAGGGGTTGTCCCAGGTACCTCAGTCGGACCCCTCTCCGCTCCCAGAGATTAACGCCGCAGCCCTTTTTTGTTTTTTCGTTTTCATTTTTCACTCCCCACCTTCAAAAATTTATTTTTCCTTGTACAGAGCTATGTTATGGCTTATTTTCTGCGTAACAAATTCCACTTCAAAATACTGGTATTTAACCCCTTAAGGACGCAGGGTATTTTCGCTAATTTCTCGCTCTCCATCTTCAAAAATCCATAACTTTTTCATTTTTCCGTGTACAGAGCTGTCTGAGGGCTTATTTTGTGCGTACCAAATTTTACTTTCCCATGATGTTATTTATTCCATGCCATGTAGTGGGAAGCCGCAAAAAAATTCCAAATGTGGAAAAATTGAAAAAAACTGCATGTGCGTCATGTTCCTGTGGGCTCAGTTTTTACGACTTTCACTCTGCGCTCCAAATAACACCTCTACTTTATTCTTTGGTTCGGTGCGATCGCAGTGATACCAAATATACAGGTTTTATTGCGTTTTAATACCATTTTCAAATTTACCGAAATCGGTGTACAAAAAAGAAAAAAAAATTTGCCATCTTCTGACGCGAATTAACTTTTTCATTACTTTGGAGGCATGGAGCTGTGTGATTTTCAGGTGTCATTTTTTGCGAATATGAGCCAAACGTTCTCATTGCTACCGTTTGGAGGACGTGCGACATTTATCATTTTTAATACATTTTTTATGTCCTCTAAAAAGGTGTAAAAGTGCGTTTTGGACATTGGGCGCCATTTGCCGTTCCGGAGGGTCACCGCCGTCAATAACTGTTTATATTTTGTAGATACGGGCATGGGGGACGCGGCGCGGCGAACCTAATCGGTCTGGATTTTTTACTATTATTATATTTTATATCAGTTCTAGGGGAAAAGGGGGGTGATTGAAATTTTAATATTTTATATTTTTTTTTTTTACATTTTTTAAAACTTTTTTTTTCTTTTTTTCCCACTATTTCTTAGACCCTCTAGGGTACATTAACCCATAGATGGTCTGAGCGCTCCTGCCATATACTGAAAAACAAAAAATAGTGTATCGCAGTAGTATATGCATTTCTGCTCAGTTTGTGTATACATTACAATGAGCCACAGGCTCATTGAATGCATAGAGAAAAGAAGAGATAGAAGCCATGATCCTCGGGGCAAACGTAAGACCCGGCGCTACCATTGGCAACCGATCGCCGCCCCCCCGATGACGTTCGGAGGGAGCGGCGATCGGAGGTAAGATGGCGGCGACCAACGCGCCGCCAAATTTAAAGTGACGCCGGCGAATTTTGCGGCGGGCAAAGAAAAGGTTAAACACCGCGATCGGTTGCAAGCAACGGAAACGCGGGTGTAGCGATGGGTCTTTGCTTCGATAATATTATGCAAGCAAAGCCCATCTCTGATGAAGAGGCTCAGCCCGTGAGCCTGCTTCATACAACCTTCACAGCCTCCGTGGCGGATTTATACCGTCACGGAGCGTGAAGGGGTAATATTCCATGCTGTGTACTGGATTAGTGCGGGAAAAAAAATCCCAAATCCGTCAAAATGTTTTGAAAAAAAACGCATTGTGCCGTATCTTGTGGGCTCGGATTTTACGGAATTCACTTTTTATGACATGTCTACTTTATTCTTGGGTTGGTTACGATTATGGGGATACGAAATTGTATAGGTTTTATCAGGTTTTCATAACATTTTACAAAAATTACAACTCCTGTACAAAAAAAAATGTTTTTGTATTTGGCAGTCTTGGCCGGCTAATAAACTTTTTTTATACTTTGGTGTACAGAGCTGTGGGAGATGTTGTTGTTTTTTTGCGGCTTTTGATGACATTTACAATGTTATCATTTTTAGGACTGTATGACCTTTTTTGATCACTTTTTATAGATTTAAAAAAAAAAAAATTTAAATGGCAAAAAGTGCCATTTTTTACTTTGGGCACAATTTTCCGTTATGGGGTTAAGCAGTGAAAAAACTTTATTATATTTTGATAGATCGGGCATTTTTGGACGCGGCGATATCCAATGTCTTTATGATTTTTTATTTATATCCGTTCTAGGGTAAGGGGGGTGATTTGAGGTTTTATTATTTTTAATTATTTTTTTTTAATTTTTACTATTTTTCAGACTCCCTAGGGTACTGTAACCCTAGGTTGTCTGTAAGATCCTATCGTATACTTCAGAAGACCCGAGACTACCATGGCGACGGAGCGACGATCCTCAGAAAGATGGCGGAGCCCATGCACCGCCATCTTTTTGTAAGCCGCCGGCAGCTTCACTGGTGAGATCAACGGGAAAACACCCGCAATTGGTGCTAGCACCGATCACGGGTGTCACCGGTAAGCCTTTGCTGCAATATGCAGCAAAGACTTACCGGCTATAGAGAGGGCTCAGCCCGTGAGCCCTCTCCATGTACCCGCACCCGGCATGTGACATAGTATTATGCACATGTCAGTAAGGGGTTAATGGAGCAGACGGACCCGCATGTCCATTCTGCTGCATTCATTTCTATGGAGATCGCTGAGCGTGGCAATTGCAATTTCTCTGTGGATGGGGCCTAACTTGGTTTGTGAGACAACCACTTTAAGTAGTTCCAAGAAGCTTGCTCAACCGATCATTGCTCAGTGGTGAGGTTTTTTATGGCACAGGAAAAATCCCTTAAATTAAAGTTCTACTAATAATATAATAATGTGCAACACAGTGGTTGTTGCGAATATGTCCCAATATGTAGCTCACAACCTGTGTGGAGTCTCATCAACCCCACAGCAGGTCACTACACAACACGGGGAACACTGCAGCGGTAGATCCTGCCTGATAAGGCAGGAGTTAATTGTTTAATGTGATGTCTTTCCATCAGACAATCACATTTGTTCTAATACTGTATTGTAAGCTGGGATGCAATTGGAGGAGTAACCACCACCTGACCAGTGGGAGTAATAAAACCCCTGGTCAGGAAAGTTCTAGTTAGTCTAGTGAGGTGAGGCAGAGTAGTCAGACCAAGCAGTAAGACAGTAGAGCTCTGAGGAGTTAGTGAGAGGAAAGTGGTATCATCCTACCTTCAAGGGTGATATCTGAAGCATCCTACTAGGACACAGCTATCGTCCAGCCTGCCCTTGCATCAAGGCTGGTGATCAATCCCTGTGGTTCCCTCTCCAAGTGCACCCCCAGCATTCTGCCATTGTCAAGATTCATTTGGAACATTATCTATTGTTCCTGTTGGTTCCAATAAAGAACTGTAAGTTACTTTTGTACAACGCCTGCCTCCATCTGATCCCTGCTACTACGGCTGTCACCATCACGGGCACCCTATCCACTACACAGGGACTCATACTCCAGACCCCAAAGGGTTGCCACAGGGAGAACTACTATAACAGCCTCTCCCTCATCATTTCTTGCCAACACCACCTGCTGGAGACCTGCCAGGCTGTAGGACAGCCCTCCGGTCCCCATACCAAGCACAGTGACACTAGCGTGCCTACGCCAGCCCACCGGTATTCCGGGCCCCCGGCTGTTCCAGGCCCCAAGAAAAAGGCTAGGACCCAGTGGGGATGTTGCAAATGTATTGTGCTTGTTTTTGTTCTGTTGTTATAGGAATATTTTTACTATAATGACTTAAGCATTAATGCTGGGAAGAGTATGAGAGTTGGAGCTGATCTTATTCAAAACAAATCAATTTTCCCTGATATTTGTCAGCTGCTGTTTGGTACGTCGGCCAGATGCTTATATAAAAGAAAAGGAATGTTAATCTGGGAGATGTGTGTCAGCCAAAAATTATAGACAAGCTATGGATTGCGTCATCAAATGTGGGGTTGAATTTCGAACAATTTGTGTTTTAAGATTTGTTTAGGTTTGTTTGTGTTAAACTTGTACATCCCATGAATGGAGAGCATTTACTTTCTATTCAAGATGCTCTCTGATTTGCCACAAATCCCTTCACCCCATATCAATGATGTGTCCTGACAGTATACTGTCCCTAGAAGCCGATGTGAAGTGCACAGGAGGAGATGCCACTGATTTGATTTCCGAATGGGCAACTGGTCTCTCTGATTACAGGTGTCTTTGAGGGATAAAGGTTTGAACTTTGATCTTAAAGGAAATAATAATCATCATCATTATCTTTATATAGCACCATCTTATTTCATAATAATAATCATCATCATTATCTTTATATAGCACCATTTTATTTCATAGTGCTTTACAGATTATAAGGAGGAAATACAAATAAAATAAGACATTACAGAGTTAAAAACATTGTCATATGGAATAATAGAAGTGAGGACCCTCCTCTCAAGAGATTAGTCTATGAGGATGAAGGGGTGACAAAAGACCTGGTCAGTATGGCTTAAAGATTTCCATTGTTTTGCAATCATAGTTGGATTTTGGATACCTGGCTCACTAAAGTCCAAAGAAAGTTGTAAATTTTTATATAGTGGGATAGGTGTTGTACTGATATACACATTAAGGCAATGCAGACCTTTCTATCATTTTTACAGTCCTACCTGGCAAAATTACAATGCAGACCTTTCTATCATTTTTACAGTCCTACCTGGCAAAATTATTACTCAAGAGAAACAAAAGCCCTTATTTTATGTTCTGTTATTTCTCACAAACCCTTCAGACATTGTGATGATGGCATATAATAATGTGCATTAGTTTGCTTGTTGTTTACATGGATGTTCATTCTGTTTTCTGTAGATACAAGATGCCTAACTGGGGAGGTGGAAACAAGTGTGGGGCCTGCAACAAAACAGTGTACCATGCTGAAGAGGTGCAGTGTGACGGCAAGAGCTTCCATAAGTGCTGCTTCCTTTGTAGTAAGTATAGGGGCGAAATATGTTTTTGTAAATAAGCCCTGAAAAGAGGTAGACATTTTCCATGAATGAATAATTGTGCATAACTTGCATCTTGGCTCCTGGTTTTACTCTTTTACCATATATACTCGAGTATAAGCCATGTTTTCCAGCACCAAAAAATTTGCTGGAAAACTGAAGCTCGGCTTATACTCGAGCCAAGAAAAAAAAGGAAAAACTCACCTTTTCCGGCATCCCCCGCAGGTGTTCTCAGCTTCCGTCAGCAGTCATAGACTGCGCCGGCCGGCGAGAGTAGACCTGCCGCTGCCTACTGAAGAAAAGCCCTGCGGGGGATGCCGGAAAGGTGGTTGTTTTTTTATTTATTTATTTATTTATTTATTTTTAAGTCCTACTGGGGGCAGGGGATCTATATACTGGGGGGCACTGGCTGGCTAGCTATATACTGGGGGGCACTGGCTGGCACAAATGCATTTCCCAACCTAGGTTTTTACTTGAGTTTATAGGTTTTCCCAGTTTCTGTGGTAAAATTGGGCTTATACTCGAGTATATACGTTAAATGAAGAAGCTCTTTTCACTTTGTTTTTATTCAGTCATATCTTTTAAGTGCTAGAAATCTTGAAGATTTTCTTCCTTCTATGAGTTGAAATGTGCTCTGTTTGCTGCTGACACAAGTCAGCCTGTGAGGATTAGGGCCGCTTAAAGGGTGGAATGTGAGAACAGCGAAGGTCCATGACATCTACTTGGCACTCGGCACACAATCATAGTTTTGTTTAATGACTTTAAACTTGTAGATTCCCACTGGAAAAATGTAGCTAAAAGTTGAACACTGAGTGCCATTTGCTGACTACCCACAAGCTGCACACATTTTCCATTTATTGAATATCCGCCTACAGCAATAATAGCTGAGGGTTTTTGTCCTCAGCTTAATAACAAAAACTGTAGTATAATCTATGAAATGCTCATAACAAGTGGATATGGTGAGTGCTACACATCTCAATAGGAGTCTGATGTATGAATTAAATGTAAATGTCTGCATGGTTAAGTAAACACACAGTATAGGTATTATACTAGAATACAATGGGATGTAAACAGATTAATAATTACTACACTATTCTAATCCTATTGTGATCTGCTTTCTATGTGCCAATCCTTCTGGCTGATGAAGATCCACAGGCTAAAATACCTATTCTGGACACTTAGCTGCCTATACAGCTCTTAAATTGTTGTCTAGACAATCCCCAAAATAGCAGCACAGTTGTTTCCAGACTAATGACCTTTACCTCACGTATTGAACGGAAGCCACAACCCTGTGATGGATTTGTCTCTCAGAAGACATCTTTGGCTTATTGTTCAGTTGGATTCTGTCAGTGTCTGGTCTAAGATTAGTGTTAAAATGACTTGTAGCAAATTTGTAGATGTGAACAATGAACGTGTCAATTTACTAGTCACAAGCAGAGCTCATAAAAGTTCTAAAGCTTTTGTTTATATTATAAATGTGTTTTTTAAATTAATGTGTTCATAGAGGCTAAGTAAACATAACCATTTAAAATGTTCTTCTTGTAGTGGTTTGCAGGAAAAACCTTGACAGCACAACAGTTGCTATTCATGAGGATGAAATTTATTGCCGATCATGCTATGGAAAAAAGTATGGGCCCAAGGGCTATGGTTATGGCCAAGGGGCAGGCACATTGAATATGGACAGAGGTGAACGCCTGGGCATTAGACCTGAAGAGTAAGTTTTTTTTTTTTTTTCTCACCTTAAGTAATTGTCCACAAGTAAATGCATTAATGTCATTCTGTAGTTGTTGTAGCCCACAACAAGAATAGTTGAAACATTGCTCACTGCAGGAGAAAAAAGTAGCAAAACATGAGACAGAGAAGCTTTTTTACTAAATGAACTTTATTACAAAGTTTAAACATTGGAAGTAAATTAACCATACATTAATTTCAGACATGAGTTGTGCAGGTGAAAGTGGCAGTTAAAGTTTCACCTTTGTATTGCAGCTAAAAAAATTGATGCATTGGTGCATCAGTTATTTTACATTGCTGATTTTTTTATGCTGCATATAAGATGGGATCAGCGACAAACAAGTATCTGCTTGTAATTGCAAGTTGTACAGAATCTCCAGAGCCAATCAGAACTCAGCTTTCATTTTAAAAACTGCTTTGGTAAAATGAAAGCTGAGCTCTTTTTGAATGCCACTTCTGCTCTGGGACCCTTCTGATAAACCTTCCCCACTGTTCCTGTATTTTTTGACTATTCAGTTTGTGTCCTGAACAGGTGTTCAGAAAAGCAGAGTTGTATACCCAATCATGTAGCTCATAGACATGGTTCTAGCAGCCATAGAACCTGAGATACAAGCGCCCTAAAGTGAAATACCCTCCTCTCCCTCCAGTCAAAGATGAAAAAGTTTTCTGCAATTTTTCACATGACTTTGGAGATTTTTTTTTTTTTTTTTTGATGGAGTGCAATTTCACATAAAAAAGCGATGCCAGAAAGCATATATCATTCCTTATCCTGCTTTACGTGTAAAAAAAAAAAAAACTAAAGTTGTTCTGAAACTCCACTCTCAAAGTACCATATATACTCGAGTATAATCCTCAAAAACCCTAAATCAGCTTATACTCGAGTCAACTAAAAAAATAAAGTCAAAATTCACCTTTGTGACGTCACCCGTAGGTCCTCTTCTGTCTTCGATGCTCCGGTGCCACCTCGGGTCCTTCGGATCCTCTTCAGGTTCTTTGGCTCCTCTTCGGGTCCCCTCGCAATGCCAGCGGCTTACAAACCATGACTTCGGCAAGCGGATGACGTCAATCTGTGTGCCCACCGAACACGGAGACCCGAAGAAGAGCCGAAGATGAGTGGAAAAATCCGAAAAGGACCGAAGGACCTGAGGCGGCATCGGAGACAGAAGAGGACCTACGGGGGGAAGTTGGAAAGGTGAGTACAGGGGGCTGGGCAGGCTGTATGCTGCAGGGGGCTGGGACCAATGCATTTTCCACCCTCGGCTTATACTCGAGTCCCATAGGTTTTCCCAGTTTTTTTGTGTTGAAATTAGAGGTCTCGGCTTACACTCGAGTATATAATTAAAAAATTTTTCGCCAAGTCATGTAGGTTGATGCTGAAATGCAAATTGCAGTAGCTGCAGCCACATAAAGTGAACTAGATCTTGTGAAATATGTTTTATTTGGAAAAGGAAACATTTTTGCTCTATTTCAGATCACAAGAATCGCGATCTGCTGCCTCTGCCAATCCTTCCAAGTTTGCCCAAAAGTTTGGAGGGACCGACAAGTGTCCCAGATGTGGAGAATCTGTATACGCTGCGGAGAAAGTTATGGGAGCTGGAAAGGTAAAGGACTGGATTTGTGGTTTTTTGTTTATTAAAGCACAACATTGTACAGGTTTTTTAAAACCTGGAAATGACTATTTATAATGAATATAAATGATCTTACTGATTAAATCCTCATGCACAAGACCAGCTCACATCTCCCATAGAGGCCTAGTACACCCATTCACTGTGTGGTGAGCACATTGGGGCACATTTACTAAGGGTCCGAATCACGTTTTTCCACCGGGATTCCCGAATCTCTCTGATTTTAGCTGAATTGCCCTGGGATTTTGGCGCATGCGATCAGATCGTGGCGCATCGGCGCAGGCTTTCACACGACAGAAATGGGGGGGGGGTGGCCGCCGGAAAACCCAACGGATTCTGAAAAACCGCAGAATTTTTAATTGTGTCGCAAGAATATCAATCACATATTACGGAACGAAGCAGGTGAACCTCGGCGCAGCAGCCACACCTGGTGGACATTGGGCGCACGACCTTGGTGAATCGCCGGAAGACCTGAATCCTCGTGACAGGCACGGGTAAGTAAATGTGCCCCATTGTCTCTCACCGCTCCGTGACTGGGTGGCCTAATACAGAGCCCTATTATAGGCCCTATTTCCTCTTCACCACAACAGCACCAAGCAGAGCGAGGTGTTCGCCCCTGGGACAGGAAACCTCGGCCATAAAAAGTTGACTACTCCTCTCCTGCCTCATTTCTTAACTTCAGTCAGAGTTTGTGAAGCTAATGGTAGTCAAATCTAGGTGCAGTTTTCCGAGGGCTGCTTCTTGCGTTGAAAAAGTTTAAAGAAAGCTGCAGCTTACATTCCTGCGCCGGTGGGACTGCATGTCATGTAATTTCAAGTACGGCAGCACGTCTCCCTACTTCCTGTGGACTCAGTAAGTGGGGCACAGTTAGTGGTAATGAGACTGCTTAGTTGGCAAGATGAAATGTAAGCTGGATACAGCTAATTGGTGTGTTTTTAGCACTTTTACAGCCAAGCAGAGATTACCAGAAAGGTGCTATCCTGAAAACCTATTACAGAAAGTGTAGGGTTTGTTGGGTCGGCTGCTGCCTTCATGTGAAAGTCCAGCTGCGTTTGTTCAAAATATTCAAGAATCCTCTTGCCTCCTGTACTTTGCTGTGTGCTGGGCCCATCTATCCACTGGGGGCCGCCCCATCACTGAGAGGTGACTGCAGGGCATTTTGTTAGTTGGGGGAGCCTGTGACCAATGCATTTCCCATACTAGACTTATACTCATTAAGTTTAAACAGGATTTATTGTGGAAAAATTAGGAGCTTCTGCATATATTTGAGTATATAGAGTTAGGTGATTTTTATTATTTGATAAGGGGGCACAGGAAATATCTAATAAAAAGAGTGTATAATATAGGAGACTGCTAGAGATTTAATCCTAAAAGGACGGTTTCTTTGCCAATGTAGTGACACTAGTCAAATAAAAAAATTTTAAATAAACTTTTTTTTAAGTTTAAACCTTAGTTCTATATTTCATGTAGAGCATACATAATCTCTTAATAATTTCTACCTTGTAGGCATGGCATAAGAATTGTTTCCGATGTGCTAAATGTGGCAAGAGTCTAGAGTCTACAACTTTGACTGAAAAAGATGGAGAAATCTATTGCAAAGGTGAGAGAGAGAACACAATACAGGAAATTAAATAAACCGCTGTTACTGTAAATACAATTATGCAAATTGTTAGGATTACAAGTTCCCAATTACATGACATTATATGTGTTACAGTTAGGTGTATAGGTATTATGTTACAGTTAAGGATGTTTGGAGAAGACTAAGGCTACATGCACACTGACGTATGCCTGCATGGCTACGGCCTGGCAGGCATATGTCAGCTCCACAGTGATCCATTGTGCACGGCCCGTAACATGAGGAAAGATAGGACATGCAGCGTTACATATAGAGTAGTATTGCAGTATATTTTATGAGTGATCGGAATCCTAGAGAAACACAATTATAAATAACATTTAAAAAATAAAATAAAACATTATGTATCCCTGGTCCTGAAAACTCCTAATCTAACGATGTATAAAAATAACGATCCCTACCGTGAACCCCAAAACTTTGAAACCTCAAGCTCACTGCTTTTTTGCAATTTGCCAGCCATAAACATATTTATGACCTTTAGATCTAGACTTTTAAAAGTCAATCACTGCTGCAAAAGAAGAAAATACATATTGGTACACCCTTCCTTGCTATTTGAATCATGTTAATCATGGATTTCTGTGGTCTCCACTAAGTGGAATTATGAAATCTGCTTGGATTGCAGGAATGTCCATTTACACTGAAAACCAAGATCTCTTTCGGCACTGTGGATTTTTTAAATCTATTTTTTTAAATGTTAATTCAAATTCCATATGCTCCACAGAATTAATGTTTAGACAAACCCGAACAAGGCAGGTCCAATGCAGAGCGTGCAGAGTTCTGTGGCACTGGCCTCCTTATATAATAGGGATCTATGATGTAAGGAGTTGTTGCCTTTTTACAAAAAGGCAGTGGCGAGACTGTCGTTGCTGCTGTTTAGTAAAATAAAAAAGCAGAAACTCCTTAAATCATAGGTCTCCATCATGTAAGGAGGCTCGTGCCACAAGACTCTCCAGTTCACAGACCGACAATGGCAGTATGAATATGCCCTTAGTCTTCGCCTTTGGAAGAGATCTTCTTTGTTTTCCCTATAAATGAAAATGTCAACATGAACCGCAAAAATGACCGTTTACACAGCTCTAACTGACCATTGACCACCCACTCTGTAAGATTATTTTTATTCTATGCCAAATCCATTGCATTTGGAATTTTCCAGCTTCCGATCAGATTTCATGGAATATTAAATTTACCAAATTGCTAGTCCGTACCTTAATCATTTACAAACTTTGAATTGTAACCTGAAACTCAGTTTAGAATTGTGTAAAATACACAATAACCTGCTGTGAAATATTTTCACCTAGTGTTTTCAATCTTCCCTTCCGTATAGACACTGTCCTCCTTCCACTTGTTTTTATGTAATGAATGTGAACCACCTTTTCGGATTGTGGGAAGTGGAAAAAAATTACAGAATATGGCAGTGTCCTGCATGGGGGTTAAATAAGACTGCTGATCTACTGTGTTTACTAACTAATACCACACAATGGACCACATCAACACTCCAGGAAGCTGGAAGTGGAAACCACAAACTATTTTCTGCAGTCACTTTAAAGTAGTGTCCTGGTCCATTGTATAAAAGATCACATAGGGTGTTACTGATATGTGAAGGAATGGGGGGATTACTTCCTTCGGGAAAAGGAAGGGAATATAGCTTTTAAGTATTTTGTATGTACTTGGGTCAAAGTTGTGTTTTTTAATGCATGGGACTGCCTGGTAAAAAGGAGGGAGCAGTACAGTTAATTTTGTGTGTCTTCTGCTTTCTCTAGCTTGTTATGCCAAAAACTTTGGACCAAAAGGATTTGGATTTGGCCAAGGAGCTGGAGCACTTGTCCATGCATAGTGACGACAATGTAAAGGGCTCTGATGATAGAAAAACCACCTGTTCCTGCTTCATTACTAAGCAAGCTTGCCATTCCAAGATCTTACTAATCAATTTTACTTTGTACTTAAATTCTGCACTGACAAGGGTTTGCTAAACTTAACCTTTTGTAGAGTTTTTTTTAACAAGAACATAATCTGTTGCACCACTATTGAAACAATAGATCTGTTGCGTGTATTTCTATCTTTCTACATTGTATGTAAAAATAAATTCAGTGTTCAATTGATAACACTTGTATTTTATGACTTTAATGGTTAAAAAGTACATATTAACATCTGAAAAGCCGCACTTTAAATGCACCCTTAGAAGCAAACATACATTTCAGTATAATTTACTAGGTGATTATGTGGCAGAATCTGTAGACTGTTCACATTCACAAACTTGCGTTTGCTTAAAGAAAAAGTAATATGTGCTTTCTCTTAACAGTGTCCTACCTTTGCCAAAACTGTGCAGATTTATTCATTTTAAATCACAAGACTGGCATACTAATAAGCTAATATGTAACACAGAGATTCTAATAGGAAAATTAAAGGGGTATTCCCATCTTGGCAGTCACATTTAATTACATTCATTTGCCATATGTAAACATTTCTTCAATTGATGTTATTAAAAAAAAAATGTTCCTGTGTGAAGATAATTTCTCATAAACGTAGCCATGTTGTCCCTTTAGAAACGAGATGGCTTCCTCTGATACGACCATCCCACACTCTATAGCGCATGTCTGGCCACCGCTGCCAGAGTCCTGCCTAATCACCTGGATTCACCGTTCATTACCACAGGATGGGCATGGGACCTGCAGTAACTCTTGGACATTTCATATACAAAAACTTTGTTTCTTTGTGCAATCTCTCCAGCAGAGGTGGCTGTATCCAAGGACACAGTCTTGTTTCTAAGGGACCATATGACTAAATTTATGAGAAATTATCTTCATACAGGAACTTTTTTTTTTTTTTTTTTTTTAAATCTAATTGATGAAATGTTTAAATATGGCAGATTAATGACACTTAATGTAAAGGCCCAGAGAATACCCATTTAAGCTGCATATAGCTTAGTGTATCAACCCTTTACCAGCTCTATTCATTTCTGAAATGAAAAAAAAATATAAAAGGTTCAAAAGTCCTCCCAACATTATCTTCCACTAAGGCACTATACCTTAATTTACATTAGTTTTTATGATATGCAAATGAATAGGTAGTCAAATTCTAAAGAGAAGGGTCACATTTCCCTAGGATGCAAGTTAACACCACCTCCTTCTTATGAAAGGCACAGCCATCAATCAAATCTCAGACAGGAAGTTCTCTCACTGGTGAACTTGGCAAGATCTTACATTTCACATACCCCACAATGGGTGGAGCCAACATAAGTTTCATTGTTGATGACAGGTTCCCTTTAAGTAAAGCAGCTTCTTTTCTGCTGTTCCTCCTGCATTGAACAGTGTATCTGAAAGCCTTCCGATGTCCACCCACTTTAGACAGTTAGGGAGGTTAATGTTTTAAAGAAGTTTGGAACTTTTTGTACATGTGGATCCATATGCAAACTCTAAGGCGCTACCTATTAGCAAACTTTCCTCTTTTATATATACAGAGGCCAGCAGTGACTTCAAATCACGCTGCATGTGCCTGCTACAGATTATAACTGCTGCTATAGCAGGCGCCTCTATAGAGTATGCGCTGTTATTTTCATGCTCCTGGTGCCTTCACAATTTTCTAAACATAGATAACCTCTTTAACCATTTACCTCCTCAGAAGACTTTCACATACAAGCAGGAGGAAGGACTGAAAAAAATACACCTCCGCTTCACTTAAATACTAAAGTTTACAATTACAAGTTCTCAATTTAAAGAATTTACACAAACTGCTTAATAAGGAATAAAAAAGTTACATGTTTGAAAGTTTATTATAAAGTTAACAATCATTTGTATCCCCATCTTATAGATTTATATCTAGGGCTCAAACCCCTAATCATTGTAAGGTGACTTTCAAATTAAATGAGTCTGTGTCCAGCGCTGGAATTGACTAACTTGAAAGAAAAGACAAAACCTGTCCTTGCAGGAAGTTAGCAAACAAGACTGATAAGTTTAAAACCATAAGGCACTTTACATAAGGCGTGTAATTAGGAAAGCAGCAACTATAATTGGGTGTTCTCACCCAGGCAATGTAACACTATTGGATGTAAGTACACAAAGGAGTCTAATACTATTGGCTACATGCAAATACTGAAACTTCCCAGGTGCTTGCCTGGATACCTTCCACTAGGTGCTGCTAGTGAGCACTAAGTCTTTGTGTTCAGAGGGAAACACCCAAACTTAGTTATCACTACACAAAGTTATATGAAATGGATACTAAATCTTTAAAATGTCCGACAATATGTAAGATGGCGTCTGAGTCCAGTGTGATATACATACTATGAAACTCTATAGCGAATGTTCTCTAATTGTATTGTAAATGTACAATCTCAGAAGAAACCTAGCTGGGTGTCAAGTGAGAACACCATTTCAAAACGGGTAGAAAAGAAACCTCCACAATGAATGGACTGGTACAGATATAATGAAAAATGACATTTCTATCAACTAACATATCAAGTATTCCCAAATAAAGACCAACACAAAGCTGAATTGTCAATATTTATTTGATTAATAACTTACAAAAAAATTGGATGAAATTAACTTATGTAAGGAGAGCTAAATATGAAATGTACAATGTGTTGATCACAATGTAGTACATCAAGACAGACAGTAGTAAAATAATACTTGGCACAATTAAATAAATACAAAATGAAATATACATACAGTTCAATAGCTTAAAAAAAAATGTATTGCAGTATTTTTGTAGTTGGCTCGCAAATGGGGAAAAAAGAGGGTAAAAAAAAGCATTTTGGGGCATGAACAAGGACACTGTTCCCTAACAAGGTTAGGTTTCACTATATAAAACATTTTAGTTTCTAGATACGAGGTTCCACAGATACCATTGCCCTTTTACCAAACATGCTTTCATGTACTAGTTACTGCATAAATCCAGGCAGCCAATCAGTGTAATGGTAGATTATCAGTGCATAGAGCTACACAGTCTTCTGTGTAACTTCCTAAAATATTGGATACAAAACAAAAAAGACTTGTGTGCAATAGAAGGACATACAACAATAGAAAGAGAAGAACAAAACAAAGTGCAGACCGGCATGATCAAGAACCACCCCAGCCCCTGGGGAGGTTATGGGCACACACCCCAAGCTCTTCAAAGTTTCTCACGTTACATAACACAGTTTTCTGAAAATTGGGGTGAAAAAGGTAATCTTAAAAGTTGTCGGTCTTGGCTTTCACAGTCCCCACTTTTTATGGCTAACATCCATATCCTTTATTAGCTCCAGTAAATGGCTCCTATTAGAGGCAGCAGTATAGAGTATCAATTCTGGAGAGGAGAGCGGTTAAATCTCAATTTTGCCTTGCCCCATATGACAATGTGTATATTAATGCGCAAGTAAAATACAATCTTTTGGCATTTAATATCTTCGATTTCTTTATAGTAGGCTTCCTTTAAAATTAATCAATTATCAGGAGATTCCTCCTGCCTGCCTGTGCCCTAATAGGTAATTTAATGATCTTGGAACCTAACTTTTTAACGTTATTTTAGTAATATGCAAGTTAACTGCAGAGGCTGCTGGGGCGTGGAATAGCCTTCGATCCCAGTTCCTGGCCAGGCTAGTACGATCTGCAGTTAATTAACATATTGCTAAAATAAAAAGTTTAACTATTTAGGTTCCAGGATTATTAAATTGCAGATTAGAAAAGAGGCAGGCAGAGGGAATCTATCATCAGATTTACTTCTGATGGTAGATTACTCATGGTAGGTTTTCTTTAAGACCTATACAGTCAATATAGAAATGATGTGCTTTATAGCAGTTGATCCGCTTAAGATATTGATGAGGTGCCATCAGGTCTAATTGGTGTGTTTTTCTACTGCTGTGATCACAAGCAATATTTCCCTTCAACCATTTAATCTTATTCCATTACAGAATTCAGTGGTTTAACAGTTTGAAGTTTATGTTCTTAGTAGCAATAAAGGCATCATGTGTTTTACTTTTTGTTTTATAATTGAGAGAAGAGCATTAAAAAAAAAAAGTGTATATTTGAAGTACCAAAAGAATAAATGAAACAAATGCTGCAAACTTTTATATAAAGATGAATCTGTAAAATGTAAATTTTACTTGAAGTATTCCCATGAAGACTAGATTCTTAAATATAGTCAGGATAACAAAATAACACATTCTCTAAGTCACCGTTTAACAAAAATACAGCATTTCCCAGTTATAATTCCAACCTGTCTTTCAGTCCTGCGGTTTTCAATCTTAGTTGCCCCTGTACGTGAATGTAAATCTTCTGATTATGGTGGGATTCTTCACAAATAATTTCTCCTGTCTGCATGGCTGCAGTGCTCTCTGCCTCCTGCATTACAAGACCAGCTCAGATACAGGCACTTCCTGCTGGCAAGCAGCAGTGTGCAGAGGCTAAGGCCACTTCCACATTCACAAGTGTGATGCGATGAACTCGCATCACTCTCGCAACGTGTGTTGCTCAGATCTCCTGGCCCGAACGCTATAAACCGAAACTGACATGCAGAGTTCAGTTCCGGTTTGCAGCATTCGGGCCAGGAGATGCGGGCAGCACGCGTTGCGAGTGTGATGTGAGTTCATCGCATCACACTTGAGAGTGTGGAAGGGGCCTTAGTCTACAAACTACACAGTCTTTATCCAGGAAGGAGATATATAGCAGAGCTGACTGTGTGTGTGTTATAATTGAGTTACAACAGAGAGTGAGCATCATTGTGTTTTATATCGAATGAATCTCACCATCTCAGATCAGTCTCATCTCTCTTTTTTTCTTTGTGCCAGATACTAATACAATGTTCAGAAGCTAAATGAAAATGTAGATAAACTCTGAACCAAAGCACATTTTCAGCACAGAAGAATCATGAAGTATAGTCTCTAAAATTAGTTGTGGGCCCTTGCATCCCTTACGGCATGCCCAAAGTAGCATCCGAGTCGGTACACAGCCCAAACTGGCAGGAAAGGGAGATTTATGTACCTTCTCTGCCCAAAAGAAACAAAAAGATAAATCCCCCCTTTAGTATTACATTCAGCCCAGAAGTCAGACAATATATAACAGTATTTAAAATTACCGCAATAGCACAAAGGATAATGTACAAAAAGAACATGACACAATGAAGATGAATATTGTATGTGGGTTCCCCTGTTGCAACAATGGCCAGCGCAACTAATTTGTCCACAATATTTTTTACCTTTTGAGGGAACACAAGAAACCGTAAAATTCCTTGAAACTTTTTGGACAGAAAAAAAAAATCAGCAGCATTGATTAAATAACATCAACGTCGCCTGTGTGATACATTATCCAAGTATATTTACATCAAGAACTTTTGTTTGTGCATAGTCCAGTCTAGCATTCAGGAAAACATGAACCAAAGCCAATTTATTCTATTATAATCTATTTGGACTGATTCGTCAAGCTCTGTGTAGCGCTGCATAATCTTTTAGTGCTATATAAATAAAATTATTATCTGCACCACTGTGGCCTACATGCAGTGTATAGTACTTTCGCGCCGAATGGGCACAAGTTACAACACAAGATACTGGAGGGTTTCAAGTAGTTAAACTAACTATGAAAGAGATGTAAGAATCTGTTTTGTGTGCAGCTAAATATATTTTCAGGCTGGTTTGGGACTAACTAGTGTTACTCAAAAGATTTACTTAAAAGGAGTTCCAGTAACATGGTTATCCCCTGTAAATCAATTCAACATCAGAACAGTATGCAGCTAGCTCACCCTAGTGGCGACTACAGGCAGTATCAAAGTTCATCTTTAAAAGCTACACTGGCTGCTATTATTTGCTGCCATATTCAAGAGCAGAAAAATGATGCTTAGCTTTATGATATACAGGTTTAAAAGACACTGCCCACACATTACAATGTTTTCCTTATAACGGAGTGTGTAAAGTGAAGACAATCCATTGGTTTACATGGTGGATATTGCTGGCAAAAAAAAGTTCCAAAATCCGGCTTAAATTTGAAAATTATTAGGGGGAAACCATAAAACAAGAAGCAGCATGTCTTTTGTTATGTGTTGTTCACAATATGTGGTATGCAAGTCATAATGCTGAACTGACCCTTACTAATCCTAGTAGAATCTATTAAGGTTATTAGGTAGGCCCAGTTACTTCATCACAACAAAGCTCTATCCACAATGAAGAGATATATACAAAGCATATTGGAGCACAAAATTATGGAGAAATATGTAGTCGATTCAGACATTAAATGCGGGTTAACTGAATGCATCAGGCACAGGAGTTAAAGATTTATCTGCACAAATATACTGTCATGTACATCAAAAATAAGTGCAGTTTTAGTCTAATTTCCATCTTTCATCTATACCAAAGCAAAAAAATATCTATGGCACAGTACAATATAGGAATTTGATAAAATACATTGAATTGTTGTTTGTTTTTCTAGGCGAGAAAAATAAGGGGGGTTGTTCATTTAAGGACATGTTGATATGTTACACAATATTGAAAGCTATACAAATGATAGCTCTAAACCAGGACTTGTGAACAGTTTCAGAATTGTAGAGAAGCAGCAACCACCCTTGTACCATAAGAGATTGTAATGTTTCTACAGTAAAGCTGACCTTAGAAATCTTTAAAAGGGCTTGGCCCCTTCACCTCATGTTTTTTGTAATGTGTGTGCAATTGGGGGAGCAGGATATTGGGTAATGTAGCAATATAAAACGGCATCCAATTAGTTTTTGAGAAAGTCGTCTTTTAAAATCATTCAAATGAGCCTCAGGGGCTCCGACTGCCTACTAATAATTTATGTCTCCAGTATTTTCTCTCCGTGTTTGCTCGAGTTTCCTCCGGGTCCTCCAGTTTTCCCCCACACTTCAAAACATACTGGTAGGTTGATTAAATTGTGAGCCCTAGTGGGGGCAAGGAACAAATTGGTGAGCTCTTTGCAGCGCTGCGTAATCTGTGTGCGCTATATAAAGGAATTATTATTATACATCTATGTATACATCAGTTTTGCACTTTGATATGTAAAGTGAAGCCTCCTGTCTTTTAACTCATCAGCCAGACAATAATATAATAAGGACCTGGCAGGGCAATTGCTTAAATATAGAGATCAGATGACCCTCCATATGCGGCCACTTTATGGTAAGGAATATTTGTCTGATGGGGAAAAAGACGGGAGGTTTCACTTTACATATCAAGAAAGAAGTGCAGAACTTTTAATAGATATCATTTAGTAAATTACCTAATATTCTGCTACACACACATTACAAAAACACATGAGGTAAAGTGGCCAACCCCTTTAAAAATGGCAGAAATGCAGTACCCAAGAACATAGGAAATGCTGAAACAATGCACTACCTTCCCCTTTGGCCAGTTTCACACTACAGCATTTTGCACCAGTATTTGTAAAGCGTAACCAGAAGTGGAACCATACTAATACTGCCATGTGACACTGGCACCTCATTGTATACTGTGATTCTATTTCACATGTATTGGACCACGTCACAGGAAGGAAGCCTCTGCCCTAGTATTGCCCACCACTTCTCAGGCAGTCACCATTGAACCATGGAAAGTAGCAGCAGGAGATGATCTGTCTGCAGTATATATTTACACATGTGCATTTGTAAGTCTGATGGCCCTAAAACAAATTGTTATTTCCGTAGATCATTCATCTCTAGGTTTAGTGTTTACTATTACTATACATTTAAATTTCAGGTACATTATTGTTCCTTGGTTATCAATCCAATTATTTGTATATTTGTAGTGTTTTACCAGGCGACAGCATGAGAAGGTATTCCTGGAAACCATTTTTCCATACAGTTTTAACCACAACTCTGGAGATTTCAACTAGAACACGTGCAGTTTGATGTAACGTTTGGCTGCTTTCACTTGTGGAACGATTATACCAAACAAAATAAGACCACAAAATTACAGGGATCAACATTTTCCTATTGGTCTCTGTAAATAGGTCACAAGTTGCAGAATTCCCTCATTTTTCCTACTGAAAGTCACAAAAAAAAAAAAGAACAGAAAATAGATTTTACAGACAGGTAATCTTACACCAGAATGAGCTAAATTCAAAGAAGAGGTTGCTAAATGTTGCTGATGTTCACAGATATGCATGTTATCACAGTTTTGTTGTGTTGACTAGTACAGGTGACTGACCCAATAAATTAATGTACTAAAATTTTTTTTTTGGAGCAGAACTACTATAAAGTGACATAACAACGCATCCAGTAATATACAAGTGTGTGTTTAACCGTTACATTCCCCTTCCCCCAAACTAACACAGAGGAACATTAAACTGTACCAATAAAAATTAAATATTATAATCATTTTTTTTTCTTTCTATTTTCTTTGGCTCCACATCCATATCCAGTGTTGTCTTGTCAGTGTGAATGGGGCTTTGTTCAGGATGTGAGCACATTCACCTCTGAACAAGCTCTTATTGACATAGTTTGGCATATTCTACTAGTTGCCTTAAATTCCTATAGAACACTACTTGCATGCAACTGCTGAGAACTGCTCCACTTCATAAAGGGAAATGTATCAGGAGATCTCCGAAATCCAGAAACAGACGAACAGCTGACAGTCATACAATGTAGGAAATGTACATTCATTTTTTCCCTGTTTACCATCTTCATGTGCCCACATCAAGTTAACCCCAAATGCTGAACATCCCAAAGAAATATAGTATTCTTCAGCCCAGCATCAAGATTCACATTTCCAATGACACTATAATGGAGCACAACTGGGAGATCACATTACAGGAATAAAATGCCACAGTATTGTAGATCAAGCCAGGCCACATTAGGGGATTATGATGATGTACTAGAAAGTCTCACTCCACTGGATGTATTCAGAAAGAAAGGGGCAATGAATAGATTTTGTTCAAGCAGACCAAGACTGAAGCTTGTCGAAAGAGCAATGCCATGCTTTGTTGTGAATGGTGCAAAATAAATAATTATTAAAAAAAATTACACAGAACAAAAACACAGATTGCAGATTCACGGCTGTTCAAAAGATTTCCAATGCAAGGATCTAATAAAATCCTCCCCCAATATCTTCTTTCTCTACATCAGTGCGGGCAGAAGGTCCTGTCCATGGTCACTGTGGTTGATAAAATGCTGACAGAGAAGTTACTGTAAGATTTATCAATAGCCCTACAAACAGCATGCTATAGTTCAAGGGGCAAGTTTTCGCAAGAGACATATAGACATCTTCAGGTACCACCCTTATCTGCGGAGACTACACCAGCTGATAACCTGAGCCTGACGTTTGTTCATACTCTATTGTGTATTGCCTTGTCCAGTCCACTGTTACAGGGCGGAAGAGGCCACAGCATCGGAATTCAAAGAAGTCTATGATATTTCTGATACATCCATGGCTGGAAGAAAAGAAGAAAAAAAAAAACCTTTATTAACTGTACAGTGCTCTAAATAACACTCTAAGACAGGATGCAAGAATATTCTGTATACCCAATATTTTGTGACCATGCTAGAAGTTGAAGCACCTGAATTTTTATCTACAGCATTTTAGCAATTTTAATCTATTCACAGATTTCTTGTCACCCCATTTCAAGACTCAATTTCATCTTTCCACCTAGAGCTGTGTTTAAGCTTTTTTTTTTTTTTACGGGACAACTTGTAGTTTCTATGCTGGATTAATACTTCACTTGTGAACATATTCAGCAAAACATAGAATGGAATAGATTGGATTAAAAAACTATAAATTTCCTTTCTGCATGCTGCTGTAGGAAAAGGTCTCTGTATATTGGACACTGTGGCATCAGTCTCCCATGGGCTATAAGCCTCCCTTCAACGGAGACCATGCATATGTCACTGTAATGAAACCATCTATATCTGGACATATAGGTCAAAAGAGACCCTGATCATCATCATCAGCAGAATCACTGACTGCTATTGCACTTTATTGATACAAATTAGCGCCTAGTTGTTACTGTCCTTCCCCAACCAGAATGGTTTTGGGCATTGAATGTGTTCAATTCAGTATATAGTAGCCCATACATATTTTTTGTGCTGAGGGTGTTACATACTTTTTGTATGTTTTGATGTTTTTAATTGGGGTATATCTTTTATGTCATTTGGTGTCTGTAATTAATAAATATTGATATTTTGGTATACTGGTTTGTTGTATGAATTTTTTGAGTATATACCGTATATAAGGTTTGTGATTCATAGGTTACATAATCACTGACTGCTGTCCTTCACTCCTCCTTCTGTTGGCAGGACACATTCCACAGACATTGCATCATTTTATCTGTTTTATAGTTTTGATTTTTTTTTAAATAGATAATTAGTGGGATTTGATTGCTTGTATAAAACACTGCACAGCACTACTATACTACACTGTATTACTCAGGTAGCACAGTCTATTAATACTTTGGGCAGCACAAGACTGACCCTCCGACATTGGTTCATAATTAGGACATGAATAGGTAGTGCCATAGAGACAAACATTTTTAACCTTTGCACTAATGCTACAATCCAGATTCTCCCCGGAGTATTCTTATCTTCTGTCATTGTTGAGAATTCAGTCACTACAGACTCCACATTATATTCTTTTCTGTAGCGATACTGTCACACTCCATGAAACTCTCCCCTATGTATACATCAATGTTCCAAGGCCAGATGTTAAACTTTTACTGTATCTAATATAAACAGATAAATATTAACATCACTCCTAGTCCAGAGTTTACTTCTTTCTAGCTACATCTTGACAGTTTCATTGCCTTATGTAAGGGAACATGTCACCAGTATTTTAACCACTAAACTAATAGAAAACACAGGTAAGACAAAAAATTTCTTTATGTTGAAAATCATCAATTTACCTATCAAATATTGCCACCAAAGTCATATGAAAACAAGCTGAAAAGTCACATATTGCTTCTTTTATCATTTTAGAGATGTGAATATCAGCTTTAAAATGCATCAGGATTGAGGCTCTGTCACAATTTCCACTTGATCCAGGGGAAATGATAGATGGCAACAAGATTAAACGAGGTTCTTCCAACAGTTTGCCATATAATTTCACATCACAGTTCAAGAGGGATATCGTTCTAAAATTCTCCTGTCTATCTTGCCGTTTATCTGGCTTAGGGAATGTTACAACTGTCGCCAGTAAGTTATAAGCTCCCATTAGTCCTTTTCCCTGCCAATACCTAAATACTCTTCTATATGGTCTAAGTTGCTTTGAAAATTGTCGATAGTGTTCATTGAGTAGCCTATCTCGTCCTGGCATTTTATTTAGTTTGGAGATCAGAATTATTTTCTCCAGTTCCTCTTCATTAAGTTTTCTGATTTTCAGACAGTTTGGGGAGATTAATAGCAAAAAATGTTAATTTTCACACTTTGATGGTAATTTTAACATTTTAGCATTTTTTAAAGTTATATAGTTTTGCATAGTACAACTGAAAGATTTAAATTGTGTTCTTAACTTGTGTTTTTGGGTACTGTTACAAAAAAATTTAAAAAAAAATTAAAATTGTTTATGCACCCTATTCATGTCTGCAATCAGTTGCTCCATTTGGCCGCTTTTTTTCTTTCAGCCTCTATTCCTAGCCTCGTGACAGGCCGGCAAGCCAAAGATGGGACAAGAAGGATAATAGATCTTTTACAATGGGTTCAGGTGTCCCGGGCCCCCAGTGTGTTCCTGTCATTGGATGCAGAGAAAGCCTTTGACAGGATACAGTAGGGGTACCTGGAAGCTACATTAAAGTAATTTGGTCTGACAGGAACAATATTACAAGCTATTCAGGCATATTGCAACCCAAAGGGACAGGTCTTAGAGTCGGGTTTATTCCTCAGGATTTGGAATGTTACTTGGCAAGAATGCCCATTATCACCAATGATTTTTGCTATGATGATGGAACCCCTGACTGGAAAATTAAAGGGATCCAAGTGGTTAGAGAAACACACGCAGACAATATAATTTTTATGTGTACGGACCCCGAAAAATCTGTAAAAGCCTCAATGGGTATAATACACAACTTTGCTGATGTCTCCCTTTACAAATTAGATACTTGAGTAAGCAGAGTTTTTCAGCACAAAAAATGTCAAGAAAAAATATAAAATCAAAACTCACCTTTTCGGTGCCCCCCTTGAGCTCTTCTCTTCTTTGGTCCGGCAGCGGCAGGTCTCTGCGTGCCAGCCTTGCAGACTATGACAGCAGCCACCTGTAATCCTATTGTGTGTTCTGGTCGGGCCTCACACAGACCTGCCACTGCCAGACTGAAGAAGAGAAGACCTGCGGGGAGCAGGAATTGGGCAAACTGGGGCTGGCCGAATACAGGGCCAGGGGGCTGGCTATATACTGAGGGTAGGGGCTGGATGGCTATATACTTGGGGGGAAAGGGGGGAGGGGACTGACTAGCTATGAGATTGTGAACAATGCATTTTTAGGTGTTTTTTCCCCCTGTTTTTTTAGGGTCCTCAGCTTATAATAAAGTATATATGGTATTGGTAAATCAACACTTAATCTCCCAACAGTAACCAAGGGGAAACTAATTGACAAGTATAATATTTTAGATGGCTCAGGTGAGTTCAAATACTTAGGAATACAAATATGTTTGCCCTTGTATGTCTTAATGGTTAAAAATGTAAATATGGTATATGAAATCATGAAAAAAAAGAAAAAGGTAAATAAAATAAAATTATCACAAATAGCTAGTATACAGACTTGTAAAATGACATTTTTGGCAAAAATACTCTTTTTAGGTGTATTCCATTAAGCTTCCCTAAACCTTTAACATAAAAAAGTGCAGACTCTGCTTGTAAAATGTATATGGAAAGGGATAAAAACCCAGGATAGCAAGAAATATATTAGAAGCACTGCTTAAAAATAGTGGACTAGGAGTACCAAAGTTGGAACTATATCCTAAAGCCGACATTTTGGATGGAAAGGCTGAATGAGACCATAAAGAGGATAACCCGACTGCCAGTGCAGGGGATACGAGGATCAGACCTATTATTTGGTCAGATCTTTTAGGAACACCGTTCACAACAGAAATTAAAATAAATTTAGCATATATGGAAACGGGCTGGGGAGAGAATTATGGGGGTATGTGGGGGTCTTTTTGGGGGTGACAGGTCCTCTTTAATTATAAAAAGGAAAAGGTTCAGTTGGATAAATGTATAATTTATATGCATGTTTGGAGTTTGGGTTACAATTATAAAATATACAGAGCCAATTAAAAACATTTGAAATGTGTTCAATTGGATCTTTATCTACAGCTAGCAATCCCCCCCACGTTGGTCTTTGCATGAATCTCTGCTCCTACAGCACATAGCATGGCAAACCTGAGAAACATGGTTCTATGTGCTATGGAGCCCAACATATGAGTGTCTGAAGTAATCCTTACCCAATTGTGATAGCTAGAACTGTGTGACACTTCTCAGATTTAAAGCAGATTTTATTTTTACATAAAAGAAAGAAAACTAGAAAATATATATCTCATTCTCTACTTGAGGGTGACGCGAATCCCTTTTAAATGAAAAATTAAGAATCCTGGTCATGGGACTCTATAAAAACATCCCATGGTTTATTTTCTCTACGCTTTTGTAGACTATGCCTCTGCATGGTAACAGAAAGCATATAAATGCATTTAAGGGCAATCCTGCAGATATGGTACATTAATTGAGCCTATGTTCATTTGATAGGTTGGCCAAAAGAAAAGAGCAGACAAAAGGAAATACACTACATAGTTTGATTGCCATCTGAAACAATAGAGACATCATAGAAGCTGTAGAAACAAAACAGCAGGACATTTTTAATGACTACCTATTGCAAAGTTTCTGGAGAGATGAGAGAATACAAATAATGGCAGCAGTGTAAATAGCCTTTACTGCTTCTATTCTTTCGGGGATTATTTTTTTTACAATCAATGGATAAAATAGAATTCTTCATGTGACGTCTCATCTAAAACCCTTCAGGCTATCTGCACATTTTGCAGAATGGACTTATACACTTTTCACAAACCAGAAGCTTCGATCAGCGGCTGATCATAATGGTATTAGGCCAGAACTAACTCAATGGATGATACAAGAGAAAGGAATCAAATCTGCTTACTTGAAAGGGCTTTCAATAGAAGTGGTTGTGACTTTGAAGTGTTTGTATCTCCTTGCATTCATCCGCTCATTAGTAGTAATTCCCAAACAGGAGATCTGTGAAAGAAAGAAACACAATAACGTCTCCTTATTAGAAGAGATGATTTGGATGTAAGCACAGTATATAATGGAACATAATTTTAAGAAAACATTGATTCAATTAAGGTGATTTCATTACCTACTAGAAAACGTGAAGAAAAGGGCAAGAAAGTAAAAACGGAAGTAAATAGTTTGGTCATTGTTTACAGAGACACAAAGCTGAAGAAAGGGGAAGTAGAAAAATAGGTAGTGGAAATGTGAAAAGATAGAGGTGTGCAGTACACATTGCTTACTTAAAAAAGGAAACTGTGCTTTATTAGACTATATATTACAGGAGGAATTATTAGTATTTTACATCACTTTTAAAAGATTATCCGGGTTTTCATTTTATAATATTCTACCCACCCCCATTCACTGTCATGATATCAGTAACATTGCAGTTTAAGCTTATTCTAAGAGTGGAGGTAAAAAATATTCCATAAGATTTCTTATCGATTTAAAGGGGTTAAGAGAGGACTAAAGTAAGCAGCTCCTAGTGCTACAGCATATGCCGCAGTGTTACATTGCTAGCGTTATCGGAAAACGCCGATAACTCTAACAAACACTGCAGCGCTGTACAATTGAAAACGTCACACAGCGCTGTTACGGGCGGTGACTGCCGCGTGAAGCTTGGAGTAGGCGGGCGGGTCCAGGGAAGGGGCAAGGCCTCAGACCGCCCCCCCTCCCTCATGAATACGCCCGAGAAGATAGGGAGATGGGGAGAGCTCGACTTCCACGTTGAACTCTCCCCACCTCAGTGACTTTATACAACCATTTTACATCTCACTTCAAAAATTGATTTTGCCATCACACTGGCCTATAAAAACTCGGATTTAGAAGGTCTCTAATGTGTCCCACAACATACTGGTAGTGGTTTATTAGGTCATCTTCTACTGAAGAGGTCCCTTTAAATAAAAGGTAGTTTTTTTAAGTATGTATTACACATTAGACTTCTCTATAAGATATATATTTTTAAATTGTTTAAGGGGACCCATAAGCTACCTTTGTAAAAACTGTTCAGAGCAGACATTTCTCATGAGTATCTATTGATATATGATGCATAGTGTACTTGGGATGAACTGGACTTTAGGTCAACAGTCTCCTTTAGGTCTGTGACCTACCTTACAGATAATAAGGTGGATAAGACACATACAAGACAAGAATGTTCTTACCTGGTACATTTGGCACATCAATAGCACAGCCACCCACATTAAGTGAAACACGCTGTTGAGGAACATCCAGAACATCCAGGGTGAGCAGGTCGCAATTTGGGTCACATATGTCCAGAATCCATCTTTACTGTATGTAGTGTCACAGTGTATTCCCCAATCTATAAAGACAAAAGGTTCATGCAGTACTTTTCTTAAGCCAACATATAAGCTCCAGTGTTTTGAATTTTTAAAGACTAAGGGAAAAATGGAAATGTATAAAATGAAAATGGATAAAAGCCTAACTTTTTTATTTTTCTGTGCACAGAGCTGTGTTAGAGCTCGTTTTCTGCCCAAAAAATAGCACTTCCTAGTGGCTGGATTTCATATTCCACGCTGGTCACTGGGAAGAGAAAAATCCAAATGCGATAAAATATTTGTAAAAACGCATTTGCGTTGTGGACCCAGTTTCACCCAGTGGACCCAACTCTCACTGTGCGCTCCAAATGACACCCCTACTTTATTCCTTTGGTCGATAAGATAGAAGGAATTGTTTCAATAGATTTTTTTTACAAAATTAAAACTGTTTGTACATCTGTGTTAGGTGTCATTTTTTGCAGGTGTGATGTTTACATTGCAACCACTTTGGGAACTATACAACCTTTTGATCACTTATTAAATTGCTTTTTATTACATTTTCCGTGGTTTTCTTTTAGGGGGTTCACCGCAGGGAATAGCCGTTTTTGTATGTTGATAGATCGGGACTTTTTGGGATATGGCAATACCTAACCCTTTTGTGATTTTATTTGTTTATTTTTAAAATCGGCTCTAGAAAAAAAAAAAAAAAAGATTTTTATTTTCGTTTGTTTTTTTGCTACCTTTCAGACCCCCAAGGGAACTACAGTATATCGAAGATTTGGTATGGATCTATAACAGTGTGCCGACAGGCCCTAGAGTCTTACAGACTGCGGGCTGCCATAGGTACAGATTGTTTCTTTCAATGACGTCACACAAAGAAATGATCCCTTTCAAAATGGCTACGCCCATTCACCAGCGGCACGTAAATCGTTAACTTGTGGGCGTTTGCTGCATAATGTAGACAACATCCACCATGTATGAAGACTCGGCGTTTAATCGTCTTCATACATCCTTGATAACAATATGACGTACAAGTAACAGTTAGCTATTTAAGATGACATTAGAGCAGAACAAAATGGTCCCCAGCATGCCAAGTACTGTAGCTTCCAATTCTCCATCAAGTCATTTTTATAGATATGGAAATGCAATAGCACTTCACTCAATATTTTTTATGTATTTTTTTATCTTTCAGATAGTCCATCAATAAAAACTTTTGGCCAACCATTTTAAACCATTAATTAAAAGGGTGTCAACAAGATTAATGTGTGGAATTTTGCTTTACTCACAGGAAATGCACCCGTAAATCATCCAGCAAATCATGCAGAGCAGGAAAAATAGGTATCCCATGAAATATCGATGGTTTCCTGCACCTAGACAGATACAAGCACACATTAATGTACACTTTTTCCAGAATAGTGAATTACTGATGATGGTTAAACTGCTGATCCATATTGAAGGCCCAGTTTGAAGTGGTCACAGCACTCCAGCGGTCGTTGCACTTGGATGTTGTGTCCTTTCGACACACAATGTGCTTGCTGCTCATTTATATGCAAGTTAATGGAGCTGACTTGCAATACCAAGCAGAGAAACTGAAGACTTTTTCCTCTACACCGAGCACATTATTTGTTCTGATTATGTGGCCTCTTCAGTTTATCAGTGATGGTACTGGGTGCCAATCCCCAATCCTAGTCGTTGGTAATCAACTGAAATAATACTTTAGCATCCCGCGGTAGCATTTTTCATTAATCTTCATTACATCATCGTTGATAGCAGAATATTGAATGCATGCAATGCGACATACCTACACAGTTACCAACCCAGGGACAGTGGTGGTCAAACTTTGCTATGCAGCGATTGCAGATGCCACAGTGCTTAGATCTCACTGGTTTTCTGATCTGTAAACAGGAATGTATGAGATTAAAATAATTTTTTAAAAAAATGAAGGTAATTCTTCAGATTAGATTACGGGAGCACAATACTAAAAAAAAAAAAAAAAGGCCTGGTGGCATGATATTATTGGAGATTCTGCATAGAAGTGAATACTTTCCCTCCCCTATAAAAGCTTTTTCTTTATTTAGGGGACAAAAGCTTGTAGGTGTCATGTAACATATACTCACCAGACAGGTACTGCAGAATATACTCAGATCCAGACTCCCAGTCTCGGCGAGCTCTACAATTGTCTAGTAATGACCAAAATAAAACAAGCATTTAGTAATGGGAGACAATTCAATACAAAACACATCAACAAATACAAAAACCTCAGTAGACTTGAATTTTTTTTATAAGACTTTAGATGGCAATTCCTGCACAATGACAAAGAATCAGCTGATGTCACTGTCTCTCTGGCTGGGGAGGGAGGAGGCGGGCAGAAACACCGAATGGAGCACAAATTATAAGTAGCCGACCAGAGCCCCTGAGGCTCATTTGAATGATTTTAAAAGAAGTTTTTCTCAAAAACTAAGTGATTAGAAGAAAAACGGAACAATGGATCCTGTTTCAGTAGGCACACAAAGGCTTGTAAGTAGGCTTGGTTTAGAAGAACGAGATCCATGTAGTAGATTCCCTTAAACATCCCAAATTGCTGGAAATAACAAGAGCTTATCGTGTAATTGTCCCGCCAATTAGCCGACAAACATGTGTACACTAATTTGTACATTTTTTACGCTACCAAAACAACAATATATTGATATATAGAAAAAAATTATTGTAAGTGTATTGAATAGTGTAAAAAAAGGAAAATGAGCACTAAACATGTATGTTGCCCCATGCATTCCCAAGTGTCATAGGATTCTTAGCTTGGACTAAACTCTTCCTTCCCCCAGCAATGACATCACCTACATTAAGTTACAAAAAGAAATGTAAGCACCGTTTTAGTTTCAACATCAGAATTAAGAAGAGCTTCATAGCCTAAAATACACCAGATGAGAGGAGTGGCTGGGAAGACCCATCTCAAAAAGGGCTCCCTGTCAGTTGTATAGAAAGAGAACCAACATAAGATTTTATTAAATTTGTACCACACTCCTGAGCTGCTGCACAAGCTTAACCCAGTGTTCCCTGACATGTTAGAGAAGAGTCTCACCTGGGGGCTCTCTCTTTCACATCTTTTGGGGTTGCCCTTCTGGAGGCAGGTGCCGGCTGTCTTGTAAAAAATCCTGCACGCTGACAGACTTTGACCCAATGGCACAGCTACTCCCTCCTAGGGGACTAGGGAAGGCTAGAGCTAAAGCGGTAACTAAAACCCAAATTCCCTGTTTTAGACCCTTATGGCCGGGCAAGACACTTGAGGTCGATGGAGCACCTCACTGCTTTATTGGACAATTCCATGAAGAAATTACAGGGAACACAGTTGCTGTAGGATTTGGGTGCTGACAATTAGAAGCCCCTGTAAGCGTTCTGCTGATGAATAGATCTTGGGCCCATGGGTTCCCTTGCTTACACCTTAGTTGCTTAAATCGGTATGTGTTGTTCAACATATTTATCATGAGTCAAGTCATCTTCTTCACCAGCTGCGCATGAGAACTCATAGGGGACCTTGTAGGTTTCCTTAGACTTACATAGTTGCTGGAATGTTTCAAACTAATTGCCATTAAAGTGGTATTCCCCCTTGGCAAAATAATGTTCTTGTTTGTATGATGAAAAATTATAAAATATACTTTCTTTATCAATTCCTCACAGTTTTCTAGATCTCTGCTTGATGTCCTTCTATGGAAAGCTTCTAGGTTAACATCCAGTGGATAGAAATCTGACCATGGTCACACAGGTGCACTGTTCGTTATATCACATAGAATAATCAGAGGTGTGTGTTATATTACGTGTACCTGTGTGACCAGTCAGATTTCTGTCCACTGGAAATAAAGCAAGCAGAGATCCAGAAAGATTTGATATAGAAAGTATATTGGAAATTTATAACTTTTAATTATTTAAACAAAATCAATTACTTATTGCAATGGGAATACCCCTTTTACTATATATACGGTGTTTTGGTTATGTACTACTCTGGCCTTCCAGGACCTAGTCGCATAGGTCAGATTGGCTTGATAACTGTTTCTTTATAACTGTATTGTTTAGAAAACTGAAAAAACCCTTAATAAAAATTGTAAGTTGGGGGAAAAAAAAGCCTAAAATGCATAAGAGGGTGTTATTTTTTTTTTTTTTTTACAAGAGGGAGAGCAGAAACCAGAAGCACCGTTGGAGACATTTTAAAATATGTATGAGCCACAGAAAAGGTGGCATTGTGCAGTGTAAGGGACATTAATCTTGGTATTATACTATGTAGGCATACTACAGGCATGGATAAGAAACGGGGCAAAGGGCGTAGTTTATTATGCAAAAAATGTTGTGACATGCCATGCACAAACACTCTTGCTATGCCCTTTTCGTTGGGAGGTATGAGACCCCTGGCTCTGTGTCTCTCAATACACAGATACTAATCTTGTACAATCTGAAAATAGCTATTTGGTGCTATTAGCTGCCTAAAGAGTGATAAAATGTATGGATAGATAAAGAACCTCCCAAAATTGAGAGGTTTAAAAAATATTATGATACAATTAAATTCAATGAAAGAAGATAATAAATAAATCATTGCCACTAGGCACAAGGTAGCACCAACGCAGATAAGGGGCTGGAAAGTGGGAAAAAGAAGAGATGCTTTGGAATGTGGATCTACGTTATTGATTTATCTGTGTATGGAGAAACTTTTTCTATTAAATAATACGACAAAATGATTGATTAGTGTTTGAAACAAAAGACTTCCACTAAGCTGTACAGCTCCGATCACATGTGTATAATCCTGCCAACCACAACATGGCCTCTTTTCAAGCTGATAATGTACCACTATCGGCCGCTAGGTGGCAGCAGTTGGACGTAGTGGGCGTGGCAATGATGACACTATCACATCGCGCTGCAGAGTGAAGTGCTGCCTGTGCTGGGGCTGGAAGCAGCGAGTACCCTGTGTCCCGAATACCCGCCTGTGCTCACCGCTGAGAGGAAATACGTGCGTCTGTTCTGCGGAAACCGGCGGCTGGCCTCCAAATAGCGGCGGCACGGTAAGAGAGCGCTGCCTGTAGCGGAAGAGTATACAGCAGAGCTCTGTAGCATCCTGTCACTGGCATCACAGCAGCACATGCTGGAGGTGACGCTGCATATAGGTGTATGATATGTCTATAGCTCATATAACTAGCACTGCACTCTTTATCTCTTCCATCATGGGGGATAGAGGACATGTAAATAATCCTTATGCTGTGTATAGGATGTATTGTGTAATACATGACATATCATGCAGTCCAGCTACCCCAAGGGTTAACTGAGGCCATTACCTCCAGCTGACATATCCGGTTTACCTCTTCTGGTCACATCTGACAGGAGGATTTGGTGAGGAGTCAGTGGAGATGAGGTAGACTATGCTGAGGAGAAGGTTTCCTGTATACAGCTCATATACATGGGCACTCGCCCACATTCTGCCTGGCATCACACCTGCCTTGCCATCTATCCAGGCTGAGGTGGAGAATTGACTGCACAAGTTTACTTTCTGGTATACAAGATCCTCATGCAGACTTGGTATACGAGAAACTGACCTGTACTTACTGCTCTGTAGGGAGACTCGTCTATATTGTCTGGGGGAAATGGTTAAATGCTTGTCATGATAACTGTTTAACCAAATGTTGTGAGTGCCTGCAGCAAATGTTTTGTGACACCCATATAACTTACAATTTTTATCTGGAAGGACTTGTCGTACATTGCAGCTAGACAGTGACATACTAGTCGTGCTGGATAGACGCATGTCTAAAGTACATTTTTTACATTTTTTTTTCTTTTTAAGAAACTGAGTTATATTAAACTTAAAACATAAAAGTAACAGTTAGCAATGGGAGGGGGGGGGGGGTGTTACATCCACATTTCTAATGCTCAGTGTCCCAGTGCTCAGAGACTAGCTATTACATTCTGGAGGTATCTTCCATTGGATTCTGGTTTCTTTAGTGAGGTGGACAGTAATATACAATGGCCCACATTTATCAAAAGCATGTGTATCGTGCAGGGGGCGCCAGATTCATCAATTGTGGCGCACATCCTTCTTCGTGAATCTGGCGCCCCCTGCACTGCCCAACTGCCCACCAACTTTTTTTGGTGCACTGTTAACAGTGTGTGACACAATTCTGTCAGACACTGCTTCATAAATGTGGCTGACGTCCAACTGTGCACAGGAACGTCCCTTTCAGTGCACAAATTTGTGTCAGGTATGGTGAAACACACTTTATAAATACACGTGCAAGCCGTTTGCACTGAAAAGAACGTGCAAAGTTAGACAAAATACTGGTGCAGGGGCTTTAATAAGTGTGGGTCATTGTGACTTTTATGTAGTCTCTTTGAAAGGCTATTTTGCTACAAATTATAAGGTTGATGATGTCATTGTTACTTGATACAATGGGGCACATTTACTAAGAACAGTGCAGTCTGTACTATCTGCAGTTTGCCTGTGCAGAGTGCACCAGATTCAGGATTTCTGGTGCTCGTTCTTCATGAATCTGGCGTCATCTTCATTGGCCGCCCCCGACAGAGTGCACCAATTTTTTTGCCGCACCTTTAACATGAACTGTGCCACACACTTCTGTAGGACTTTGCATGATAACTGTTTTGCACGGTCACCAGAACACCCCCTTTCACTGCATAAATTTGTGTCGTGTGAAGAATAGTGAAGCCGTGAAACAGAAGGATTGCGTGCGACACATATGGTGCAGGCACTTCTTAAATACATGTGCGAGCAGTTTACAATGAAAATAACGTACAAAGTCCAACAGAAAAATGGTGCAAGGAGCTTAGTAAATAAGCCCCAATATGTTTAAGGCCATCATAGATTGCTTATGACATGCTCTATTATATGTCGTCAGAGTGTTCCTCACAAAGAAATTAAGTGAGCCTACAAGGCCTAAATCATGGCACCAGCATAACCTTTTATAGGTACTCTTAACATACTATTTCTGAGCCCTTTAAAGGGAACCTGTCACCAGGCCCACGCTTGTAAACCTCAAAAAGTACCTTATAGGTCGTTTTTTGAAGTTGCAAGCCCTGTCTTCATAACTTTCCAAGCTGCAAAGTTATTTTTTTTCCTAAAAAAAAAAATTCACTTGTATCCCTGTTCGGCATCCAGTCATGGGTACTCTCGTCCCAACAGTCAGGGAGGTACTCTCCGTCATGTCCACCTTGTCAGCTAACCACGCCTCCTTATGTGCATAAAGCCTTGGCAACTCCCCCGTCTGGCCAGTGTCTTGTTGGATTGTGCAGTGCATCAGTCATCTCTGCTCAGGGCCCTGCCTGAATGGGTACCAGCACACAGGAATTTTGACAAGACACTTGCTAGACGGGTGGGCGACATGGAGGCAGGGCATGCTGAAGGTCCGTGCCTTCCATTAATGTAGGTTTACACCACTTCGGCAGTTATTTAAACAGGAAATTAGACGGGAGCTGTGATGATGGTAGTCTAATAGAAGCCGTTCGAAGTTCATGGAAGTCAATTAAGAGATCCGTTAGGCTTCCGTTATTATCGTTTGAATGGTGATGGATAATAAAGGAGGTCTGAATGCTGATGTCACCTGGGTCTTGCAGAACATGAAACAATAAACCATGTAGTAGTGAAAAGTACCTATGGAGCAAAGCAGGCTCTGCTTCCATGGCATAGGTAAAGTTGGTGTTTTTGTCATGTTTTTAAATGCATCCAAAACACAGAAGGGAAGTGACAAAAACACAACATGGGAACATGCCATGAGTATGAGCGGTGGAATCCTGTTCTATGCACACATACAGTTCAGCATGTGGATATGTACACACTCATGTAGTCATTGAAAACATCCAAGAATGTAAAGCAACTTACATTATGTAATGATTTTTAGCTTAAGAAAAAGGTACCTGTGCTTGATGTTAGTGCTGGAAACCTGAGTTGCAGCTGTGAAATGAACAGCTCCTATGTTTACACATGGGACACCTCCTCCCCCGGGTTCTTCCATCTATTAGCTCATGTTGCATGCATGGTGTCAGCTGTACATTTGCTTGCACGCTGCTCACCCTTTATTCCCTGCATATGCAATTATTATTTTTTGTAACGTTGAACTTGAAATTGGTCACCTATATTTAGTACTAGTGGAACATGGGAAAATACTCCCAGAGGAAAACCGTTTCCCCTTATTTCCAGTAGGAAACCAATCCAGAAAACTCACAAGAAAGTTTCCACTTGCTGAGAGCAAGCGCATATAGAAATGAAGTGTTATTTCCTCTGGACCTCATTTTCCATAGGATGTCTTTGTGGCTGTCACGTGGCAAGGTGATTGTCAGGGGCCGTTTATATACTTTTTATTTGTGCGAGGTGGTCAAAACAAGGAATTCCAAACATTTCACGCCCTTTTTTTTTATTTTAATTATTCAACCCTCTTTTAAGGGATTGTCCAATATTCACAATGCTTTTCTCAGTATCTGTTGTGGGATTACAGAATCACATCAATGTTATCAACTGGTCAATGATGAAGTATTGTGAGTACATACTCACTTGTTATTATTGATCAACCCCTTTTAATATCTAAAAGGAAAGCTTGTTAGCAAAAGTAAACCCCACTTACAAAGGGTTGTCCGGCATAAATATTTTTATGAATGGATGCTGGGAAAAAAAAAAATTAAAAAATCATTTAACCCTTTCAAGAGGTAGCCAGTTTGTATGTTAAAGGGATATTCCCACGAAGACAAGATTCTTAAATATAAAAATTAGGATATATATTAAAAATAGGATAACAAAATGATACCTTCTCTAATTCACTATTAGTAAAAATACAGCATTTCACAGATCTAATTGCATCCGGTCTATCAGCCCTGGTGTACACAATTTCGTTTTCCCCGGGATCCAACCGTTAATCTTCTGACTTTAGGTTCGGAAAGACATGTTGTTCTCCTGTCTGATGCTGCACTGAGCTTCTCTCTGCCTCCAGCCCCCACCCTTGCATTCCAAGGTCAGCTCCCACAGTCACTTCCTGCTAGCAAGCAACAGCGTGAGGAGGCCATGGATCACAAAAATAAGATGATTACCTATTTCTCTTGATTACAGTGCCTGGATATAATAGTAAGTGTCCCTGGTTTATTGTGTGTGACTTTGAAGATAGATTTCCTTTAAATAGCCCAGTTTATCGCTGCTTTGGATAAATGTTATGATTACAGACTTCCTTTCATAGATCTCATTCTACCTTGTGAAGGCAATAGGAGTGTTTTTCTATATACTTGAGGCATTGGTAAAATAATAATGCTTCACACCCACATAACACAGAGCAGATACTATTAAGTTTTGCTTGTATTGTTCCTGGTAAGGCTGGGTTCACATGTCGTTTTTTACATATTTTGTATGGACGCGTTAGGCGGATTCCTGACGTGCCCTTATGTCTTATACAGTGAGAAACGTCGCCTTGTGACGACTCCTCCCCCCGATGAATGTGGGTGGAGTGAACAATGGTAGCAGCTGGTGATTGGCTGCTGCCGATACATGGGGTGTTTCCCCAGTGATGTTCCTTTTCTTATATGGACAGTGACATCCCCGGCGTCCTCCCTCCTACTGAGTGACCTATCTGCTCAGGAGGCATACATCGCTCAGAAGGAGAGAAAGCTTGCTACATCTTTCCATCCTGTCTATTACAGCAGATGCGTTGTATGCTGGTCAAACGGAGTCGACAACTATGCCTCCGTCTGCCAGTGTTTGTCAATGGGTACGCTCAGCATATACCCATATAACTGGTGAACCCAGCCTAACTGATCATTTGCTTATCCTGCTGCCTGTGACTTTTCTTTATCATCAGTTCAAACTGCAATATTTGGGTCAAATACCGCTTCAAAACTGCTGTTGGGTTCTCCAACTCAGAAGTTGACCAACATGCCCCGTATTCTGAGCACCAGCCTCCCAGATCCTATCTTGAATGTAGGGTTCCTCTTCTTTCTCTCGAAGGGTAGACCATTGGGCTTGCAGAAAAGTCTTCTATGGAAATTATAAAAAGACATTCTACATAACTACCACAGATTTATTAACATCAACCTTGGGGTTATGTGTTGCCTGCATAGAAACAAAGCTCTGGAACTTTACTTTCCTCCTGCTGAGCAGCAGACAAACTGGATGCATTTCTTCTTCCTTTATGCTAATGCACCACATGTATACAGAACTGTTCATTGTTATATTAAAGATCAGGTATTGACGGCTTCAAATGACCGCAAAAGTCTTCTCCTTCAGACTTGAACAGAGATTCTCTACATGGTTTTGCTAGTATTTATTAACCCCCATCTTTTTTGTCTCTTTATATTCTGACATAAAACAAAAGAACATGGACAATATATTATGTATGTTTAATTTTTTAAAGTGTTAGTACTAGAGCAAAAAAATTAAAAAATACTTGTTAGCTGCTGTTGTCAAATGTGCCACATTTTTTTAAAAGTGAGGTTCAGAATTAGAAGACAGTCTTTTATTTGCTACTCCACTATATAATTTGATGGTATTCATGCCATAATGGATAGGGTTGTTAAGGCCCCTTGCACATGAACATATGCTTGCCTGGGCGTGCATACAGCCATGCACAGGAGAGAGGAGGGATGAGCAGCACTGTCCATAGAGAAGCGAGCAGCCGGTGCAGTAGAGCGAAGAAAATATAGGACATGTCCTATATTCCGTGCATGGTCACTGTGTGGTGAGACATGTGGTTGCATAATGCATCGCAATCACGGTACTTTCAAAGCCAGAACAATTCCATACCAGGTTTCTGTTACATGAGGTACTGAATGACTTCCACAGACTCCTTGCAGACATTGGCAGGGAATCCTTTTGAGAGATGTGTCAGGAGACTGGCAGAGCAGGGACCAAGTCATCAGGGTAATATCATCATGTGTCCATATATGGTCTCTACATCTCCTAGGGCAGTGATGGCGAACCTTTTAGAGACCGCATGCCAAAACTACAACCAAAATCCACTTATTTACCCTGAAGTGCCAACATGCTACCTGTTCTTCCATATATTTTAATTGTATCGGCTGCCTGAGGCCACTGATACAGTTGTAAGAAGAAGGGCAAATTTAGGCTATCATAGTAGTTTCTCTCCAGGGTCTCTCTGTAGAGGAAGAACGGTGGGTCCAGCAGGATGACCTCCAAAGATAATGCAGTTTTGTCAACACCTTCTTATTATCCCCGCAGTTCCAAACAGCCAATAAAGTTTCACTTTAAAATACAGCTGAGAGCAGCATCTCTTAAATCGCCTAGGACTGCAGGAAGATTCAGCGTTTGGTGAACTTTGTAATAGGGCAATGGCCTCTGAGTGCCACCTCTGGCACCTGTGCCATAAGCTTGCCACCACTGTCCTAGGGCTTCCCCAGAGGAGACATTGGGCAGAGAATCCTTTTGAGAGATGCGGTCGGGTAAGCGGCAGAGCAGGGACCACGTCATCAGGGAGATATCACCATCTGTCCATATATGGTATATACATCTCCAGGGCTTCCTCAGACACAAGGTCACTATTTAATTCAATTAAATTTTTCCTTTTTGCCCAGCCCTGGATTTGAACCCACAACCTCCACACTCTACTGGCCATGTAGCTTGTTACACTGTGAAACAGGCTGAATATACTGGTATACAGAGAGGGATCTTCTCAGAGATTATTATTTATTATATTGATATTGATATATTGATGAGATGATTATTATTTAAATTAATTATTATTATTAAGGTATATATTGGTCCCCCACATGTGCATGGGAGCTTGGTGTATATGTTATAGTGAATCCTGGCCATCTCTATCATTCTATTATTACATATAATTTTTTTATACTGCTTTTGGTAAATGCTCACTTTTACTAGTAAAAAAAAAAATCCTTGCAGGTTAACACATAGAATGCAATTGGTGAAATCTTTAGAAAAATATGTAATGCGCAAATTTTGGAGTGTCTGCCCCATTCAGATATTAGTCTCTCAATTACCGTATATACTTGAGTATAAGCCGACCCAAGTATAAGCCAAGGCCCCTAATTTTACCACAAAAACCTTGTAAAACCTATATATTTTTTACTTGAGTATAAGCCGAGTTTGGGTTTTCAGCACATTTTTTTGTGCTGAAAAACTAGGCTTATACTCGAGTATATAAGGTAATTTGTACTAATGGCCTCTGTTTACTATCAGTATTTGATTTTTGTTATTCATCATAAGAGCGGAGACATGGGAACTGTGCCCAGCAAGTCATGCCATCTTCTTCCTCTGTATTTCAAGCCAGTGATTCCCAAGTATAGAGACTTTGTGCTAGTCTTCCCAGCGCCTAATTTGTTCCTTTGTATAAATATTCGTTTGCGTTAATGGTTTTGTTCTTTCTATTTTGAGACTTGTTTTTATGAACAATTACCCTTTCAAAGTATTCTTAGCCTTTTCTGAACACATTGGTGTAATGACCAGGACGGGTTGAAGACACATCTTGGTGTCATTTGCTTTTTATTCTTGTATTGTTTTACATATTTTTTTCTATTTAGTGTTCATTGACATTTCCACAGCATAGAGAGTTCATGCAAATCAAATCAACTAATAGGTTGGTGGGTTTTGGTAATATTTTGAAACTTTTTACAGTTCACTTGCTAAAGTTCACTTTTTACAGTTCACTTGGATAAATGGTAACAAAATGATCACAGTTAACATATATTTACATATTTTTGTCTTTAACCCATGGGTCAGGGAAGTAAGAAGGCTGCTTATGTAAACTTTGACATTCAGCCCCTTCTCTGCCAGGCATTTTTAGAAAGTTTGTCTCGTTTCTACAATTTAGACATGTACAAATAAAACCAAAATTACAGAACACCCAACTTCAGACGATCCTTAGTTGCTGACAAACCTCTGGATGTTGGTAATTCTGGCTGGGGTTACAGTTATAAACTATACAGTTCCGACTTGCATACAAATTCAACTTTAAGAACAAACCTACAGAACCTATCCTGTACGTAACCCGGGGACTGCCTGTCTATCATAAAGAATTGTTCTAAGCCCTAACAAACCATATATTTTCTGAAAGCAGACACTTGTCTCATTTTTTTAAATTGCGTTGAGGAGTTTAATGCAGTTTCAATTCAATGGCCCAGATTTATAAAAAATGATGCAAAGGCTCACCTAAAACCTATATAGTTTTTGATAGCAGACAACCTAGCGAAAATAAAAATAACTTTTTTGTTACTACACACAAGAACTTCATGCAAACTGTGATAAAATGCAGAAATTGCATGAATATTCAAATTTCCACTAAAATAGCCTTTGCTTTCAATGTCTTCAGCACATGTGCAGCTACTGGACGTCACTAGTCTCTCGCACTGCTCTGTTGTGACTTTGGGCCACTTTTCTTCCAGTCTTCTTCTTCACCATTACAGGCAGTCCCCGGGTTACATACAAGATAGGGTCTGTAGGTTTGTTCTTAAGTTGAGTTTGTATGTAAGTCGGAACTGTATATTTTATCATTGTAATCCCAGACAGAACTTTTTTGGTCTCTGTGACAATTGGATTTTAAAAATGTCGGGTTGTCATAAGAATCAATATTAACACTAAAGCTTCATTACAGACACCTGTGATAACTGTTACAGCTGATTATTGTAGCCTAGGACTAAAGTACAATAAATTACCAATATCCAGAGGTCCGTTTGTAACTATGGGTCGTATGTAAGTCGAGTGTTCTTAAGTAGGGGACCGCCTGTACTTTGTGATCCGGTTAGAGCAGGACTCTGGGCGGGTCATTTAATTGTTCCAATGTTTTCTCTTTCATGGAACAGCTTTACTCATTTTGTTGTGTGACAGGAGGCATTATCTTGTATGAAAATGGAGTGAAGATTGCATGGAAGGAACTATGTATTGTTGAAGAAGGTTCTGTTGGAGCAGAATGGTCATGCACGGCCGTCTTCTCCATTAGTCTGAGGAGCAGCAAGGGGTCCATCTGTCTCGTTCTCATGTTCTGTGGGGGTCTCGGCACTAAGAACCCCCACTGATCAGCAAGTTAGGCCTTATCCATGGGATAGAACCTAACTTCAGTTTGTGGGAAAACCCCTTTAAGGGGTTTATAAACACGGTCCTAAGTACTATAGAATTTCATAGTTTCTGTCCATGATGCCTCTCGGGCTCTCTTCAGCTCTTTCCAACTCATTTGCTTATGACTTAAAGAGGACCTGTCACCCTAAAAAAAGTGCACTAGGAGCTTCTTACTAAAGTAAACAGCTCCTAGAGCTAAAACAAACGCAGCAGTGTTATACTGATCGGAAACCTCCAATCATGGTAACTAACACTGCTGCGCTGTACAGTACTAACATCGAACGACTCTCAAAGCTGTCCGGCGTATTCATGAGGGGTGGTCGAAGGCGCTGCCTCTTCCCTGGACTGCCCTGCTCGCTCCGTAGGGCAGCCGTGACCCAGTAACTGTTGGATTTTCTAAATTTTTTGCTTAAATGGGACCAAGGATTATCAATAAAGCTTCATTAGACACTTTATACAGTAGCTGATCATTGCAGCCTTGGACTATAGTAAAGCATCCAGAGAGCTTCACCAGAGGTCACAGTGGGCAGAGGGGTCTGTCTGTAACTAGGGGTCGTCTATAAGTCGAGTGTCCTTAAGTAGGGGACCACCTGTATACACCCAAAATTTTTGAACTAACATGATGTAAAAGGTTACGAGAAAACAATCTCAAAATCATCTGAATATGTTAAAGGGTTTTAAAGTTATGATAACATAAGGAGACATGTTAGATTTGAATAAAAAATAGTTGTCAGGAAGGAGCAAAAACAGTCTTTAAGGAAAAAAATATGTTTCGGTGAATAAATTTTGCTGTTGTGATTTCCGAACCACGTTTTCTGCCACAGCCAGAAACTTCTTCATCTTCCAATCTTCTTGTTACTAAACTTTTTTTTGTTCCATCTGCTTGAAAATAAATAAATATTTGTCCCTGTAGATTTGAGTTCTTCTGAACGAGAACATTTTGTCACCAATCACAGTTGCAAACAGATACGGGTGCACTTAATTCCTGGTGCTTATGTGTTGTATTTTCTGCTTCTTCCTTTTATTTATTGTATTGTGTCTTCAGGATTTCTGTACAGGAGGTAAGTATCTTGAGGTTGTAAGAGCCTATAGGTGCCCATCTAGGTCAGTCAGCGTGACTACCTTAAAACTCGCTATGTTTTAAGTACATAATTTAGACAAGGAACCCAAAAAGCCACAGAAACACTAGAATGACTCCCTGTGTTCATTTCACTACATTTTTCGTTATATTCCTAACTACATTTTTTTTCTCTTTATGATTGTAGCCCCCTCCTGCTTTTTACCCCATGACGGATTTTTACATCATATTTCAGGGATGGTTTTTGTGTCAGGACTATGTAGTAGAGCTTACCCAGGCCTAGTGATACACAGTGACACGAACTGCAGCTAGGTTTTCCTTTACCATCAAAGACTAATATACTTTGTGAAAAAGTGAGAGGTATTGTTTTGGAGAACTGCTATCTGTCATACATGCACATGAAGGGTGTGTGTAAAAGCCCTGGATTTATCTGCAGTAACTCAAGGGTTAATACAGAAATGTGGTAAGGAGTAGTCTGTTAGTCTATGTTGGGCTAGCTAGCATAGACACCTTTGTAATGTCTGTACTGGGCCTGCTTATTATGGAGTAGGGGTAGGCTGGTAGTGGGATGCCTACTCCAACTTCCTCTGTCCTGGGATTTTGTATAGCACACAGGTGCAGGTCCCAGGACCCGTTAGAGCTGGATTTAGATTTCAGGCCAGAAGAAGTAGGCTGAATGCTGGACTGTGTTCACACAGCGAAGGTAACTGAGTGCCTCCTGATGTACTGCAGGTCGTGTGCCAGGCAGCCTGGTGCATGTATAGAGAGGGACCTGCTATTCTATTAGACAGTTCTTAGACGAGTAGGATTTGTTCTTGTTTACATATATGCTGAGGCTGAATTTAATTCGTTTGACCGCCAAGTGTGAATAAAACACTTGATTTGGACTATAACCTGCTTGTGCCTCTGCTTTCTGCACTACTACCAAGCGTCGACCAGAGCAGTTCCCCCCCAACTTATTTGTAAGAATTTCTGAGCGCTGTGCTGACAGCCACAATACATTTGATCTACCAGACAAATTGGATAGAACTACTGAGCTAGGAGTCACTGTGTGTAGAATTATGTATATTGTAGACATAGAAGGAAAATGAAATGAGACTGCACACAGCATGAGACACTTGGCAGCAACACACATTGCATTATGGAGATTGCTGAAAACTGCCAGCAGTTATGATTCCTCTGGCCTCTCCAACGAACTCCTTATACGATATGTTAAAAATTATGACTTTATTGTTCCCCCAAGGGGAAATTCTTTTGTGCATAGTGTCTAGGCATAATGATACATACAGTTAAGGATAGGCTTATGTTTTAGACCTGGTTACCTATGGTTGCATAGCTATGCTACATACATTGAGAGAGGCACATTATATACATGTCACACTTTCAGTTACTAACAATGAACCTGCCAGTGAGATTTAAGGGAAACCTACCATTTGTTTTTTATGCATTGTGAACCAAACATAACTTGAGAATGATGTAGCTACACTGATGCAGGAACATATCTTGTTTAATCCCTGAACTTTTACATTTCAGAATTAGTCTTTTGTTTTTTTCAGCAAAACCACTGAGTTTAGGGATTAAACGAGATATGATCCTGCATCAGTGTAGCTGCAGCATTCTCAAGGTATGTTTGGCTTATAATGTATAAAATCAAATGAAGGTTTCTTTAAGCTCTCTAAACCACCATGTCTTTATAGACCGGTGGTTTAGTGTCCCAAATAGCACTGATATTTTAAGCAATCGTCTAAAAAAATAAATAATAAATTCTATAATCCCCTCGGTGACTTGGGACTAACGATCGACAGGTCTTTTTTTATGTTACTAGTTACCCTTTTTAAAATGCCTATGGTACAGGATAATACAGGTATATAACAGTACATTACTATAAACTTGCGGATTGGGGGGAATTTCTTGGGAGTAAGGCTAATGTTGATAAACTGGGTTACCAAGTGGTTCTCCTTACAGGTGGGGGGGATCCTGCAGTGTTTTGGTGTAGCTTTTACAGTATTCCCTCTCTCTCCCCAGTCTACTGCTGAGTCACCTGGTTTTTGCATATACAGGTTCCAGATACACGGTGCATATATCATCGGCACTCTGATGATGCCTGTTACTGGGCTCTATTTCGCCCAATTGCGATCCTGAGCCTTGGTGTCAATGATCTGTCTAGTGTTTTTGTGGCCACTGCAGATGTTTACGTGGAGGTTTATTGTTCTTGTTGTGCTATGTGCCGCGCTATGGTCACAAAAACTGAATAACCATTGGAGATGTATCATTACATTTACCACCTGTTTTCTGCCTTCAAAAGTCTGCACATAGTTCATCTGCTGATTTGCTCCAAATTACAGCTTTTTGTGAGATTGAGCCAATACACTTTATCATATTCATGACCTTCTTCCTTCTAAATCACCTTTAAAATTATGCTGCTTACAGAAGCCCACTGGCTATGGCGCCATAGGCGGTTGTTACACTGCAGCAGCACGTCTCAATGTCGCCCGTCCCCCTGCACATCGTGTAAGCACATAGTGGGAGGGGAGATGTATTCCTTCAGAATGTAACAGTCAGTGAATCTGCCATGGAGGCGCTCTGGTAACCTGCCCATAGCCTTTTTGACTCATTAGCATATTTTTCAAATATTTTTAGAAGAAAGGAGTCCATGGATAACTAATAACAAACAAGTTTACCACAGTCATAGTGCCTGGATCTATGAATAAATGTTCCGGGTTTATCATGCTTGTTTTTGATGGTAGATTTCCATTAATGGAAAACCGTTTTCTTTGTGAATGTGCAGTTCTTGTATGTTTGCACACTTGCTTATATGCAGAATATTTACCTTTTTTAAAACAAATTGTTTCTCTTATCTCCTTTTCATTGAATGGTTCCCCAGAGTATTTTATGGAGCTGTTTGATGTTTTGGTGACTAGCAAATAATTCAGCCATAATGCTTTTATTCTGGATGCACATAGCAGCTTAATGTAACACATTGCCCTACATTAGCTATCTATTTTCCTATTGAAAAATCTGTTCTTGTAATTAAAAATGACAATAGATGTTTTGCGTATGGAGGCTGCACACAATGGCGGCATTAAATGGCATATAACGAAGAATAAACACTCTGCTCCTGAGGAAATGAATATCATAAAGAACAACCTGTGAAATATACTACCCGAGGTTTGGATATGTAACATTTTAGTCTCCTGCGGGGTCTTATTTTGCTTTAAAGGAAACCTACCAATTAGAATGGCAGGGGTAAGCAGTAAGTACCGAGCCCAGCTCAGGGTGAGCTGGTGCCGGTACTACTTTGTTAGTGTATTAACCGCTGATCGCGGTTTTAACACTTTTAAAACTTTAGAGCGCAGAGAGGCTTCGGCGCTGCTGCCACGTTCGTGCGTTGCCTTCTGGAAAATGCCGGAGATGTTGCTCAGCGCTCGCCAAAGCCTCTTCTGCTCTAAAGAAAGTGTTAAAACCACGATGCAGCGGTCAATAACACTAACAAAGTAAGTACTGACAGCAGCTCACCCTGAGCTGGAGCTCGGTACTTACTGCTTACCCCTGCCATTCTAACTGGTAGGTTTCCTTTAAAAGGGGTTTCCCACAAAACAAAGTTAGGCCCATGCATGGGATAGGGCCTAACTTGCTCATCAGTGGGGGTCTCGGTGCTGAGACTCCCGCAGATCACGAAAATGAGGGGTTCAGATGGACCCCTTGCCACTCCTCAGACTAATGGAGCAGACGGCCGCGCATGACCGTTCTGCTCCTTTAATCTCTATTGCCACGCTCACCGATCTCGGTCAGCTCCATAGAGATTAATGGAGCAGAATGGTCATGTGCGGCCGTCTGCTCCATTAGTCTGAGGAATATCGGATTGATAACGTTGGTGTCTTGTATCTTTTCTGTATTTTGCCTTTGTTTACCATTTGCCTTTGCATTTGTGATGTAAGTATATACCTACCTGGACCACCAATCTTGTGATTATGGGAATGATCACTGCATCCTCTATCCTTTTAATACATGTTGACAATTTACTTGCTTGAGAGACTTGTAATAGAATCAATACAAACATTTTTTAGTTTTAAGATTAGACTAGTTTATACATTTTAAGTGAATATCCTAAACTAATTTCTGGGAGGTTCTAATGAATAGGCTCCAGACCTATACATTGTGTGAAGCCGAAGAAGACAATGCCTGGGTTACTAGGCTCTGGTCTCAGGTTCAAGTCTTCTGCTTAGTGTATGAAGTTGGAAGCAGACCCTGGATCAAATGCTGTTCAGTGTTATGTCATTTGTTTAGTGTGTGTGTCAAGTCAAGTCAAATCCTTCTGCCCTTCACATTGTAATGGAGCTTTATTTTTAAGCAAAAAAAAAGGTTTTTTTTAACACCTTTAGAAAAATTAATATCTTTAAATCATGTCCCCTATGTTCTTACACTTACTTCGGGATAGAAAGCGTTGTGAGGCCTCATTATTTTGGGGGACAGTCTGATCTTTATATATGATTTTGGGGGCTATATTACCTTTTGATGACTAGTAAAATGGTGATAAACGCTAATTACGACATCTGGAGCTTTTTCCGTTTACGGACTTGACCTTATGTGATACGTCCCCCATAGACAGCAATAGGTGCACGGAGCAATATGGTGCCTCACACGTGCGGCACCATACTGCTCTGCACACGGGGAAAAGATAGAACATGTCCTATGCCTGCTACAGCCAAGCGGGCATACGCTTGTGTGAATTCGTACTGTATATGTTTAAAAATGGAAACCTTTAAATGTACTTTGAAGACAATTTTTATTTTTTTTTTAATTATGACCTGGGGAGACTTATAAATCTAAATATATAATTGTAAATAATGACTGAGGACATATCCAGTTGTTCATAAAAAAATCTTTTTTTAGATACAGTTTCTAGTAATGCGGTGCAGGGTGGGTTTGCCGTCTTCACATGCAGTTCTCATACATTTCTAGTGAATTATTGTGTAAGTTGTTCAAGGTCTTTATCCTTGGAGTGTCTTTCATAATTGCGTTGTGTGCATACAGAACTGATCAGATTTTTCTGGTGTTGATCCAATATTCAGGTTTCCAGCTCCCTCCTTCATAAGATTATGTGTGTAAACACTGTCGCTCTGAGTCATTGTCCTGAACATTATCTATAAGAGCAGAATTATTATGTGTCGTATCTGCTTTTTACAATCCACACAATAGACTTCCTGATATCTACATGTGCTCCAGCTCCTGACGTTTTCTGAAGGTTACCAATCTGGCGTTTCTGCAAAATAGACTATGTATGGTTTTGTATTGTATATAAGCTGCGCTGTGATCTAATACTATAAAGCTACAAGTTTCTAATATACTAGTTTATTTATTTACATGTCCTTGTGTTACATACAGGATGGTTTCTGTTTGTTTGTTCATAAGTTGAATTTGTAAGTAAGTGCAACTCTGTACAAAGTGGTTTTACGTCCCTGTGACAAATTCCAAATTTTGGTTCACAATGGGTACTAGGATTAACGATTGCATTGCAGACACCGTTTGAGTACTCTTACAGTTGACCATTGCAGCCTTTGGCTAAAGTTTTGTGAATTCCCTGCAGTCCTGGTGTACACAATTTTGGTTGCCCCTGGATCTGAGCTGCCTCCAGCCAACCCCCCCCCCCCCCCCGTTTTTATCCAGGGGAATGGGAGGGAGGTATATAGCATATCTGACAGTATATAATGGCTGAGAATGTCATGTGCAAAATCTCATGGATCTCATCATCTCTCATCTAAAAGTATCTGACACTTGGAAAGAGAGAATGTTCAGAAGCTAAATAAAATATATAAACCTGTACTCCGATAATCTAACCATATTGTCAGGACACTGAACTAGAGGAATGGTAAAGTGTCTGTTTAGAGTCCCCACCCACAATTTTGCACTGACCATCACTGAGTGATATGAGCCAAAACCGCAATAAAACTGAGTAAAATTAAAAAGGGGATTAAAATTTTGAAAATTCAGTCACATTTTCAAAATCTGACATGCATCACTTTACGTGGTAATATGCTTCAACATAGCCAAGTGATTTTGAGATTTTTTTTTTTTTGTTACATATTTTACTTTATTAAAGTTGTAAATTTTGATCAATATGCAATGTGTTTATGAAAAAATGTGCAATTTACCAAAAATTTTGAAAGATATGCATTTTAAAATTGAAATCTTCACCTTGCAGACAAATAGTCGAGGCATCCAAATTAATTACTAAATATCATTACCATATGTTCCCCTTATGTTGGTATAATTTTTTTTTTTTTTTTAACATCTTTTAGGATGTTATCATGTTAACAAATTTAATAGTACATATAGAAATTTTTGGGAACATTTACATATAACATTTCAAAGAGATTTGAAATGCTTATGTATCAGAAACCTGCTTCAATCTCCCCATTTTGTCAAATTTCCCCTTTAAGTTGTGCAAAACAACTTTTGGGTTGTCAACCCTTTTATGTGCTTTGTTGTAAAACATTGGAAGCAAGCAGCAGGTAGCAGCTGCCAGAAGGGGTTCACTGGGAAACCTAAGCAGTAAAGTATGTGGGGAGGTGTGTGTTTGCAGAGTTTTAACTGTGAAGGGCATAAATCACTATATACAGCTCCCATCTCTGATCTCCGGGCAGGAATGAGGACAGCATAGATGCTGAGGCAAGATACATGTAACTTTTTAGCTATGACTGATCAGTCAGATTTGACTGACCAATCACCGCAATCCCTGTACAGGGACAGCTGTGAGAGGTCTTGGGTGTAATGATCCTGATAATCCGCCATTTGTGACAGCTTTTGCCACTGTTGCATCAACTTGTGTTTACGTAGAATGACATTTCAACTGCAAGACGCTATAGGTCGTCTATAGACGCTACCGATTGTCTGAATGCCACAATAGCTAATTATGACGAGTTATCTCGTCCTCCGTCAATATCTGTATGTATGATGGCTTTTATCACTTTATCCAGGTATTGTGTTCATTTCATGTATTTCACTGATTTTCATTGACTTTTGTGGGGAATAGCTCTGGAAGATGGTAGATTTGTAGCGGTGCAGGAAGCAGGGACACAAATAGAGTTAAAGTCCAAAACCAAGTGTTTTATTCACACTTCTTTGCCAAAAAACAAATTCAGCCTCTGCTTAGCTACATACAAAAGTAAACCCTGCCGGGCTGGGCACTGCCTAATACAACAATAACACCTAACTATACATGCACCAGGCTGCCAGGCACACGCACTTTGCCCACAGTATAACAGGAGGCACTCGATTACCTTTGCTGTGTGAACGCGGTCCAGCCATTTGCTCCCCAGGTAGCGCCTCACCTATGGCTTCTGGCCTGCAGTCTAAATCGGGCTCTATCGAGGTCTGTGACCTGTGTCTGTGGACTATACAGAAACCCAGTACCGAAGCCCGGATGGAGTAGGAGTCCCACTACCAGTTTACCCCTACTCCATAATAAGCTGTGCCAGTACGGACATTACAAATGTGTCTATGCTAGCTAGGCCAACATATATGGGTTACTTGGGTTACTGTAGACAAATCCAGGGCTTTTGTAGGACAGATAGTGGTTCTCCCACACGACCCCTCTCACTTTCTCACACCTGTCAGTGTTCTTGGTCAGAGTGGATGACTATATGCTCAAATATTTTATTGACATTAATTTGTCTTCATGAGACCTGCTCTATAAAAGTCTATAAAACCCATAAGTTATTTACTGACCCGGCAGTGCTCACCAATGTTAACAATGTTTAGTTTTGGTCATAAAAATCACTACAATTATGGCATTGTTTGCTAAGTTTCAGAGGCCCCAAAGAGAATACTTTGTTGCAATTTATTCAATCTGGATCATATCCGTGTCTAGTCCGGGCCACTGTTTCTGTACTGCAGCATCTCCCTATTTTCACGTGTCAATAATAGAATCGAATGTGCAACAGAACAGCACCAGAAATAACAATCAAGCGTACAGATGTTTCAAAAACTTCTTCCCTAGTATCTTGAGAAAAGTTAGAGGCTGATTACTTGTATAATTTAGAGATCTTGTAGATGGAAGCTTCACTCCCTAACTCCTTTCCCCTTCAAAAAGCAGGTTTTAACATTCTCTTCAATATTCCCAGGATGTCATAAAAAGGAAAACCTAAAGCTAATGTATACAATTGTATGTATGTATGTATGTATGTATGTATGTATATATTTATACTAGGTAAACTTTTATTTTTAGCTACAATTTAGTTTGATGTTGAATGGGGAGAATGATTTATCTTCGTTCAGATATTTTCAAACTCCCATTTACAGATTTTTGCCACTATCTGTGTAAAACCTTTTGAACTGAAGCAGTGGCGCCTCAGAGGAAATTGCTAATGCACATCTGAAATGGAAATAATACAATAGAAAGCATGATTAATTTAGCTGAACTTAGGAAATAAATATTTGTGGTCATGTGGACAATATCAGTAATACTTTTACTATTGTTTTCCAGGGAGCAGAGATGTGTGAGTCATGATATGCTGAGGCAAATCCATATTTTCCATTTGCTTCTTTTAAAAGGTATGGTAAATATTACTTTTCATAACCAGTGATGTTAGCGGTTTACAAATTTTGGTCAATTATGTTTTGTTTTTTTAATATTTTGACAATCTGATGCTATTTTTAATGCTGAGTGCAATTACTAACATTAAAAGCCAGATTTGTTTACATTTACCAAAAAGTGAAACTTTTTCCTGTGTGAAATTTCTTTCACAGTAGTTTCCACCAGTGCTCCAAGTCCAGCTACAATAATGGAATATAAATGCATTTTTAATAGTCCTTATGTTACTCATAACACACAGCTCCATTACACAGCTATTGAGGTTGTACACTAGTTTTGCTTTCATGACTTTCCTTATAATTATACACTAATTGTCTGGCTGTAGTGCAATATTTAACCCCGCAGCTCTTTTCCATTTTTCTTTTTCTTTCTGCTTTTCACTCTTTCAAAAGCCTTTTTTTTTAATTTAAGTCTTAACTATGCTATGGGACAAATTGTACTTCCTAGTGGCACCACTTAACCCCTCCAGGCTCAGCCTTTTTTAAACTTTGTTTTCATAATTTTTCTAAATGTCCTTTTATTCCAATGTTTGTTCCATTTGTAAGCTGACTTAGATTTAGTTTTTTTTTTTTAAACAAAATTTCTAAATTGAAATGTCTGGGATTATGTTTTTATTGAGTTTGAAATATAAATTTGAAGAATCCCCCTATGAAGCGCCCAGTTTTAAAAAAATATACCCCTGCAAAGTTTCAAAAACTGCTTTTACGGCCTTTTTTAACCATTTGAGCGCTGCATAGTAATTAAAACAACATGGGGGTAAAATTTAGAATGGTCTAATTTTGGCCCTAATATATTGATTTATCTCTAAAATTTACACAATACCAAAAGATATTGGGTGAAAAGGCATCTTAAATTTTTTTTGTGCAATTTCTCCTGAGTACAGAAGCACCCCACATGTGGATGTTACTTGTAGTATGGGATTGTAAGACAGGGATTCATCATCATTGTCAGGAAAAGAGGGTGTCAGCTTGCGCGTCAGGCAGCAAGTTGCTACTTTGGCCGTGAGTCAGCAGGGTGGCAGCAGTGGGAGGATGGGAGCCAAACGACCCTGGGGTTCAAACCCCGTTTCGAAGGTCCAAGTAAGCAGTAGTACAGGGGCTCAGCGAGGCAGCGGCGTTAGTAGTCACTCAGTGCAGAGTATTGGCAGTAAAAGCACCACCTTCCAATGACCTGGGAGAAACATGGTACAGATGTAGTGGTCCATCCTGCCGCCCCTGCAGCACCTTGTGGCACATATGCCATTTCAGCCAGTCAAGGCTCTAGCACCTTTGCCAAAGGGAGCTGTTTGTCTTTGACATCATCTTGCGGTCCAGATGCACCTGCTCCTTGCTACGCATGGCGGGAGCGATCGTTGCACGAGGCGATTACAAAGGGACAACTGTATGCGAACAGCCATCCTAAGGTGCAGAAGCGGACGTGCTCCTGTCCAAGTTGTTGGTACTGCAGTCCCTCCCTTTCCAAGTCGTTGACTCTGCACCCTTCAGAGAACTAATGGCTTGTGCCGAACCATGGTGGAGAGTTCGCAGCCAAAATTTCTTTTAAAAAAAAAAAAGGCAGTGCTAGCCCTTCACAAATATGAAGAACAGAAGGTGGGCCAGTCCTTCAGCCTATCGGTTTCTTCCAAGGTGCACAGCAGCGCCGATGTGTGGAGCTGTAATTACGGTCAGGGCCAGTACATGTTCTTTACGAATGTGTGCTTCCCACCCAGCCACTCCTCCACGTTGTCAAACTGCTGCTCATGTGCCAGTGTCCGCCTCCTACTCCTCCTCTTTCACCACCACCACTTCAGCCTCCACAAGTCTAAGTGCTGCTCCATCATACCACATGTGCGGGGCACAGCGGTGTCATGCGTTTCTACACCTGGTTTGCTTGGGCGAACGAAGTCACACAGGGGAGGAACTGGTCCGCGTCATACATGAAGAAATCAATCTGTGGCTTTCTCCGCCACAACTGAAAATCGGAACCATGGTGACAGACAATAGAAGGAACATGGTGTCCGCGCTGCATCGAGGAGGGTCAGCCCATGCACTGCATGGCGCATTTGTTCAATCTGGTTGTTAACAGTTTCCTCCCAGTCTTCCACCCATCTGCAAGACATTGTAAAATTGGCCAGGATACTGTGCATGCACTTCAGCCATTCTTACAAAGCCAAGCACGTCCTTCTCGAGTTGCAGTTGAAGAACGGCCTCCCCCAACATAGTCTGATATGCAGTGTTTCCACCCGTTGGAATTCCAGCCTCCATATGTTAGACCGCCTGTATGAACAGAGAAAAGCCATTAATGATTTTTTGATGATGCAAGTGGACAGGAGTACTTTCCTGTGTAACTTTGATGTCAGCCACTGGCAGCTCATACGTGACACCTACTGTTTGCTCAGGCCCCATTATTTGCCAGTAGCCAGGACTGCGGGATCATTCCACTGCTTCATGTTCTGGAACTCAAGCTGCAAAATCTGACTGTTCAGGGCCCTGGAGAAGTGGCGACTACATTTCATGGCCACATGAGTCCAGTGGGGGCTGAACAGGAGGAGGAGGGCATTGGAGCGCAAGCAAAGTCTGGTGAAATCGGTGGTTTTTCCACTCAGGTGACAAGGGAGGATGAGCAGGAGCATCCAAGAAGTTAGAAGACAAGGCAGATAACCCAGAAGCACCGTGGCAGTATGCAGTGGAGATGGAGGCCGGGAATGCCTAACTAGTGACAGCCGAATAGTCAACATTTGGCATAGGGATGAGTTTTTGCTCTCCACCCTCTTGGACCCTCGCTACCGTTCAGAAATGGGTGAATTTTTTCCAGTTGGCCGCTGCCTTTGTGCACCATTGTCCATATTCTGTCAGGTCTGACCGGGAGATTCCTGGCAGTGATCGTTTGCTTACTACTGTCATGGCTGCTGTTGGAAGATGGGGCGTAGGAGCAGAAGTTGCTCCATTAGCAGCAGCATAAGTCTGGAGTCCTTAATGAGCAACTTCCTTCACCCGCCTAGTGAGGAGGGTAGCCAGCAGCAGCAGGACATGGAGCAGACCCTGCACCAGCAGGTGGTGGCCTACTTCTACAGCACTTTACCACCCCAGTTAGAGGTTCTGTTGGACTACCGTTCAGCCAAACTTGATCCGTGGCCACAACTTGCAGTTTGCAGTAGCGAAGGTGTCTTGCCCGGCCAGTAGTGTGGCATCGGAGCGGCGTTCAGTGCAGCGGGGGCCATCGTTACCCCAAGGAGAATATGCTTGTCCACCCGTAATGTGGAGAGACTGACCTTTTGTCAAGATTAATCAGGCGTGGATCGGGCAGGTTTTCAGCACAACAATGCCTTATGCATCAGATAAGGTCAGCCATGACACCTCCCCCAAACGTTGAGAAATGAGTCTGGATTCTAACTACCTGCCTCAGCCACTATTCTGATGCTGCCATCCGCCTGATGCCACACATCTGCTGACAGTTGCTCTATCTGCCTCCCACCATCTTTACCAGGGACTGGAATTGTCCGCCACCTCCACAATCTGTCATTGTGCCACTCTCTGACCTCATGCTGCTGCTGCCATCTCCACACTGTCATTGTGCCACTCTGTTGCCTACCAAGGTTTCGCCACCCCTCCATATTGTCATTGTCCACTCTCCGGCCACTCATGCTGCTGGCCAACTGACGCGCTGTCCCCTGGAACACCCTGTGATTTCCATAATGCTGTTTTCACCCCCACCACGCCTATCCTTCCTTCACTACATCTGTCGACTAAGGAAAAATGAAAAACACTCAGTTTGATAGCCAAAAGTCAGGAGTGGATACAGAAAACGAAGACTTGCAAATATCCCATTTACTGGTCCCTCCTGTTTGTTTTTGGCTTTAGCAATACGATGGATTATTGACCGACTTGTACGTAGACATTGACGGATGAAATGAGGGCAAAATGATCATGATGTCAATGTAAATTGACTGCCGAAGCCTTCTGCTTTGCACTCTTTGGGGGGTTTCTACATGTATCCGCGTTTAATACAGAACAGATTCTGTGTATGGAATCATCTGATGTCAGTGTAAAAAAAGAGTGCACACTTTGATGTTATAGTGGGATCTTGGCCCTCAGATCAGTTCTTTTGCGATGGCACAGACTTTACCTTAGTCAGGCTGCATTCCCATTCACTTATTTGGTGGGTTGGCCTCTGTAAGAATTGAAGAGTGAGCGAATCTAATAGCGGCGCTGTCCTGAGTCGCTCCATACTAAAACACACATTGTTTGAAGACCAAACCATGCTCCCTATGGCATTTTGAGCTGGCACAAAACGTTCTAAAGCACCCTACCTCTCCTGCACCCAGGATATACTGTTTTTTTAACGGATTTCGTTTTGATTTCTATTCGGTCGAATCAAATTTTTCCGAAAATTCAGCGAATTGGGTTGGAACCGAATTTTAAAAATTTGCCCTTCTTCATTTTGAGGCTTTTTTTTTTTTTTTTGCGGGACATGTTTTTATTTCCACCAGTATTCATTCTGGATTAATTTATTTTTATCATCTTTTTATAGCATTTTTTTCGTGAAATGGGTAAAATCATAATTTTGGTGGGTTTTGAATAAAAAAAAAAAATTTTACAATGTTCATCTTGCGCGTAAAAATGATTGATTTTTTTTATTTCAACGGATTTTAGGGACTTGTAATACTGTAGTGTGAGTTTTGTTATGATTTTGTACCTTTTTTTCACATTTCCATTGACACGGGAGTGTACCGTGGTTAGAGCTGACACTGGTGTTCCTGATACTGGCTCAGCTCTGATGTGACCACAATCAGCTTGTGACGATATATCTTTCCAGCGTCAATCAGCGAACTCTATTAGTTATCCGCCATTTTCTGAGTCGTGACGAAGTTATATGCAAGGCCAAGAAGCGTCAAAAAAATGTGATGGACGTTTTTTTTTAGGCAATAGACAGACAGCTGCTGATTCCCTGCAATTCATATGGTTAATAACCACCACCATAGTGACAGCACAGGACAGAAACCCACAATGTGTGAACGAAAGTAGGGTGATGGCACACATGCGTTTTTGCCCTTTTAATTAGACCGTAATTACATACCGAGTATAATCCGACTCGATTATAAGCTGATGACCCCATTTTACCACCAAACACCAAAACGAAACTATTGACTCGATATAAGCCGAGAGTGTAGTATCAGCCATGCCAGCCCCCATGTGTATACCGCCAACCCCCCCACGTCACTCTAGCATGCACCCGCTTGCATATACAGCCTGCCCCCCTTGGCAGTATAACAGATAAAGAAATACTTAATACTCACCCCCGTTGTCCCGATGTTCGCAGCGCTTCTGCACTCACCGGGAGATCGCTGGGCGTCGCACACTGTGATGTCGCGCTGCGCCGCTGATGACATCTCCTGCGTCGACAGCATCGCATCACAGTGGTCCGACAGCCGGCATCGCGATGACCGCTCTGCCGGCTAGAGAAGACAGAAGAGAAGACATGGGGAGCCGCGACAGGGATCGGGAGCCGCAAACGAACATGCGGGACAACCGAGGGTGAGTATAATGTTTTTTTTTTCCATTGACCGTGTATAGCCAGGCGAGGTTTTCGCACATTTTTTTGTGCTAAAAACTCGGCTTACCGAGTAATACGGTAAGATAATTGGTAAACCTGTCAAAAAACGCATCTATTTGAATGGACTGCTTGAAAACTGACCAAAAACACCATGTCTGTTCACCCTAAGGTGGTTAAGAACAAAAACAAACTTGGTGTTATCCACCTACTTCGCCTAAGATATACACACAAAGTGGACCTATAAAAGCGTTGTTCATCTTATACCAGGATTGGTATATTGCTCTGCAAAATGTTAGATTGTGTATGTCTATTTGAAAAGACCTAGAAAGGATTCATCATCATAGTTCCCCTGTTTGCATTCTCAACCTTAATTCAAAATTATAATTTATTCCTGTGTTTTCCTAGATGTGTGGTTAGCCTTGCGTTATTATCCTGACTAAATTCACATACAGTTTTGTTGACCAATAACCGATGTTCACTTTTAACTGTTACTCTATGTTTTATAAATGCTCAACATACGTTGTACCAATATTATACCCTGCATAGCCGTGCACAAAAAATGTTGCTTAAAACCCCACTCGTGCTTAGTTAACACAAGTCTACAAAAAAAAAGTACATACTCACTTTCGTCCGCCAATACTCGGTCGCCGTGTGGCTCCTCCTTCTCTATGCTGTAAGAGCTGGCAAGTCACGTATGCTCTTGCCGGCCATCCCACTATGCCGTAATCGGGTGGCCGACACACCGTCCTAGTGTTGCATGTGACGGACTGGAAAGAGAGGAAACGCGTGGCAAGCGGACGCGAGTACGGGGTGCTGAAGGTGAGCGTTATAGATTTTATTTTTAATTTTTATTGCTGTGGCCAATGGGGCTGCTGGCTAAGTCGCGTGAGGCTGGATATACCACGGGGGGCCTGGACACGAATGCTTTTCCCACCCTCGGCTTGTATTCATTCATACAGCCTCTGCTTATCACTCGTGGGGGACTTCCTACTAGAGTACATAGTCTGTATTTTTTAAAAATTTTTCAACCATTGACTGCTCTCTATGTTTAGACTTCTGCACCTTTTTAGTAGTTTTTTTGTTTTTTTCTCTTCATCTCGGTTCACTCATCTTGTATTGAACTGCACGCCCTTCGGGTTAAACTCCCTAGCCGCGACACCCTTTTCCCTAAGCACACACAAACAAAATAAATCGTAAATGATTTAGTTAACTCTACTCCATCTACTATACGACATATTGTTTTTCATGAATTGGCCCAATGGAGGATGCGTCTATACTCCACCATCCGAACCCGGCCTCTCAAAAAACGGGATGACTAGCATTCGTATCGCGGCATTCCGCCTATCTTCATTATGATCAGCGCACACTAGGTGGAGCTAACACCAATAAGGACCTGCAATATGCCAACTTCCATCAAAACTGACCTTCCTCTACGTCCCTCCTACATGATGGATGTCCCACTTAAACATCACTTCGGGTGATGTTCACACATGGCGTTTTGAATCCGTTTTTTGTTCCGTTTTTAGTTAAGCATTTTTAAAACGCTCAGTTTTTGACCAGTTTTAATTAAGATACTGGTAAAAACCTGTTCAAAACTGCGTTTTTTTTTAACAGACCACAAGCAATGCTTTACTATACATTACACAGACATGAGCAGGGGGAGGAGATTGGGAGGGGGAACACGGGGGATCCCTTTCTCGCTCTCATCTTGCCAAGCCGCGTTTATATTTAAAGAAAAGACTTCTTCTAGATTTAATCTAGAATTAGACAAATACAATGGCTGGGATTGAATCCTTGTGAGCTGTCCTCTAACGTTGTTGGTGTAGATTAGTTACGGAGACCTCATGACAGGTGTCCTTTAATTCAGTTAGGAAGTAGGAAACGTGGATTAGGGAATCCTCATAGGTAAGATATTTATATTCATCTTTGTCTTTTTCGTATTTTTTTTTTTGTTGCATTTGCATTTTTCTCCAGCTCTCCAATTCCCCCAAACAATGATCAGCACACTCATGAAAGATCAACATATGTTTGTGACCAAAGATTTTTTTTACTTGCACCCACACTCCAGTTTACAAATCGATCTCTTTTAAAAACTACCATGGTGAAACTCGGTCCTTATACAATTCATGACTACATATTAAAAATTGCCCTTTTCCTCCCTCCCTCCTCCCTGAAATAAGACGGGTCTGGTATTATTTTTTGCTCCTAAGTAGCCACATGGTCTTCTTTTTCAGGATGTCTATTTTATCCGTGAACAGGTAATCATTTATATTGAACAAAATCTACTTCTTTCTATAATCCAGACGAAATGTATCTTGATTTACCCTTTCATTAGAATATATGCCCCACTCCATCGTATTCATACATACTGACCTCGTCTATCCGGAAGCACTAGGTACACAATCATTTCATTCACATTAGAGTAATATATCCATGAATTACCAGCAACCTTGCAGAGTCAGGTGTTAAAAGATTTTAGCCGTCACCATACAGTATGGGGAGCTCCAAAGTGGCATGAGTGTTCAGGTACCAATCAAGCATGACATAAATGTAAGGTGTATTTAGGAGTCTATTAGGAAAGTAATATTTATTGCAAATTAAGAAAGAATTCACCATAGTAATCGTCCAGTATCCATCTATGCTCATGATTCAAAAACTATACCATAATGTTCATTGGGCACTCATGAAAACTGACTATGGCAGTGCTTCCGAGCTCCATGCACCATGGTGCACAACATAGCCACATTAAAGTAAGTACAATATCTCCCTAGCTAGCTGTGCTAAAATCAAGTATTTATGTCGTTCGTCGCGCGCTTTTGTTGCGTGTGGGAGAGGATGAGAGGTGACCCTCCTCCATCCATAAGAGAATAGCGGCACATTGTTTGGCACCGTAGCCCGGCTGTGCTGTTTATTGCTTGTCTATGGGGACGACCATGCGGCCCAGCTGTACGTCCAGCAGACGGCCATGTGAATAACCCGAACACCCACGGAAACTCCCCGATCTGCTAGCAACTGTCGCTGGTATTACTGTGGTGCTTCAATAAGCAATACTTAACACGTCACCTTGTTAAGGGGTTAAAAAAAATCAATGTTTTTGTTTCCTCCTTTATACCCTGGGGTGTGCAGTGTGTTAATCACATTTTCTCCGTGGTATATATAACACGGTGAGCAGTTTGCGGATGTGGCCTTTGTCTGTGTGATAATTTGGTTTTGATAAAAACCTTTTGTTTTATTGTGTTTGTAGTTGTCACAGTTTCAGTATAGCAATCTGTAGATAGAGTAGGATGTTTAGTAGTTACTGGCGTTTACTGTTTACTGAGTCTGATTGCCTTTTTCTGCTCTCTTAGTTCAGTCAGACACTGTGTTGGGTAAAGTGAACCTGTAGTTTTGGAGAGTACATGATGAAGCACAGTTTCAAGCATATATCCTCACAGAGTCTGAAATCTGCCTACGGCTTGACACTTGGCTCCATCTTGAGACAGGGTTTCAGAAAGGTTACATTAGAGCTTATAAGTTGTGCAACCTGATACCACGAAAGCTTAAAGGGGTTCACTGTTACCTCATGCTTTTTGTAAGCGTGCTAAGTGTGGATGGCAGGATGGTTAGGTACATTTACCATTGTTGCAATATATTTAAGGTAGCTTTACCAGCTGATGGGATTAGCAAATGCTTCTTATTTTAACAATGAGTACATTATTGAATTAGGTAAAACTGATATTTGTTGAACAAAGTTTTCCCTTCACCTGTAACAAAAAAACTGCATCCAACCACCTCAAAACTGATTGCGATACAGTTTTAATTTTAAACAGTTGACCCCCACATGAACACAAAATAGTGATACAATGAAACAACCCCAAAGATGTCAAAGTAGTGTTCTCTCCTGAGCTAGAGTTGTCCCACACTGCACATAACATGTTGTATACGGGGCCAAGAGGGAAAGAGGGAGTGTTTCCTTTTGAAGCCACATTGACACCAATCCTTTACATGTGTCATGGTGGCAATTTGGAGAGTCGCTATTAGAAAGTGTCTTTCCAGTCCCCAATTGGCCACTTTCTGTTTTGTCTTACCACATATGTAACGTCCCCCAGCCACCACACCAATATTGCATTAACCCCTTACGCTCTGCCGCCGTAGCTCTAACGGCCAGGTGGCAGGGAATGTATGACGAAGGCTCACGCGGAAGTCCTCTTCATACAAGCGTGGGGTTGTTGTTGCATAAAACGGCCACCACACCCCACCTATAACCCGTCGGTGCTTCACCGATCGCGGCTATTAACCTTTCAGGTTGGCGCCGCATCTTTATTCTGATGTCGATCGAAGTTGCCATGTAGCTACGTGGCTCTGCAGATTCGCAACACAAGTGGCTCAGTAATAATGACCGAAAATCTCCTAGATGGTCTGAATATGTGAAAAAACAAAATTTAAATATTAAAATTCAATCACCCCCCTTTCCTCAGAACTGATATAACACATATAATGACAGTAACAAATCACAAACTTTATTAGTAATCGCCTAGTCCCAAATGCCCTGATCTACAAATATACAAGCTGTTAGAGCCGGCGGTACCTCCTAGACGGAAAATGCGCCTAAATGCCAGAATTTGACTTTTAACACCTTTTTACATACACATAAAAACTGATCAAATGGGCAGCACCTCATGGTACAGAACGCGGTCATTCATGCACCCACCCGTACCCCAAGTTATAAAAAGTTATTAGCACAAGATGAGCAAAGAAATTTTTTTTCTTTTTGTACACATTTGTTGAATTTTTGAAAATGTATAAAACGCCATAAGCCTATAAATAAATTTGGTATCTCGCTATCCGCTCGAACCAAGAATAAAGCTGCGGTGTATGTTGGACTCACAGTCACGTAAAAACTGAGCCCCCAGAACGGTGACGCACGGCAGGGTTTTTTTTTTTAATTTTTCCGCATTTTGGAATTTTTTCCAGCTTCGCAGTAACAGAGCATGTAAAATAATAACCATTACAGGAAAGTAAAGTTTGTTACACCAAGATAACCCTCACACAGATTTGTACACTTAAACATGAAAAAATGGATTTTTGTAAGGTGGAGAGCGGAGACAATGATGAATAACCCTGCGTCCTTAGGGTTAAAGAAAAGAGGTGAAACTCGAAGCTCGTAAAAACAGCTTGCCCTTTTAGTGATCCTTTGTAATAATCAATTAAACACTAACCGTTCTGGTGTACTGACACCCTTACTCCATGGCTGATTTTACAAATGGATCAATCAAAAGGAGAGCACGCTTTTTTTTATGGAGATGGATTTTTCCTCAGTCCCTTTGTTCTTCTTGATAAATTTGGAGCCCTATAAGTACAAACCAGAGGGGAACCCCAACATGTGACAACCGTTTTGAAAGTACATTATTATTTGCTCGTAAACTTGTTTGATTCAGTTAGGCTCCTAAAAAGAAAAATATGTAAAATTTTCCCGTCAAGTCCACTTTTACCTCTAATTTTTTGTAATCCCCAATAACCCCCAAAAAGTGTAAACTTTCTCCCGAGTGTAAGAAGTGCCCCACATGTGCCTATCAAATGTTTGTATGTTTGTAGACATGGAAGAAGTTGTTTTGCTTTTAGAAGCAAATTTGACACCGAAATCTTTTTACATTCATTGGTAGCCTTGGTGATATACAATAGGAGAACCCAAAAAGTGACCCGAATTTTTCAAATACGATCCACCCCTTTAATTTAGGATGTAATTGTTGTATTTATGGCCCTAAGGTGTATAATTCAATTGGGCCTAACAGAAGACAATTTCCTATAAAGGTCACTTTGACCTGATTTTTGTAAGCCACAAGGGATAAAAATAGATTTTAAGCCGAAGCTCTACCACGCTCCAAAATCAGTCACCTTTGTCTGAAAGCTTCAGTACTATTTTAGAATATTCGTTGTTTTCCAAATAACTCGCACAACGTATTTCCCCTTTCCTTTTGCCTTTGGTTGTGATTAGTTATTCCGAACACCGATGTTCAGGACACTAGATGATTAGTGAACTAAAAAATGGCATATTTTCCTATAAAAGTATCAATACCGACATGTCGTCAAAAACTTGCATTTGATATTTTAAAGTCTGACACCACGCCAAGTCTGTCCACCCCTGTCAGCTGGCTTTGTCCAACCTGTTTAAATAAATTCGAGTTTTACTGCATTACCACAAACACGCAACCCCCAGACTGGGGGGGGGGGGGTGTGGACCTCATGCTGCTGCTGCCATCTCCACACTGTCATTGTGCCACTCTGTGGCCTACCATGTTTCCGCCACCTCCATAATTTGTCATTGTGCCACTCTCCGGCCTACTCATGCTGCTGCCAACTGACCGCTGTCTCCCTGGAACACCCTGTGATTTCCATAATGCTGTTTTCACCCTCCACCACGCTATGACCTTCATTTCATCTGTCAGAAGGAATGAAAAACCTCAGTATTGATAGCCAAAAGCAGGAGTGGATACAGAACACAGAAGACTTGCAAATATCCCATTTACTGGTCCACTCCTGTTTGTTTTTGGCTTTAGCAATACTGATGGATTATTGACCGATTGAAAGCGGACATTGACGGATGAAATGAAGGGCAAAATGATCAGTGATGTCAATGTAAAATTACTGCCGAAGCCTTCTGCACTCTTTTGGGGGGTTTCTACATGTATCCGCGTTTAACAGAACAGATTCTGTGTATGGAATCATCTGATGTCAGTGTAAAAAGAGTGCACACTTTGATGTTATAGTGGGATCTTGGCCCTCAGATCAGTTCTTTTGCGATGGCACAGACGTTATCTTGTCAGGCTGCGTTCCCACTTCACTTATTTGGTGAGGTTGGCCTCTGTAAGGAATTGAAGAGTGAAGCGAATCTAAGAGCGGCGGCTGTCATGAGCGTGTCATACTAAAACACAGCATTGTTTGAAGACCAAACCATGCTCCCTATGCATATTTGAGCATGGCACAACGTTCTAAAGCACCCTACAGTCTCTCTGCACCCAGGATATACCTGTTTTTTTTAACGTGATTCGTTTTGATTCTATTCAGGTCGAATCAAATTTTTCCGAAAATTCAGCGAATTGGGTGGAACCGAATTTTAAAAAATTTGCCCTTCTCTATTGAAGGCTTGTTTTTTTTTTTTTTGCGGGACATGTTTTATTTTCCACCAGTATCATTCTGGATTAGATTTATTTTTAATCACTTTTTATAGCATTTTTTCGTCAGACAAAATGGGTAAAAATCATAATTTTGGTGGGTTTTGAATAAAAAAAAATAAATTTTACAATGTTCATCTTGCGCGTAAAAAAATGATTGATTTATTTTTATTCAACGGATTATTATGGACATTGTAATACTGTATGTGTGGAGTTTTGTTATGATTTTGCCTTTTTTTCACATTTTCATTTTGACACTGGAGTGTTACCTGTTGGTTAGAGCTGACACTTGGTGTTTCCTGATACTGGCTCAGCTCTGATGAAGTGAACCACAATCAGCTTGGTGACGGATATATCCGTTGCCGAGCGTCAATCAGCAGAGCTCTATGCAGTATATATCCATTTCTGAGCGTGAAGAAGTTAATATGCAAGGCACAAGAAGCTCGAAAAAAATGTGATGGACGTTGTTTTTATGGCTAATAACAGACAGCTGCTGATTCGCCTGCAAATCATATGGTTAACCACCACCATAGGAAGCAGCACAGGACAGAAACCCACAATATGTGAAGAGAGTAAGGGTGATGGCACACATGCGTTTTTTGACCCGTTTTAATTACCGTATATACTCGAGTATAAGCCGACTCGATTATAAGCTGAGACCCCTAATTTTACCACCAAAAACCGGGAAAACCTATTGACTCGAGTATAAGCCGAGAGTGTAGTATACAGCCAGCCAGCCCCCATGTAGTATACCGCCAACTCCCCCCACGTCAGCATAAGCACCCGCTTGCATATACAGCCTCCCCCCCTTGCAGTATACCGATAAAGAAATAACTTAATACTCACCCTCCGTCTGTCCCCGATGTTCGCAGCGGCTTTCTCACTCACCGGGAGATCGCTCGGGCGTCCACACTGTGATGCAGCGCTGTGCGCCGCTGATGACCTCCTGCGTCGACAGCATCGCATCACAGTGTGCGACAGCCGGCATATCGCGCATGACCGACTCTGCCGGCTAGAGAAGACAGAAGAGAAGACATGGGGAGCCGCGACAGGGATCGGGAGCCGCAACGAACATCGGGGACACCGGAGGGTGAGTATAATTTTTTTTTTTTACCATTGACTCGTGTATAAGCCAAGGCGAGGTTTTTCAGCACATTTTTTTGTGCTGAAAAACTCGGCTTATACACGAGTATATACGGTAAGATAAAACCTGTCAAAAAACGCATGCGTATTTTAATGGACTGCTTGAAAACTGACCAAAAACACCATGTATGGTATCACCCTAAGGGGGTTAAGAACAAAAACAAACCTTGGTGTATATACCAGACCTTCGCCTAAAGATATACACACAAAAGTGGACCTATAAAAAGCGGTTGTTCATCCTTAGTCCAGGATTGTATATTCTCTGCAAAATTGTTAGATTGTTGTATGTCTATTTGAAAAGGATATTCATCATCATAGTTCCTGTTTGCATTCTCAACCTTAAATCAAAATTATGAAATTTATTTCCTGTTTTTCCTAGATGTGGGTTAGCCTTGCGTTATTATCCTTACTAAATTCACATACAGTATTTGTTGACCAATAACGAATTTTCACTTTAACTGTTACTATGTTTTTATAAATGCTCAAAAATAAGTTGTACCATATATATACCCGTGCATAAGCCGGGCACAAAAAATGTGCTTAAAAACCCCACCTCGGCTTATACACAAGTCTACAAAAAAAAAAAGTACATACTCACTTTCCGGTGCCGCCAATACTCCGGTCCCTGTGGCTCCTCTTCTCTGTGCTGTAAGAGCTGGCAGAGTCACGTCTGCTCTGCCGGCCATCGCACACTATGCCGTAATCGGTGGCGACACCACCGCATAATAGTGTGCAGTGGACGGACGGAAAGAAGAGGAAACGCGGGGAGCGGAGCGAGTAACGGGGGTGCTGAAAGGTGAGCATGTTAGTTTATTTTTATTTTATGTGCTGGGCAAATGGGGCTGGCTGGCTATATATACCACGGGAGGCTGGCTGGCTACATATACCACGGGGGGCTGTGACCAATGCTTTTCCCACCCTCGGCTTGTATTCGATTCAATAGCCTCTGCTTATACTCGTGTGGACTTCTACTAGTGTATTTCCTGTATTTTTTAAAATTTTTCAACCATTGACTGTCATCTATGTTTAGACTTGCACATTTTTAGATTTTTTTTTTTTTTCTCTCATCTCTGTTCTCATCTTGTATATGAACTGACCCCTTAGGGTTAAAACTCCCTAGCCCGACACCCTTTCCCTATAAAGCACATACAAACAAAATAAAATCTTAAATATATTAGTTAACTCCATCTTACTAATACAGACATGATTGTTTCATGTCATGAAGAGTTATTTCCCCATCAATTTAAAGAGAACATGACAGGCAAATTATAGCACAAAACTAAATCCATTTTCATAAACTACCTGTACCTCTACGTCCCTCTACATGGATGGATGTCCACTTAAACAATCACTTAGGGTGAAGTCACACATGGCGTTTTGAATCCGTTTTTGTTCCGTTTGTAAGCAGTTTTTAAAAACGCATCAGTTTTTGACCAGTTTTAATTAAGATAAATGGTAAAACCTGTCAAAAATGCGTTTTTTTTACAGGCAGCACAAAGCAATGCTTTACTATACATTATACACAGACATGAGCAGGGGGAGGAGAGGGGAGGGGGAACAGGGGGACATCACTTTCTCTCTCCATTTGCCAAGCCTCGTTTATATTATAAAGAAAAGACTCTTCTAGAATTTAATCTATGAATTAGAACATACAGGCTGGGATTGAATCCTTGTGAGCTGCTCTAACAGTTGGTGGTGGTAGAATTAGTTACAGAGACCTCATGACAGGTGTCCTTTAAGTTCAAGTTATGGAAGTAGGAAAACTGTGATTACGGGAATCCTTCATAGGTAAGAGAATTTATATATCATTTGGGCTTTTTCGTAATTTTTTTTTTTTGCATTTGGAATTTTTCTCCAGCTTCTCAGAATCCCCCAAACCAAATGATCAGCACACTATGAAAAGATAACATATGTTTTGACCAAAGATTTTTTTTACTTGAACCCACTCCATTTACAACTCGATATCTGTTAAAAACTACATGAGTGAAACTCGGTCCTTATACAATTCATGACTACATGATTAAAAATGTGCCCTGTTTCCCCGAAAATAAGACAGTGTCTTGTATTAATTTTTGCTCCTAAAGAGCCACTAGGTCTTATTTTCAGGGGATGTCTTATTTTTCCTTGAACAAGAATTTACATTTATCATTGAACAAAAAAATCTACTTCTCTAACATCCTTATAACTCTCTAAACTCTGAATTTCATGTTGTATTTCTTGTGACTCCATTTCTATTAGAATCATTGGCCCCAACCTCTCATGTTTAGTAAAAGCATAACTGACCCTTCTTATCCTGGAAGCAGCTGGTATCACATTTCCAGCACATCAGCCAGTGATTTAATACCATGAATTATTCCCCATGTCACAACCTTCTGCAGCATCTAAAAGATTTACCAATACCAATATATGGTATGGGGGGAGCTGCTGCAATGGCGGCTGCTAGGTCTTGTTTTCAGGGGAGGCCTTATATTTCTAAGCTGGAGCAAAATTGTACTAGGTCTTATTTTCAGGGGATGTCTTATTTTAGGGGAAACAGGGTAATTCATTTTATTGAAAAATTTTTTTTAAAAGGAAAAGCAATTACAACATTAGAGTATATCGATCCCGGTATTCCATCTAATGCCTCTGCACATCACAAAAACATATACACAATTTCATTGGGCATCATCAATTGAGTAAACTGCTACAGTTTGAAAATAAAGTGCCAGTGCATGTATAACTTTATAGCAGCTCACCATACAGTCACCATAAGGTGCAAGTGCAGGATCAATAGCCCATACAATAAAAGTAGGGTATAGAGCAAATTAAATATTCAGTTACCCACATAGTCTCCAAGACATCTAGTTCATATTAAATTAACTTACCCATAATGTATGCTAAAGATGAGTGCAGGTGCAAGTACCCTGACGCGCTTTTTTTCGCGTGTGCTGGATAGGAGGAGGAGGTGACCCCTCCTCCATCCATAGAGAATAGCGGCACATGTGTGGCACCGTATCCCGGCTGTGCTGTTATTGCTGTCTATGGGGACGTACATGCGGCCGCATGTACGTCCCAGCAGACGGCCATGTGAATAAGCCCTAACACCCGCGATCGGTGCTAGCAACTGTCGCTGGTATTACTGGTGGGTGCTGCAATAAGCAATATACTACGTCACACGTTGTTAAGGGGTTAAAAAAAATCATGTTTTTGTTTCCCTGTTATACCCGTGGGTGTGCCAGTGTGTTAATCACATTTTCTCCAGTGGATATATACACCTGTGACGCAGTGTTGCCGGAATGTGGCCTTTGCTGTGTGATATATTTGTTTTGATAAAAACCTTATTTGTTTTATGTGTGTTTGGTAGTTGTCACAGTTTCAGTATAAGCAATACTGTAGATAGTAGTATGTTTAGAGTTTACTGGCGTTTACAGGTTTACTGAGTACTGTTGCCTTTTTTCTCTCTGTTAGTTCATTCAAGACACTGTGTTGGGTAAAGTGAACCTGTAGGTTTGGAGAGTACATGATAAGCACAGTTCAAGGCAATATATCCTCACAGATCTGAAATCTGCCCTACGGCTTACACTTGGCTCCAGTCTTGGAACAGGGTTGTAGAAAGGTTAACATGTAGGAGACTTATGAAAGTTGTGCAACCTGATACACAGAGCTTAAAGGGGTTGTCAACTTTACCTCATGCTTTTTGTAACGTGCATAAGTGTGGAGGGCAGGATGTTAGGTAATTTACCATTGTGCATATATTTAAAGGGCTTTTACCAGCTGGATGGAGGATTGTATGCAAATGCTTCTTATTTTAACAAATGAAGTACATTAATTGATTAGGTAAATGATATTTGTTGAACAAGTTTTCCCTTCACCTGTAAAAAAAAACTGCATCCAAAACCACCTCAAAACTGATTGCGATACAGTTTTAACTTTTAACAGTTGACCCCCAAATGAACACTAAAATATGATAAAAGATGAAACAACCCCAAAAAGAATGTAAAAGTATGTTTCTCCTGAGCGTAGAGTTGTCCCACATGCACATATAACATGTTGTACGGGCAATAGAGGGAAAGAGGGATGTTTGCCTTTTAGAAGCCAACATTGACACCAATCCTTTACATGTGTCAGGGTGCATTTGGAGAGTCGCTATAGAAAGTGTCTTTCCAGATCACCCAATTGGCCACTTGCTGTTTTGTTCTTAGCACAGATGTAAAGTCCCCCAGCACAACCCAATATTGCATTAACCCCTTAACGCTCTGCGCCGTAGCTCTACGGCGCAGAGGTGCAGGGAATGTATGAAGAAGGCTCACGGGCAGAGTCCTCTTCATACAAGGGTGGGGGTTGTTGCATAAAGCAGCAAACCCCCACCGCTAATAACCGCGGTCGGTGCTTGCACCGATCGCGGCTATTAACCTTTCGGTTGGCGCCGACATCTTTATTCTGATTGTCGATCGGTTGCCATGGTAGCTACGTGGCTTCTGCAGATTCGCCAATGGCTCATTGTAATGAATGACCTGAAAAATCTACCCTAGATGGTCTAAGAAATAGTGAAAAAAAAAATTAATAAAATATTAAAAATTCAAATCACCCCCCTTTCCTCAGAACTGATATAACACATAATAAACAGTAAAAATCACAAACTTATTAGGTATCGCCGAGTCCCAAAATGCCCGATCTATCAAAATATAAAAGCTGTTACGGCCGGCGGTGACCTCCGAGACGGAAAATGGCGCCTAAATGTCCGAAATTTGACTTTTACACCTTTTTACATCACATAAAAACTGATCAAAATGTCGCACAGACCTCAAAATGGTAGCAATGAAAACGTCGGCTCATTTTGCAAAAAATGACACCTCCCACATCTCCGTACCCCAAAGTATGAAAAAGTTATTAGCATCAGAAGATGGCAAAGAAATTTTTTTTCTTTTTTGTACACATTAGTTTAATTTTTGAAAATGTATAAAAACGCAATAAAGCCTATATAAATTTGGTATCTCCGCGATCGCATCGAAACAAAGAATAAAGCTGAGGTGTTATTTGGAGCTCACAGTCAAAGTCGTAAAAACTGAGCCCACAAGAACGTGACGCACGTGCAGGTTTTTTTTTAAATTTTTCCGCATTTGGAATTTTTTCCCAGCTTCGCAGTACAGAGCATGTTAAAATAAATAACATTACAGGAAAGTAAAGTTTGTTACGCACAAAATAAGCCCTCACACAGATTTGTACACTTAAAAATGAAAAATGGATTTTTGAAGGTGGAGAGCGAGAAATGATCGAAATAACCCTGCGTCCTTTAGGGGTTAAAGAAAAAGGGTTGAAACTTCAAGCTCTGTAAAAACAGCTTGCTCCTTTTATTGATCCATTTGTAAATACATCAAGTAAACAGCTAACGCGTTTCTGGTGTACTAGACACCCTTACTCATGGCTGAATTTACAAATGGATCAATAAAAGAGCAAGCTTTTTTTTCATGGAGATGGATGTTTCAGCCCTTTTTCTTTGATAAATTTGGAGAGCCCTAGTAGTACAAAACAGAGGGGAACCCCAACAAGTGACACCGTTTTGGAAAGTACATTATTATTTGCTCGTAAACGTGTTTGATTCAGTTAGGCCCTAAAAAGGAAAAATATGAAAATTTTCCCGTAAAGGTCACTTTTACCTCTAATTTTTGTAAGCCACAATAACCCCCAAAAATGTGTAAAACTTTCTCCCGAGTGTAGAAGTGCCCCACATGTGCATATAAAATGTTGTATGTTGTAGACATGAAGAGTTGTTTTGCTTTTTAGAAGCCAAATTTGACAGAAATCTTTTACATGCATTTGGAGAGCCTTGGTGATATAAAACATAGGAGAACCCAAAAAGTGACCCTGATTTTTCAAATACACACCCCTTTTAATTTAGGATGTAATATGTGTATTTGCCCCTACAGGTGTATAATTCAATTGGGCCCTAAAAAGGAGAAAATGTTCCTATAAAGGTCACTTGTAACCCTGATTTTTGTAAGCCACAAGGGATAAAATAAAAGTTTAAGCCAGAGCTCTACCACTTCCAAAATCATTCACCTTTGTCATGGAAAGCTTCAGTACATATTTCAGAAATATTCTTGTTTCCAAAATAACTCGCACCAACGTATTTCCTCCTTTGCCTAGTGCGTTTGTGTTAGTTATTCCGAACACCGATGTTCCAGGACACTAGAAGGATTTAGGTGAACTAAAAGAAATGGCATATTTTCGATAAAATGTATTCACAGACATGCAGTAAAAAACTTGCATTTGATATTTTAAAGTCTAGACACCACGCCAAGTCTGTCAGCCCCTGTCAGACTTGGCGTGGTGTCCAAACGTTTAAATATCAAATTCGAGTTTTTACTGCATTACCACACGCACCAGGAAGGGGTTTAATGAAATCTACCATTTTCTCTTATGCAAACGTCCCTTGAGAATGCTGTTACTACACTGCAGAAACATATCTTATTCAATCCCTGATCTGAGTGGTTTTGCTCAATAGACAATTATAAATTTCAGGACCATGGGAAACCTGGGTTGCATGCTGACTGCTGTGTTTCATGGAGCTGGATGACTCGTATAAAGCAGCTGGGGGATGGGGCAGCGATTTGATTATTTTTGCCTGTCAGGGACAACAAAGTGATGATGTATTCTTGGCTTATGCTGGACAGAACAAGGCAGGAGCAGTGCATAATTAGTGTGAGGAGAAGACCCAGGCAGCCACAAGAGTGCCAGGGCCTCATTATCATCATTTTATAGTTTGTTTTTTCAGCAAAACCACTCAGTTCAGGGATTAAATAAGATATGTTTCTGCATCAGTGTAGCTACAGCATTCTTAAGGTATGATTCCTTGATAATTCATAAAAGCAAATGGCAGTTTTCCTTTAAGCATAAAAATTACATAAGATAAAAGGAGGTTTCACAACAGATTACAGCTAATTGTGGGGTCACCACCAGGGGAGGCTTTCATTGTAAATGGAAGAAAAAATTGTCAAAAAAAAGTCACATTTTAGATTCAGATTTGTCCTCCCATAACTATTGGCTGTGGAAAGCTACACATTTCGTTACACCCTGTTTCTTGTGATGGTTTGTTATAGCATTGCTGGTCATCTTGTTTCTCCTGTTAATTATTAATCTTTTTCGGTATCGGATTTTTATGTTTATTTGCAAAGCCGACATACGTTTATCCAAACCGCACTAGTAACTTGCTGTACATAACAACATTTGTACAGTAGAGACTTCACCTTATCTGAAACTCTATGATGCAGTGTAGGGAGAGGTCGGTTCCTTAGAGCTCGGTGAGATAAACTGTAACCGTATATTTTTTTCCTGGCACTGTTTCAGGAAGTCTGATGTATCATGACATGAACCGCTGGTGTCCCTGAAGTCCAATGTTCCTATTTTGTAAATGTTAACTGGTTTATGCTCTGCTGTAATGCACCTGGAGAATTACTTTGAAACCAGTGTGTGCTCCCATCATCTTTCTGCTGTGTCATATATGTGGTGTGAATTGCTAGCCATGTTAATGGATATGTGTAAGCATAAAGAGGAAGAATAGAATGTATTTTGTACAGTACTGCATCTGATATAATGGGGTAGCAGGCCTTTATTTTCATTTTATTCTCTGTGTTATTTGCATGCACCTCCTTTACTGACATTATAATCACTCTGGGCATCTAAACCATTTGTTACATTAGCAGATGAAATGACAGTCAGGATTTTATTAATATAATAATCCTAGAAATATTGTGTCATGTTTATAGGACACTGATGCTGCACGGATTATTCATAGAAAAATGTTTGAGACTTGAAAATCACCAGTATGAGGTTGATATATTATCTTCCTTTTTCATCTGCTAGAAATAACCTTCCATTGCGTACACATTAGGAAGCACAGGAGGCCACAAGTAGGAAATGAAAATGCAACGGCTCATTTCAGTAGTGAGGACATTTGACGTTTATTTACATAATACAAAGTATACATCCATCTTTGAATACATAGCTCCTTTTTTACCATATATACTTGAATATAAGCAGAGACCCCTAAATTTTAACACAAAAAAACTGGAAAAACCTATTGTTTTGAGTATAAGCCAAGGGAAGGAATTGCATTGGTCACAGCCCCCCTGTAGTATATAGCCTGTGCCAGCCCCCTGTGGTATATAGCCTGCGCCAGCCCCCAATATAATGCCTGTAGGGAAAAAACAAAAAGTGTACTCACCTTCCGATGTTTTATGTTGTTTTATTTGGAACTATACAATATAATGATCCAATAGGCAGAAGCTACCTCTGGGGAAAGCTACAGGCAGCCTGCAATTTTATTGTAATATATATTGTATGTAGGAAATGGACCCTCGCTCACTATAAAGCCATGTTAAGAAATTAACAATAAATAGTGTTGTCCCTTGAAGCTGCTCATTTACGGTGATGTCCCTTTGCTCCTAATATCATTTGAATTGGGGTAAAGTATGTGTTCCCACTGTTTGTAATTGACTAAAGGGATATGTTTTCTTATCTTTTCCTCCGTTATTTTGCAAAATCGTTATTAACCATTAAGATTTCATGATTTCCAGATTTACAGCTTCTCGTGTTTATAAAGTGTCATTTCTAACAAAAAAAAGCAGATGACAGAGGTTTTCTTTCCTGTCAGCTGTCATCATTTTTAGGAGATTGTGCGAGTCTATGGTTTCCTGCAGGGAAAAGGGGCCTTGAAAACGTCACATTGGAGTAATAAAGGGAGATTTATCATGGCAGGTACACTAGTTTTCTGGTGTACAAGCGCTGCAATAATCACAATTCCTTGTGAACCATCAGAAATTACGATGATGTCCCCTCTTATGCCTCTTCCACGCTAAATAGGAGTCTATCGGTGGGGAGGGGGCCAAGCCTAGTGGCGGATGTGGACCTAGTGGGGTGTTCCTTCCCTGCACATGGCCGCAGCAACCCGCCAGATGCATTAGGAGGCCGGAACCTTATGATCCACTGAATATGTTGGGTTCACATTAGGTGAGTTGCACAAATGCTTACAAACTGATTTTTGTAACATTGCAGCCATAGAACCAATTTGGGATAAGGGTGATGCTTGTGAATCATAGTTTTCTTTTAAAGAGCTGCATTGTACAGTTTGTCTGCACCTTGGTAGCAGGGAAACTAAAAAAAAATTCCAGAATTTGGGGCCCTGTTTAAAAACTAAAATAACATTGCGATTAGCAGGTTAATAACTAGACATCCCCTTTGTTCTGTTGATGATAATATCCAAGCACAATTGGTTTTATGTAGTGTGAAGCTAATATTTGTTGTTCTAGTGAAATGTGTTCTCTCTTCCACCCACACGATTATCCTTTGCCAGTGGCTGTGGTGCTAAGGAGAAGCATATTTGATCCAGTCTAGCTAAACTGTTGGCGAAGTGAGTGTTTGTGCCATACGGATTTTCCTTGTTTACGTGTAAACAATTCTGCATTTGATTATTTTTTTCCCCAGTTTTTGTTTATGGTTTTTGCTTTTCTTTCTTCATAGCCATCATAAGTTGGTGTATTCAGATAAGTTCAGGAAAACAGAAATAAGTGAATAAATCCAAAAACTAGTCTGCAATTGCATGCTGAAAAGAAGGGACTTCCATTCCGTTACGTTGCACACAGCCCAGGTGTCAACAGCATTTGAGGTCTGCTCATGCTCCGATGGCAATATAAAAAGGAATGCCTGCGTACTTGGGCAGGAATAGGACACACTCTTTAATTTGTGGCTTAGCCGTCGGCTCATACTCGACTATGGAAACCATGACCATGTGTATATGTCAATTCAAATACAAGTGACTGCGTGCATGTAGCCTGATTCATTCTAGAACCGATAGGTGTTAGGATTCATCCCAGTCCTGTTTTGCAAGTAGGAGTTGCTTTTTTGTGACATGGTGAAGGACTAATTCATTATCATTTGCTATATAGATATAATTTGGATTGGACAGTGTGACTTTTTTTTAATGAAATTATTTCGGTAAGAACTACTGGTACTAGTCTTTAATAATTAGTAATTAGAAACAATGGACAACTCCTTTAAAGGAAATCTACCACCAGGATCAAGGATTGTAAACTAAGCACCTAAGCACAGATGCGGCCATAGGGTTGCCTACACCTGCATGTCAGTGTGCTTGGTTTACAATCCTTGATCCTGGTGGTAGACTTCCTTTTAAAGGAATTCAACCACTTGTAAAATACACTTTTGAGCTGAGCTCTATTACTAGTAGTCATATTCTTACTTATAAGTGCACTTATTTTCTAATTATTGGAAAATGGAAATGTGGTGAAAACAAGTTATAAAAATGTTTAAATGAAGCTCCGACACTCTAGGGCAGTGATGGCAAACCTTTTAAAGACCGAGTGCCCAAACTACAACATAGACCCACTTATTTATCGCAAAGTGCCAACACAAAAGTTTTATTCTCTGTCGCAGTTTCCATTGATACCAGCACAGGACACAAATAAAGCAGAAAATAGTCCCCGGTAGAGCTGACACTTTAAAATAGCTCTGTGCACAGAAAGTCCTGGGCTGTCTGGGACTGCAGGAAGAGACCTGGAGTCATCTCTGGTGATGGCCTGAGTGCCCACAGAAAGGGCTCTGAGTGCCACCTCTGGCACCAGTGCCATAGGTTAGCCATCACTGCTCTAGGGTTTAACTACTGTGATGCTTAGCGCTCCCGATTTTAAACATAATTATGCACACCTCCCTCCCCTTGTACTGGCCAGGAGCCGGTGAAGTCTCGTGTCGGTTGGCTGTGCAGTGTGGACGACATTTTTTTGGACACAAATTGACTTGAGGACAAGGCTCAGCTAACCAGCCACAAAGTTAATATTTCTTTTTCTTTCTGGTTTTACTGTAATATGAAGAACCAAGGGGATAAGATGGTGAAAAGGTTGAATATATATTTTTTGTGCATTGTATCTGTATGGTGTACCCTAAACCAGTTTTCTGTAAACTACTGTAAATGTATAGAGCATGTAGAATGCATTTTTGTCCTAAAAGGAATTTCCGCAGAAGGCCAGCCCTACAGAAAGAAGAGCTATATAAAGATGATTTTATGAATTGCACTTTGTACAACAATAAGTTCTAGAAATGTCTTTTCGATGAATTATTAAAGGAATGAAGGATATCTGTAGGTTAAGTTCTTTAGAAATCTTTTACAGGTTAAACATTTTACAATAACTCCTATACCTCTGGTGTCATTAGTTTGATTTACAAGACATTGGCATCAATTCTTTTAACAACAATTTTTTAAGGCACAAAGGTTTATAACAATGGGTGTGAGTTAGTACCAGGTAAAGAAACATGTATTTCATGTAAGAACATTAAGCATGATTAACAACATGGGCATCAATTTTTAGTTATCCATCTACACCAGAAGATGTTTGTCTATTAAAAGGGTAATGCAGTGATTAGAAATAATACGTAGATCCACAGGTCCTTTAGGTTTCCTAGAGGATATTGGAGGGGTTGTGTAGTATGGGGCGTAGTATGCCCTATACTTAATATACCTTTTTTCATCCTCATCTGTGTCTTTTTACTGCTGTTTTAGAAAGTAATCAATATCCAGGGATATGGCTAGGAAGGATAACTGGATGAGCTTCTTCCCCAGGATTTGTGTTCGGGAAACTCTGCTTGCTCTTGGAAGTGTTAAAGGGGTTGTATTGGAGCTACCCAGTGAATAAAGTAATGTGATATGATGAGTAGGTAATCGCCCTAAATAATAAAGTTGATAATTTTTGGTATAGTAGTAGGCAGATCTTTGTACTCCTATATTACTACGGTATGTATGTACAAAACAATTCACTACATTTCTGTGCTTATTATAATGTAGCAGTTTTATACCTGTTATTTTATGCTTACTGTAGAAACAAGAACCAGTATGTCCATTTTATTATCTGTACCCTCATAACTTACATTCAGTGTATTCCTTAGAATGGTCCACATGTTTTAGGGCCTTATTACAAAAGAGAGGGATGATCAGCATGACCCTTTCTACACCTCACTACATAGACTGACTATACACTATACACTACTATATATAGACTGACAGCATTTACTTTCTTTCAGCTTGTATTTGTGTTAGAGGCTTTCTTTGGCAAGAATAGAGCGTTGGAGATTACTTGGTAATTAAGTAAAAAGGCTGTTCCTGAATGCATTGTTCAGTCAGCTGGATTGACACGCTTCATTATGGCGTCATGAGATCTGCTAAAAGGGGAAGCAGAATTTACTTGTTTGTGGCTTTATATGGTTTTGTGTTGTTTTTCAGCATCTCTCCACCAATATACCTTCTGTATAGGAAAACATCTACCGTATATACTCGTGTATAAGCCGAGTTTTTTAGCACACAAAATGTGCTTAAAAACCTCACCTCAGCTATGACCAATGCATTTCCCACCCTCGGCTTATACTCGAGCCAATAGGTTTTCCCAGTTTTTGGTGGTAAAATTAGGGGCCTTGGCTTATACTCGAGTATATACGGTACTATTCTGTCTATTTGTATGTATGAAGGTTGTTTAGCATTTTTTTTACCATTGAAGCTGTCAAAGTGCCAGGTCCTGTTATATCCGCTTTGTAGAGTGAAGGTATGTAGCCTTCCCAGCCTCTTCTGGGCCAATTGCCCATACGGTATTCCCCCTGACTGGCCCAGTGAGAGAATAGTAGCAGTAGATTTGCAGCTTGGTGTCAAACATTTAACACTTCTGGTATGAAAATGCTCTGAAACTAAAACATTAAGTCTGCAGCCCTAAGTCTACCAGCTCTCAACTCGCCCATAGCATTGCAAGATTTCTGGGTATACCCTTCTTGTTTACCAGTGTTTAGAGAATCTCCCCCCCCCCCCTCCCTTTTAATCTTTATGCAGAATAGTTGAATAGTTCTTTGGTGCACAAAGCGTGTGGCAGTGCTAGTGAGTGCACTGGGTTTCATATTGCAAGCGGTGTCATTGTTTACATGTGTGGTTATGGTTTGGCTGGAAGAAATCTGCAAGTCCCTGTGGTATCAAAGACCTTAGTTGAATATCTTCAAAAATGACATGTAACTGTGGTGCATGGACCATTTTCCTAGCACGCCCCTAGACAATGAATATTTGTAATAATTTTCTGCTGGTCACTGACCTAAGAGTGCCATCTATATTTGTAGGATCAGTCAGTTGCTGTTGGCATATGTGCTGGTTCTTGTGTCAATGCCTGCTGTAGCTTTTTATAGCAATCACAGTTGGTTCTATGCCTATGCCTATCATGAAGAGGTCCACTGTCCACATAAGCTATGGTATATAGAGTTGCTTTATCTCCTGTAGCTCTGATTATAACCTTGAATGGATAGATCCTGTGTGCAATGTGCAGGTTTCTCTTCCAGTGCTGTTAAAGCAATATTTATTGCAACTGCTCAGAGAGGATTGGCTTCCAAATCGCTCTGTATTTGAGGAAGGGATTTCAAAGGAGCAGATGTTCTATTAAAGAGCTGACGGGAGCTCAGTCGCTGTTTCATCCCATAGCAGTGGTTAGTTGTTTTTGTTTTTTGTTTTTTTTAATATTTAAATCTATTTCTGTTGCTTCACCCCCCCCCCATTTGCTTAAAGAAGGGAACAACTTACACACAATCTTTTTTTTGGCACAGAAGCAGAGACATATTGCTACCTTGGACTCCTACTGGCGCTGACCTGCTATCTTATTGTTACAGGATACTCAAGGCCTTGGAATGCTAGAAGTCTAACTGGCTGCAGATTAGGAGACAGCCATCAATATGGAGACTGTCGTCTCAGAAGCGGAACCTGAGAAAACTTTGGTGAGTTAATGTGAAGTTTGAATTACATGTGGTTATTGATGTGCTGGATAATGTTCTTTTCATGTCCGGTTATGCAGGTTAAGAGAATGCAAAGGCTTTATGGAATGGTACTACATTGTAGGAGTCCATCCTGTAAATTGATACTCTATAAATGACCACAGGATTTTCTCTTGATGTGTTTATTAATCGATTACAACAGTAAGCCCCTAGATCATATATATATATTAAATATAATATTAGGTTTATGTGTTATGCTAAAGGCATATTTCTTGGCTCTGTTAATTACATTATATGTGCTTGATGACCCTCTAGGGGGTGCGAGCAATCCTTCTTTTTATTATAGTTCCTACAATAGGTCACGTCTTCCAGAGTTCATGACTGTTAAACTGGGTCAGTAAGTTGGCATGAGTCGGTGAGTGTCATGCTAGTCTGTTGGTATCTTTTGCGAGTGATCTGGACTATCCGTTTATAAATATATAATGTCAGGATGTATTACACATGGAATCCTTGTTATCAAATGATGCAGCTGTGGTATAAATAGCAAGGGACAGAACACACATATTGTGGCTTCTCATTACCAGGACATGTCTTGCTGTGTTGACTCAAGCTAAAAGACTTAGGTAAGCCCTTAGTTATATCATTTAATTGTATAGGATATGACGTACACTCAGTTGTATCATTGTAAAGATGGCAACAGCTAGAATAGAAAAAAATGCATTCTGGTTATAACTTTTGTCACAGATTTTTGGAATGTGGGTAGAGAATATGTTCTGCAACGGTTAAAAGCAGCTCTCCTTATCCTGAAGCCATATGTCCCTATATGACTATTTGATCAATGAACGCAGACCTAATTGCTATATATATTTTATTTATTTTTGCTTGGCTTCTGGCCCAATTTAATTCCATTATAGAGTGGGCTTTTATCCAGGGCTGTGCAGTCGGTAAGCCAAAACTCAGGGGTGCACAAGCCAGGCCGACGGGCTATATGCTGACTGTTAACTGTAACTGAAGTGACATAAATGATGGAAGCTTTCATTGGTACATGTAGGCCCAGGTAGCTTTGAGTGCAGCTGAGAAATTGTCACTGCTCCCAGGTCCTCCCCCGCCGCTGTTCTTTGTCCTGACACTGGTTTTATGCATTAACAATAGAACCTAAAAGCAGGGGAGGACCCAGCTGTGGTAAGTACTTGTTAGTTGTACTGTACTCTGGTCTACTTGTCCACTCCTGTTCCTAGTGAAGTTCTGCTTCAGGTCCTGATGTTGCTGCATACAACCAGCATGGGACACAGAGCAGCACATGGAGGAGGGATGAAGCTGCAGTGTAGTGCAGGGACCCTTGGTAAATGTGCACCAATGGCACTCTGAGATCTCTGTCCTATAACCCAGGATAAAGAACTTATCTGCCTGTAACTTGCAGCTTTCCTCTCCTCGCAATGTGCTGTTCTGTGATGTGTTTGGCGACGGGAAGTGAGTTTCTGTGAGCTTGTTGTGGAATGCAGGGAACAGCTCCATGGCATCAGACAGTAAAGCAAGATGGCGTCCCTGACCCTAAAGTCAGGAGTTACAGGGTTGTTTCTAGTGGCAACTGAAATTGTCTACACCAGGACTGATAGATGCAGGTTATATCTGTGAAATGCTGTATTTTCCTGAGTACAGTTAGAAGTCTTGTCTTCGTGGGAATACCCCTTTTAAAAGATTTTTACTGTGGCGATAAACTAAATGCTTTCTCGGTTGCTGACAGCTTGCTGCATGCAAACATGGCAAATTATATTTTCTAGTTTCTCCTCTGAATAAATAACATGATTGTTGTGTCTCCTGTTCAATGACAAGATATTATTCTTTATTTAGCTTGCACACAGGAATTATTTGAAGCAGCAGCTCTCAAACACCTCTCCTTTCACATTTGTATCTATAGAAAAGCACTTGCTGTATAGATATGTTACTTTCCCTTCATAAACCAGTGATTTCTGCCACAGTGCAGTTTACAAGGAATAATGATTGTTGAGATTTTTACAAAGTATGATCCTCTAAATGACCAGAAATATTATTAATTCATGTGTATAAGCCACACAGAAATTAGTTGCATAAAGTGAATCACAAAACCATTCACTAATCAGTGTTGTGAAACAATTCTGGGTCATACTTAAGAGCTCAGTGGCTCCAACATCATGTTACTAGCGTGTTTCTCTGAAAATAAGATAAAAATAAGCTCTAGTTACAAATGGCTATATCTTCTGTACCTATAAACACAGTTCTGGTGCCATTTTAAAGAAGAAAATATTCCCCCTCACTATCGCCTCAGCATTAGTGTTTTTACTTGCCACAAAATATCCATTGTTATTCCTCTGACACCTTCAAACTGTAGATCTACTTTTTAATTAACTGAGCACCGTGGAGCTTTCTATCTACCTACCACAGTTTCTAAGCTATGGCGGTTTGTAAGCAGGGCATTTTTTTTTTAGCAGTAGAACAAACATTTTAAGCCCTGCACTGAAGGTCAGGGTAGGCTTCATTTTCGGTATGGATAACATCTACAAGTTAAAACGGCTTTCTCATGTTGGCAGACTTTACATATGTGCTGCCAACTGAGCATGATATTTTTAAAGTTCTCCTACCATCTCGGTTATCACTCTACACCATTCCAAATAGATGTGACATCAGAAGAAGAACCATGTATCTCACTTTCTGGTGAAAGAGATCTTTCCAGGGAAAATAATACAAATGTATTCTGTCTAGAAGCACACCCAATTGAAGGGTTTTTTTCTAAATTGAATTTTCTGTAACCAAGCCATGTCAAATAAAGAACACAACACACAAGAAATATGTTCAATTAAGCAAAATACCACATCTGTGATTTGAATGGTTGCATAGAGACCCCTTTGGGTACAATTAGAACTTTTGCCGCCGGGAGTCATTCTTATCTGACCACCCTGGCTTTACAAAATTGAGTTTATAGCAGAATGGTCACAAATTCCCACAGCCACACTTCCAATTGATGTAGTTTCTCGCCCTAGAGGAAATAATGCTAAGAAGGTGGTCCAGCACTATATTTATGCCAATGATTTTGCAATGTGATGTCCAAAATGTGGATAAAAGAGTGATGCTGACCACAAACTTGTCCATATAGTATTGGTGTCTCTCACTAGTATAAGCCTTAGTGAAGCAGCAGCACGGCACTCCCATCCCCTCTGCCCCCTTCCTCTCCTGCAGCCCACAAAGATGGAGGAAACGGATGGAAGTTTACAGCAGCGTCTATACATTGCTGTCCCTCAGTATGAGGGTAAATACTTGTTTACTGTTCACCCCTTTCTTCACACAACACCCTCAGAAACCCTACCAAATAGGATTCCCCAGTTCCCAACTTTTTATGCCCCCAGCTACTCTGTTTTCTTAAATTTACCACATGTAACTTTGTCCTTATTTCATGGACCACGTATTGCCATTTAAATAAGCACTATGGGGAAGATTTATCAGAACTTCTAACCCCTGGTGTACAAGCCATGAAATAATTGCAATTACTAGCAAACCGCCAGTAAATGTCATTATTTTCCCCTCTTATGTCACCTTCATGTACTTGCTAAAGCCAGCAAACTTTATGGCTGAGAGTTTTCAGGTTGCTGTGCAAAACTACAGCAGCTCCTGCCTCCCCTCTGTGCCACATTTACCACATTTATATTGAGGGGTTGGCGAACAGCATCAGGATTGTTCCGGACACAGGATAGTCCCACTCTCTGCACATTACTGCAAGTAAAATGTCACATTGTCCTTATTTAATGGACCAAAATGACTCCTATCTTTAATATACATAATCCCACTTTGCTTTCTTCCCTGCCATTACTTTCCACCTTCAGTTCCTGCCATTTTGTGACCCCCACCCCCCACTAGTCACACACAGAGCTGCTATCACATCCTATGTTCCTTGCCCCCTCCTCCTGACACAGAACCAATAACACCTTGTGTTGTCCTAAAGCTTCCCTGCTAAAACTCCCACAGAGTGTGATTTAACCTTTACATGGTGGCTTTGCTCAATAATGAAGATATGGCAGTAATATTTATCACTGTATGCAGGATACATATTACTTCTGGTATGGTGGTAATATTAATCACTAGATCACTCCTAGTAATACTATTAATTATATAGTCCTTTGTGTAGTGGTCTTTTATTATGTGCATGATGGTATTTATGTTGTAATAACGTAGATTGTTTAGTGGTATTGTTGCTAATATTGGGCTAAGTTACTAGGCTGTCACTTTGCGATAGATACAGGGTTTTGTGTTAGAGTTTGGGCTCTGTCTCTAAAAGATTAAATAGTGAAAGTGTCTTGCTGGCAGGGCGGTTTCTAGGTAAATTGTTATACAGGGCAAATCTCAAAAAAATATACATTATGCCAAATGATATTTACACATAAGGTACCCCGATAATGAAAACATGCTGTGACCCCTCTACTAAATACCATCTGCTTTTTATTATTTAATTTGTGTTCTTCTTTCATCACCCCTGCAGGACAGTAATATTCAGAAAGGCATTTTAAAACTTGATAACCCCCCCCCCCCCCCAAATCTTCTGATTCCATATTTCTATTGTGGTATTGATGGTGTGGTACTGTTAATATAGCTGCAGTTTCTGCTGGATAGAAGATTAGTGTCTCAACAGGACATGAATTGCTAAGTCTAAGGTGATAATTGCCTGTAGTTGGGCTGCTAATCTAGGTTTCCCATATTATCTTTTTTATCAAGAGAGAAACCTGCCATAAAACTTGATCACTCAAAATGAGCGTATTTTATGGTGTGAATGTAACAAAGTAATCATCTTTATTGCTTTCCAATAGATTAGTTATCAATTGAAGGTAAGTCTGACTGTATAGATGGTGTTTGGGTTACAGACCGGTAAAGAATATGTGGAATGTAGATTATCGTTGTTAAATTTGTTACCAATATGTGGTTTTTGTGTGTGTGATTTAAGGTGTCACATTGATTGACATTGCCATAGTAAAGATAATAGGAGATATATGTATAGAAGAACTGAGAAGTTCAGCATATTTTTATGTTTCAATGGTTCTTATTAAAGACGTTTACAAATGAATAATGGCAAGAAGGCACAATCCACCAGGTATTCCCACACAGGGGGTAAAAGCAGAAATGGGAAAGTCTATGTGGTTGTGTGCCCGTTCTACATTTATGTACACCTAAGCAACTTTACATCAACTGAGAGAGAAAATCTTAACTGTCTTCACCATTTCTATAATATCCCAACACATTTTATGATTCCCAATATTTATTTATATGCTGAGACTACAATTCTCATAAAACCTTGCACAAATGACTGAGTGTAGTGAATTCTATCGTCATCTTGGCTATTACAGTACAAAACATTTATCTAAAGAAGACCTTTCACCAGAATTTTAACATTGCCAGCTGATAAAGGGTTACTAGTCCTCACCTAAAATTAGCTGCCAGTTGGCACTGTACCTTAATATTTTCTGATATGCCCCCTTATTTTGACTGACCGCTCTGCTCGTGTTACATTCATGTCATATGACCAGAGTGAGATGATCTCAAGTCCTTTAGCCTCCTCATATTAGCAAACTGTACCCATACTGTACTGTACTGTATGTATGCGATCACAGCAGCCTCCATGGAGGCTATGATTTCATGTTATCAGATATATACATGGGGAACATTTTACAAATGTGAAGGGTACAATTAACACCCCCTCTCATTCCAGGTAATATAACATAAAATTGATATATGTGGCAATTTGTGCCAAATATAGGTGCATCTCAGTGGTGTCAAGTTGAAATAGACAAGGCCATAAACTGCTAGTTTTTACCAGTGACTGACTTTACTCTGGCTAACCTCTCCCCAGCAATGTGTGTGAGGAAGCAAGGAATTTGGAGGGAAAAAAATTTGTTCCCGCAAAAAAGAGAACCTCCATTGAATCATTGTTTCTAGCCTACAGCATTTTAAAATATCCATTTATATCCAATACAAAAAAATAAGATATTTATAATAAAGCTGCTGAGGAAGAAGTGAAACTCTTCGAAACACATCTAGAAGACTACTGGTTAATGAGGTCTAAGCCTGGGATACAAAACATTCAACCAATACAAGTTGTAACAAAGTCTCTTTTATATCAGGACAATATGCTCTAATTGTTTGCAAACTTTGATTCAATATGGGGGACCATCACACTCGGACTCAATCCTAAGCAGTGAGGTCAACAGAATAGTGTCACATGATCAGCAGGCTTAACGTATGCACTGAACCATCTGACACCCCAAACGCTGTAACCCCGGGAGCCTGTATTGAGGTGAACATTGAATTGACACCTAACCGTGAGTAAACCTCAGCTGTGATTTTTACAACTGGAAGCCATATGAAATATAAATTCATAATATTGACAGTTATATATATATATATTTTTTTTAAACATTACAGTTGGTCTTGGTGTTAGTCCAAACAGCAGCACAGCACATAGCTACAATAGTTTATCCTATAGAGTTCACCTTTAATTTCTGTATTTTCCAAAAAATAATACAGAACCCCATTTCCCAAATTAAACACTTTTCAGAGATGTCAACAGTTAGAAGGGAACTACAGATGTAGCACTGGTTAATATGACTGAAAGAGTTTACTCGATTGGTTGTCTCACAAAAAGTGGGATTCACCAACACTACAGACTGTTATCACGTGTAGTTAACCATATTCCTTGTTATTATTGTTTTGTTTTTAGTTTTTACCTGTAAGGGTTTGTGAACTTCGTATTTGGTTGGTTTCGGTTACAGATTAATTTATGATGGTCATTTGTAGTTTATGAAGACTTAAAAAACAAAAAAAACAAAGTTTAAACATTAGAATAAATAAAATAAATACCGTATTTTTTGGACTAAGACACAGGCACTTTTTGGCAAGATTTTTTTCTTGCTAAAAAGTGCGTCTTATATAGACCAAAGGTCAGGAGGATCCCGCACTGCCAGACCCTCCTGACCACTGTAATGGAGATTGGATGATGCCCTGAAATAGGCTTCATCCAATCTCCCAGAGAGGAGAGCCTCCGCACATGCTTCTTACATCACCACAGGAGAAAATTTAATGAGGAGCAATGGAGCACATTGTAAGGACGAGGAGAAAGGGGCACAATATAAGGAGCATTGGGTAACAGGGTATAATGGAGGAAAATAATTCTTCAATAGCAAAATGTGCTACATGCATTACTAAATGCAATAAGAATTACCACTAGAGTGGAAATATGAATTCTAAGATAAATGGAAGAAAAATTCCAATGACCCTGAAAAGTCATTGTGACCCACCAGAGATAAACGCACACATATATATCTCCTTGATTATGAGTGTTGTGAGTCCCCATACTGCGAGAATTGGGACATGCTGCGCTGGGACAGGGTAAAAAGAAGAGGGGAAGGGGGACTGTGTAGAGTAGTTCCCACTGTGTTCCTTATGTGTGTATTTATGTGTATAGTAGCTCCCAGTCAGTGTATGTGTGTGCACAATGTATGCAGCAGTGCTGAGTGTGTTCCTTTTTCTGTTTGTTTGTATAGCTGTGTGTGTAAATGTATGGATGTAGCAGAGCTGTGTGTGTGTAAATGTATGGATGTAGCAGGGCTGTGTGTGCTGTGCTTTAGTTCGACCAACGGGAATATTTTAATTAGTTTAAAATATATTTTTCCTTTTTTGAAAGCCTAAATCTGTGGTGCATCCTATAGTAAGAAGTGTCTTATAGTCCGAAAAATACGGTACATAAAAGTATAAGCCCCTAAAATGTCACTTTCCCAGAAAAACGCTTAATAAAGTATAAAAAAAAAACAACCCCCCACGCGCACACACATATTTGGTATTGCTGCTTCCGTTGCAATCTGTATAATAAAACTGAATCATTACTGGACCAGCACGGTAAACGCTTGGGGTAAAAAAACGCAAATAAGTTCCGGAAAAAAGATAATTTTTAATTAATATCACCGAACAGAACAACTCTTAACCAGCCCCTAACCTGATTTGTCAGCTGAAAAACAAAACCGTTATGCATATGAAAAGATGGTGATGCTAAAATGAAGAAGATTTTCTCCAAATTAGTTTTTATTCAGTAAAATTGAATAAAAAACACAAACCTCCCACATATTTGGTATCGCTGCGTCAGTGACAATCTGCACAATATTATTATTAGACGCGTAAAAAACAACCCCAAAAAAAGCTCCGAAAAAAGATTATTTTTTAGTAATACCCTTAAAAAAAAAAGCTCTTAAAAGACCACTAAAAAGAACAACGCTTCTCGCAAAAAATAAGCCCTTAAGCAGATTTGTCAGCCAAAAAAATAAAAAAGTTATGCATATGAAAGTTGGTGATGCTAAAATTAACATTTCCACCAAATTACTTTTTATTCAGTAAAAATGGGGGGGGGGAAAGTCTATATAAATGACGTATTTTCGTAATCGTGGTGACCCATAGAATAAAAATAATATACTATTTTTATGATATGGTAAACGGCAAACCCGAAGGGGTTAATTCAGTTCCGACAGAGAAAGAAAGACATGTGCAATAGAACAGTAATTAACAGACATATACACCAATTACAAGAAGTCATTAATTTACACTAAAGGACGTTTACAATTGTTGTCTGAAAAGTGTCCTTTAAAGAAATTTATACACCCCCCAATATAGATTAGACTTACTTAATAACTAAAGCTAAATTTAAAACAAGCCGCCTAAAAAAACACATCCGCCAAGAATTTAAGAACTGTTTACTGCCTTTTTCAGTAAACATAAAGCTCATGTCCATGTGAACCCTTGATGAAATGGACAATATTATCTCAGCAACATTAT
>CM033644.1:131293991-131306154 GCA_019512145.1 Engystomops pustulosus
TTAACAGACATATACACCAATTACAAGAAGTCATTAATTTACACTAAAGGACGTTTACAATTGTTGTCTGAAAAGTGTCCTTTAAAGAAATGTATACACCCCCCCCCCAATATAGATTAGTCTTACTTCATAACTAAAGCTAAATTTAAAACAAGCCGCCTAAAAAAACACATCCGCCAAGAATTTAAGAACTGTTTACTGCCTTTTTCAGTAAACATAAAGCTCCTATCCATGTGAACCCTTGATGAAATGGACAATATTATCTCAGCAACATTATCTTGGTCACATGAGCAGACACAAGTGTTCTTGAATATTACATAAGATCAAGTCAAGCTATGAAAAACCTTCAGCAACTGGTACTGACCCTTAGATCTCTTCAACCCACAGTCATTCAGAGCTGATGACAGTGGCAAATACCTTTACAGAGATTCCTACACACATTTTTTTTTTTTTTTTTTTTAATTTTATATTTTTTTTTATTCCTATTTGAAAAGTTTGTACAGTGCCCACCATTATTCTAGGCCATTTGATGGTTGGGAGCTAAGCTTACTTCTATCAAGTGAGTGGAACCAGGAATGTTAAAGGGTTTTCCCATTACAGAAATGTAATGTTTTTGTTTGTATGAATAAAAGTTATACCAATACAATTTCCATATACTTTCTGTATCCCTTCCTCACGTTTCTAGATCTCCCTTGCTGTCCTTCTGTAGAAGCTTTTGTGTCTACTTCCAGTGGACAGAAATCTACCTGTTCACCCGGTGCACTGCTTGTTATATCACTCATCTCTGATTACTCTGTGATATTATGAGCTGTGCTCGTGTTACATGGACAGATTTCTATCCACTGGATGTAAACAATGAAACTTTCTATGCGACCAAGCAAGCTCTAGAAAAACTGTGAGGAATGATTCAAAATGTATTTGGAAATTGTATAACTTTTATAATATAAACAATAATAATTTGCTGAGGGAATACCCTTTATAAGTTATGCAAATCTTCGGGTGAAAACTTGAAATCCTAGATGACATGTTCCCTTATCTCTTCATGACCTGGTGTCGTGTCGCTGGTCTGCATGGTAATGTCCAAGTGCAATTTTTGTCGTTCTTCTCTTTTTGAGGAATCTCTTTGCAAATTACTTTACTTAGTTCTTTAGCACAAATGTTGTTATGGTATGTTAGACACATAATAATGATGGTGAAAGATAAGTTTTTTTTTTGTCATTTTTCCAATAACATTTTTAAATAAAAGCAAGAATTGTATAAACCTCAAATACTGTATGTAATAACGTATTACGAGGATCCAATTTTTACCTAAAAAAACTGGTTAATCTATTGACACATTTAAGCCTAGGGTGGTAAAGCATTGGGTCACAGCGCTCCACTCAGTATATAGCAGCCAGCCCCCCATATATAGCCATCCAGCAGCTGGCCCCTACTTGCCTATTATAGCAGACCGTTATTATATATACTGAATCACAGCACCTAGCATAAACTTGTTTAATATAATGTGTGGAATATGTTTTTAGGTGAAAGACAGAACCGAGATTCCACTTCTAAAAATACAGTTGGAATCACATTTTTTTACTGTAATTTTACAGTGGATATTCAGTGTGTTCACCTAAAAACATACACTGGTATTAAGGAGAAGGTTCTTTTCATAATAGGACACCAGAAGTGTGTTTCTAGGCGTCACTGTTCAGGAGATATGACTGTCTAAAGTTTGCCATTGTTATGCGTGTGTGTTATATATGCTGTCTGCCCGAGGCACATGCAATGGACGTATAAGCCGTAGCAGTACCTGAAGTGGTTAATAGCATGGATTTTCCAATACCATTTAGTAATAAAAAAAAATTGCAGTCAATATTCGACTGTATTTTGCATGTCTGGTCTTTTATGTCTTGTAGTAGACGCTGAATCAATTTAAATTTCATTTCCAAAGCTCCTGTGGAGGAGCTTCTTTCCTATAGGATTTTTTTTGTTTATCGGGACGGAAATTGGTCATTTTCTGAAATAAATTCATACTGCATGTGAACTGCAGTATTACTGTCAGTTTTGTTAGACTTTTTGCAGCATTATTGTAACCCTGCTTAAATTGAAAACTTCTTTGTATGAGTAGTATACCTAATATTTATTTTTATTGTCATCCTAGCTTGGGGGCTAGGGTTGTACGAAGCCGTGCCTTTGTGCACATACGAAGCGTTATAAAGCACCAATACTAGTCACTTTAATGCAATTTTTAATATGTGAACTGTTAAGGCTCTAGCAGACATTATTGGTAGGGTCTAGCTCAGGGAATCGGGGTCAATTTCATTGAGGGCCATATGACGCCTGTGGTTGCTTTAATAGGGATGATGAGTCTTTGTTGGCGTTTAAGCACAGAAACAAGAAAGCTTGCAGGAGTAGCGCAAAACTGGCAACTAACTCATGGTCACCATTAAAGGTATATTCTTGTTTAGGCATTCAATTCAGTAATGTTATAATGTTTATGTAGTATTAGTATGTATATGGTATGTGTGTGTATGTATGTATATATATATATATATCTATTATATATATATTGTAGCTAACATCGGCAGCTGTAATATATAATATATGATTGCAAAAGACAAAAAAAATGTAGGAGTTACTACATGTCCCACATCGTCCTGTAGTAATGACTCTGAATCCAGTGTCAGACAGGGCTCAATACCGCATGTCTGTGCCACTACGTGCCAGTGTGGGATGGTCGTATCCGAGGAAGTATCTCGTTTTCTAAGAAAACATGGCTAGTTATGAGAAATATCTAAAACACGGAAATTTTTTTAAATGACCTCCAATTGAGAAAATGTTTAATGTGGCAGATTATGTAATTAAATGTGATGCCCGATGGGAATACACGTTTAACCCTACACCAGGTCTCTTATGACAAATGGATGGGTCAGAAGAGCTCACTACTCTCCTTATGCAAAAATAACTGAACTTATTTCTGTTTGCCTGTGTATGTACACTGTCTTAGCCTCTTCCACACTAGCGTTGCGTTCACGTGAGGGTGCATGCGTGAAAACTGACGTTTTTGGCTGCGTTTTTTGTTCCATTTTTCTTGGAGTAATTAGCGGTTTTGCGTTTTTCACGCGCGTTAGCGTTGTTTGGCATTTTTCACGCGCGAGTCAAGGGAGAATCAGCATTTTCAAAGGGCCATGGGTTTTGGGATAAAATGGTTATTAATTAAAAAATAATGTCTCTGATAGTTGCAAACATCTGCGATTTCTTCTGTCACTGTTCCCCGTGTTATATTCTCCCACAATAGCAGAGTTGAAGAACAGTGAAGAATAGAATAAACCAGTGAACACAGTGAACACGGTGAACACACGGATCATTAAGAGAAAACACCGTGTCAGAACACAGTGCAAGATAGATTACAGATTTGGGAACACACTGCTTATCTTGGGAGGACTATAGCGCGGAACGTTGCGGCCCAAAATAGCATGTGAAGAACAATATATTGTGTTGAGCGAACAAAATTGCAGATTTTAAATACATCTGCAATGTGTTCTTCAAACATATATATTGTTTCTTCACATGCTATTTGGCCGCACAGCTCCGGCGGGCGTTATCGTGCCCGACAAGTTAAGCAGAGGTGCCGACATCTTCTATCTATTCTGCACTGTGTTCTGCACTGTGTTTTTTTTCGTTAAATGATCCTGTGTTCACTGTGTGCACTGGTTTTATTCTATTCTTCACTGGTCTTCCTGTGTTTTTTTATATTAAAATGATCGTTAGCGAGCAGGGAACTACTGTTATTCTGGTCACCTAGCAACCCTGTCGTTTAAAAAACGCATTGCACTCGCATTGCACTTGCAATGATTGCGAGTGCCAATGCGTTTTGATGCTATCTCCATAGACTTGATAGGGGCGTGAAAATTGCGCGTGGACTCGCAAAATAAGCATGCTGCGATTTGAACCGCGTGAAACGAACGAATCACTCGGTCAAAACCAACGCTAATGGAGAAAGGCCATTGAATACAAAAGGGACAGAGTGCAATGCAAGTTCTGGCGTCAAATGCACGCCAGAACTCACGCGTGAAAAACGCCAGTGAGAAGGGTCTTACATTTTCGGTATGGATGCATACAGCCACATGGCATTTTAATGGGCAATACGTCCAATCCGTTTTGAATGGACATGTGTGTAGCCTTAATGGGAAAAAGATAGAGTTGCCACCCTCCTCTCTCCTCCGTATGCGCTGAATGCTTGCGCGTGGCGAGAAGAGGTCTCAGACTTTATATCAGACTTGCTCGACCGAAAACGCCCCTTTCATAGCGCGTCAGTCAACTCGCCACAGTGGTAGTAATGTTCGTTCTAACCAGATATAATATATATAATATATAAACTTGACTTGTGCTGTCTGCAGAATGGGACTAGACTCATGGTGCGTGGTGGTGGCAGGACTTCTTTTCAGGTGCAAGTATTTTTTTTTTTCTCACACCCTTGTATTTTAACGATCACTTCTTAATTCTAGTCAGGTGTATTAATCAGTGTTTTATTGTTACATTTGAAATAGCATAAGGTCCTGTCACACGTTATAATAGGTGCTCACAGTTTACCTCCCTGATTGCATCTTCAATAGCTTTTAATGGCAAACTTCTGGTATAAAAATATCTGCTTGCTGATTGCGATTGTGATGTGGGGGATGCATTTAGTGTGAACTCCGGGAACAATGCACTTTGCATGTACTCAAAGTCCACATTGTCATATTGTTGTTTTTAGATTGTAATACTAATAAAGGAAGATATATTTTTTTAATGGAGACTGTAGTTTGGAGGTGTGTTATGAAATGTTTTATGGGCCCGGATGCGGATCACTCATATGTTTTTCTGAGGTTATATGATTGGTATACTTATAGTCACAGACTTTGGGTTAAGGGCCTCTGTCCTACTACTTTAATTCCAATTTAATTTATTTTCTTTTGTGAACGCTTGGCATATGATGCCATGGTTTCATAAACTACTGAGAGGCGCCACGGACGTCATGGGGACATTTATCATAAGCCACTGATAATGCAGCGGGTATTATGAGGTACCCGCAACTTCGGGCTCTGACTTCTGTGACTATCCGGCAAAGCGGGCTTGCATCACGGACATTCTACACCAGTGTCCTGCTGGCGTACATTGCGCTATAATCTGCAGCTTTCAGGCTGAAATTTTTAGGCCATACTAGTGCACAGGAGTGAACAGGAATACCCTCGACGGGGCTTCGCTCCCCTTACACCGTTCTGCTACATATCTCTAGATAGCAGCTACAGTAGATCGCTGAGCACGGCTCCCATAGAGATTTAAGGAGCAAACGGTCATGCGCCGTTAGTCTGCGCCATTCAGATCTGAGGAGCGTGAGTGGTCAGTCGACCCCTGGTTTTCAAGCATCTGCGGAGGTCTAACACTAGACCTCCAAGATCCTAAATTAGGACCTATCTCGGGGGGGGGGGGGGTTGGGGGAAAACCACCTTAAAAACAATTAGGTAGCAATCTACATTGCTTTCAAAACATCCATTTAGGAGTTAATTCCACTGGAGGTCTTTTAAAGACCTCATGTTAGCTCCTTTACCACTCTGCCATCAAGAATGAGCACAGTAAGAAGGACATATTTCCATTCCATGATTTAGTTTGTCACTGGCTGGTAATAGTTTAATTTGTGTTACACAGCCATTGAGCATGATGTTATTTGCTCTAGCTAATGTCTAACTGTATATCTGTTGATGATTGTTTTCTCAGCCTCCTTTGTGTGTGGAACATTGCTTCTTCCAATAAACCACACACGCTGCAGCGTAACCAGGCATTTTTCCGTTTTTTTGTCTGGGTTGTATCTGACACTGTACCAATACTTCCATGCTTTGGTTGCATTTGTATAGATTTGATGACTACTGATTATTCGTGCATGCGAATATCTACCCCCCTTTGAGAAAGTGTAGAGATGTGCTTATGTAACTGTGTCTAGTTAGTTTCACAACGCATTCTGGTTATCACACAGACCTCTGGTAAACCAATTATATACCAAGGTTTTTATGAATAAAATTATTCAGACTGAACAAGTTATAAGACGACCTGTAACAACATATAAAAAATTCGAATAATCTTAAAAAGAAAGTTGTGATGGTGCCCTTTAATTGTGTGGTTGTTTGTTTTTTTTTAGTTTACTCATTCAAGAAATATTGAATATTTTTCTAGTCGGTGGGGAAGGGGTTTTCTTTGGGAGTATGCAGTGTGTGCATGATGAAAAATGGTTCATCCTACCCATTGAATGAGTGAATTCACATCGTACCTTGACCCTTTATCCCATAGCCAAATCAAAACTAATGAAAATAGATCGGGGGCACAGAGGTATAAAAAGAAGTGCATTAATATGTTTAAATAACTAGCGGCACTGCTCTGTTTTTTAAAGTCTATGAAAGTGTTGTCGGATGTATGAAAGGAAGAATGGCAAAAAAAAAAATTGTTTAAGAATACTTCATAATAAAGAGTAAAACAACTTTAGAAAATTTGCGGTTCAATCGCTCTTTCTATTTTTAGGATTGTTTACAAGCAGTTGATGTGAGTGTCAGTCGTGTTTAACACTAAAATGAAAAATCCAAAAACTATATTTTACCACATACTGATAACCAAGCTCGGTTATCGCTTGTCCTAGAACCTTCCAGGTTTTTTTTTTGCCACATATAATCATAGTAATTCTAGGTAGCATTCGGTTAGCGGACATTATACCAGGCGGTCCACGTAAGGACACCCGACTTACAGACAACCCATAGTTACAGACGGACCCCTTACCCACGTGACCTCTGGTAAAGCTCTCTGGATGTTTAGTATAGTCCCAGACTGAATGATCCAGCCTGTAAAGATTCTGTAATGAAGCTTATTGATCTAATTCTTGGTCCAATTCACCAAAATTTTGAAACTCCAATTGTCACTGGGGCAAAAAGAGAAAAAAATTGTGTCTAGAAACTTTTCCATTATAAAGATACCGTTCGACTACATACAAATTACACTTAAGAACAAAACCTCCAGACCCTATTTGTATGTAACCCGGGGACTGCCTGTACACCTCTGTTTTTGTATGGCATCCTCACCATTTATTGTGCATATTAGCATTTTTACATACTACTCATGTGTTCTTAAATTTATAAGTGTCATTATTTTTAATGACCTGATTTTATATTGGGGAGAACTGATATTCATCACACTTTGGTTTAGTAACTTTTTCTCAACTAAGAAGCTAAAAACTACCCTTTTACAAGGCGAAAATAGAGACTCCCAGTATACGTGAATATAGGCCAGGCACCTAATTATTAAAACAAAACTGGAAAACTTATTGAGTTTTATATACTTTGTATACTTGAGTATAACTAGGGTGGGAAATCATTGGTCACAGCCATCCCCCAGTACCAAAATGCCCAGCAGCCTCCCCAGTACTGAATGGCCCGTCACCAGCTTTGTGTTATATAAGAAAATAAGTCGTACTTTCTCGCGGCTCTCTTCTCTCTCGTCGTTCATGTGTAACAGAGGTGCAGAGACTTGTTAACATGCTTTCCCTCTACACACTATATTGCGGCTTTGTCGCTGCTGACGTTCATAGAGTGCACAGCACAGTGCATGGAACGCGTACTCTGCCGACGTGTGTACAATGGAGCTGCGGATTGTCTGAGGTTTACTTATATAAGTTTTTTTCCTTTTGTATACTCTTAGTGGGAACATTTCATTGAACTCGCTTTACTCAAGTTTTGATATATCAAGTAATATAAAACAGAGTGACTGGGTGCACTGGTTAAGTAAAGCTTGTTGCTCATGAAATTGGTAAACTTCTCTTTTTTATACCTTAGTACTAAGTACTATGACTCAACCCAAGACCTATCCGTTGTCCTTGCTGCTGCAAAGCTATGTCTATTCCTTCTCCTGTTTTAGTATACAACACATGACTGTTCTCGGTCCATGTGATATAGCCTGGTCAGGGGCTAAAATTTTTCAGTGGATGGGACATGATAGTAATCTATGATTCACGAAACTGCAGCAAAATTCTACAGACCACATCCACGGGGGGGGGACAGACTGATCATTATGAATTTTTAAGTCCCATCCTGGACCACTGCTGTCACAAGCCCCCCCCTCAAAAGATGGGCAGACGTCTTGTGATTCATGATGAAGCACACGTTACCACGTATATACTAGTGTATAAGCCAGTTTTTCGCACAAAAAATGTGCTAAAAACGTCCCCTAGGCTTATACACAGATCAAGTGTACCAGGAAATGGAATTAATGACTTAAAAAATGAACTTATATACTCACCCTCCAGTGGCCCCGATGTGCAGCGCTGCTCTGCCCCCCCGATGTCTAGCGGCTCCTCTTCTGGTCTTCCCGGATCCTCTTCTTGCTTCAGCGCCACGTACTTCAGTAAGACGGCGCCTAGTATGACGTTTAGCAAGCGCCGCGTTCATAACTATCTCCGGCCGTCCAGGAGAGAACCAATGGCGGCGCCAGCACGATGTTAAAGAAGACAGAATACGGGAGCTGAAGCCAGAGGAGACCGGCCCGGATCGGGTCGGGGGAGCAGCGCTGCGCAATCGGGGACCACCGGGAGAGTGATATACAAGTTTTTTGTTTTTTTTTTAATTCGGCCAGGCTGTCTACTACTGGGGGCAAGCTGGGCAGGCTCTGTAATTCTACGGAGTGAGGCTGGCTGTGCGTATATGGATGGGGGCTATATATGGGGGGTCTGTGACCAAGCATTCTCCACCCTCTGCTTTACTCGATCCATATGTTTTTCCCGTTTTTGTGGTAAAATTAGGGTTTCTTGGTTATATCGGGTCGGCTTCTACTCGAGTATATAGTATGGTTATGTGTTTGGCCTTTAACTGTTTCTCATACTAGTGTGCAGTGTGGTAGACAACATTGAACACTTTGATACAGATTGTACTATTAATTGCTTTATAGAGATGTACATGTTTTAATGACAATTGGAATGTTACAAACTACATCAATACAAGATGGTGCGTGGTGTTGGGATAAAGTAAATGATTTTTAAGGAATATAAACAGTAGTGAAAGTTTCCTGGTTTCCACTCTGTCCTGATATTTTTTAAAGATTCATTTTTGCGCTAGGCGTAGGACATTGTAATCCTCTAGTTATGTAATTAATCAGGCAATCTGTCGCTGTACCGCAATGAATTGGGTGGCTCTTGGGGAGATGCCTTTATTTCCAAGGAGGGCTTGAATAAAACACTCCTGATTACACCCCTGAGTATAAGTTGGTTGTGGAAAATAGTGATGTTGTGTAGCGATTTTAAAAAAGAGCCAACACTTAAAGAGATATTGTTGTAAATCTGGTGGTTTACCATGTATTGGTTTTAAGATTATGGTTTTAAGCTCTTGAAAGAATTACCACAGGATAGTTACATATGTAGCTCTTGTTTTGTGTTTCAATTGACATTAGGAAATTGAGCGGAATTGTGAAGAAATGCACTGACCCAGTTCAAATATGACAATAAATGATGAATTTATGCCAGGAATGAACAAAACTTTTTGTCCTATGGGTTTATAGTCATACTGTTAACTTTAAGGGCCACATCTTAACCATCCCTTAGATGCAAACATATAATTCCCACCCAAACAAAAACACCAAAACAAAAAACTAAAATGTTACAACTTGGCCTCGTGCACTAATGATGCATCCATCATATACCAGGTGGAAACAGTGCTGTCTACCAGTTGGGAGTCTGTTCCTTGTGAATAAGATAACTGTTTGGCTAATCCCACATCATGTTTTTAGACTTCCTAGTAGGTCATACTTGATGTTAAAGGGGGCTGCCTTTCAAGGGTAGCAAAAGTAGGCGTTTTTCATTTAACACTGACAAACTTATTTGGGGGGCATTCTTCCCATCAGTTATGGAAGGGTTCATGGTCCAACTCATCGCCTTAAACAGGTGGCAGGTGGACTAGTCAGTTGTGCATCCTTTCTAGAAATGATTGTGGCTGCCTTTGATGTAACATCCTCAGTAGTGGATACGATCAGAGGAAATGACATTGGAAGGAAACGATGGCACTTCTCTTAGAACTGCTAGAGTACTTGCAGATAAACCATGGGCTGTGAAGTCAGATTCGTTGACCATTGTGGTGGAGCTGGAGTTGGTTGAAATTTGCGCTTAACAATTCCACCAGGCCCTGCTGTAAACACCTTCTGTGAAGTGCTTTGCGTTTACCTATTTTCCAGTTCTAAGAGGACATGATCAGGTCAATGACTTCTAGGAGAAACATATTTGACATTGCCAAGTGTCACATTTTCTGGTAAGAAGTAATTCCATATCAGAGCCTGGTTTTACCAGTTGTGATGTAATCGTGACATTTGCAGTTCATTGATTACTTGTATGTGTACAATTTGGATCTTTAAGGTTGTTTAACCCCATCTTTCGCCATAATTGTCTGTTTAAGGAGAGCAAGAGCCCTCTTACAACCCACTGGTTGGGTTCAGGCCTGAATATGTAGCCAGCGCCCCTTGACCCACATGCCACCAGTGCATGGTAAATGCCGGTGGCAGGTGGGTGTTCCTTCTTGGAGAAAAAAAAAAAAATATTGTAACTCCCTGTTACATATTTGGGTGCAACAATACTTTTCCCTTGGCGCCTGTGTCTGTATAAGACCCAGACTTATCATTGGGAGGAGTCTTAACATGTGCTGCAGCACACCTGTATTTTATCCTATCAAATTCTCAGGCCATTTGATGGTTGGGAGCTAAGCTTACTTCTATCAAGTGAGTGGAACCAGGAATGTTAAAGGGTTTTCCCATTACAGAAATGTAATGTTTTTGTTTGTATGAAATAGTTATACAATTTTCCAATATACTTTCTGTATCAATTCCTCACGGTTTTCTAGATCTCCGCTTGCTGTCCTTCTGTAGAAAGCTTTTGTGTCTACTTCCAGTGGACAGAAATCTAACCTTGGTCACACAGGTGCACGGCTCGTTATATCTCACTGCTCTGATTACTCTATTTGATATTACGAGCTGTGCACCTGTGTGACCATGGACAGATTTCTATCCACTGGATGTAAACAATGAAACTTTCTATAGCAGGACAGCAAGCAGAGATCTAGAAAACTGTGAGGAATTGATTCAGAAAGTATATTGGAAAATTGTATAACTTTTTTATAATACAAACAATAACATTAATTTGCTGTAATGGGAATACCCCTTTATAAAGGTTATGAAAATCTGTCGGGTGAAAACTTGAAATCCTGATGACATGTTCCCTTTAACTCCTTCATGACCTGGTGTCGCTGGTGCATGAATGTCCAAGTCAATTTTTGCAGTTCTTCTCTTTTTGAGGATATCTTTGCAATTACTTTACTTATTCTTTAGCACAAATTGTTATGGTATGTAGACACTACTTATTCTTTAGCACAAATTGTTATGGTATGTAGACACATAACTAATAATGTTGAAAGATAAGTTTTTTTTTGTCATTTTTCCAATAACATTTTTTAATAAAAGCAGTATAATTGTATAAAACTCAAATACTGTATGTAATAACGTATAAGCCGAGGATCCCAAATTTTACCTAAAAAAAACTGGTTAAATCTATTGACACAAGTTTAAGCCTAGGGTGGTAAATGCATTGGTCACAGCCTCCACTCAGTATATAGCCAGCCAGCCCCCCAGTATATAGCCAGCCAGCCAGCTGGCCCCCTACTTGCCTATATATAGCCAGACCGTTATATATACTGAATCACAGCACCTAGCATTAAACTTGTGTTTAATATAATGTGTGGAATATGTTTTTAGGTGAAACAGAACCAGAGATTTCCACTTCTAAAACTACAGTTGGAAATCACATTTTTTACTGTAATTTTACAGTGGATATTTCCAGGTGTGTTTCACATAAAAACATACCTGGTATTAAGGAGAAGGTTCTTTTCTATAATAGGACACCAGAAGTGTGTTTCTAGGCGTCACTGTTCAGGAGATATGACTGTCTAAAGTTTGCCATTGTTATGACGTGTGTGTATATATACGTGCTGTCTGCCCGAGGCACATGCAGATTGGACGTATAAAGCCGTGTAGCAGTCCTGAAGTGGTTAATAGCATGTTATTTTCCAAATACCATTTAGTTAAAAAAAAAAAATTGCAAGTCAGTATTCGCCTGTATTTTTGCATGTCT
>CM033644.1:131306236-131533621 GCA_019512145.1 Engystomops pustulosus
GGTCTTTTATGTGTATGTAGTAGAAACGCTTGACATCAATTTAAATTTGCCATTTCCAAAGCTTCCTGTGGAGGAGCTTCCTTTCGTATAGGATTTTTTTTGTTTATCGGAACGGAATTGGTCATTTTCTGAAATAAATTCATACTGTCATTGACTGCCAGTTATTACTGTCAGTTTTGTTAGCTTTTTGCAGCATTATTGTAACCTGCTTAAATGGAAAACTTCTTTGTATGAGTAGTATACCCTAATATTTATTTTTATTGTCATCCTAGCCTTGGGGGCTAGGGTGTGATGAAGCCTGTGCCTTTGTGGCACATACGGAAGGTATAAAGCACCAATACTAGTCATTATAACTGCAATTTTTAATATGTGACTGTTAAGGCTCTAGGCAGACATTATTGGTAGGGTCTAGCTCAGGGAAGATCGGGGCTCAATTTCATATGAGGGCCATATGAGCCCTGTGGTTTGCTTTAATAGGTGATGAGTCTTTGTTGGCGTTTAAGCAACAGAAAATAGAAAGCTTGCAGTGAGACTAGCGCAAACACTGGCAACTAACTCATGTCACCATTAAAGTATATTTCTTGTTTAGGCACTTCAATTCGTAATTTATAATGTTTATGTAGTATTATGTATGTATATGGTATGTGTGTGTATGTATGTATATATATATATATATATTATATATATATTGTAGCTAACTCTTAAGAAGGCGTAATATATAATATATGATTGCACAAAGACAAAAAAAATGTGGCGGAGTTTACTACAGTCCCACATCGTCCTGTAGTAATGACTCTGAATCCAGTGGTCAGACAGGCTCAATAACGCAATGTCGGCCACTACGGCCAGTGTGGGATGGTCGTATCCGAGGGAAGCTATCCTTTCTAAGAAAACATGGCTATGTTTATGAGAAATTATCTAAAACACGGAAATTTTTTTTTAATGACCTCCAATTGAAGAAATGTTTACATGTGGCAGATTAATGTAATTAAATGTGACTGCCCAGATGGGAATACACGTTTAACTCCTACCAGGTCTCTTATGAAAATGGGAGGGGTCAGAAGAGCTCAACTCACATCTCCTTATGGCTAAAAATAACTGAAAACTTCTTTCTGTTTGTGTCCTGTGTATGTACACGGTCTTAGGCCTCTTCCACACTAGCGTTTGCGTTTCACGTGAGGGTGCATGCGTGAAAAACTGACGTTTTGGCTGCGTTTTTTGTTCCATTTTTCTTGGAGTAATTAGCGGTTTTGCGTTTTTCACGCGCGTGTAGCGTTTTGTGCGCATTTTTACGCGCGAGTCAAGGGAGAATCGAGCATTTTCAAAGGGGCCATGGGTTTGGGATTAAAATGGGTTATTAATTAAAAAATAATGTTTCTGATAAGTGTGCAAACATCTGCGATTTTCTTCACTGTTCCCCGTGTTATATTTCTCCCACAATAGCAGATTGAAGAACAGTGAAGAATAGAATAAACAGTGAACACAGTGAACACACGTGAACACGGATCATTTAGAGAAAAACACCGTGTCAGAACACATGGCAAGAATAGATTACACGATGTTCGGGAAATCAATCTGCTTACTTCGGGAGGACTATACGCGCGGAACGTTGCGGCCCAAATAGCATGTGAAGAACAATATATATGTGTTTGACGAACAAAATTGCAGAGTTTAAATACATCTGCAATGTGTTCTCAACACATATATATTGTTTCTTCACATGCTATTGGCCCGCACGCTCCGCGGCGTTATCTCCCGACAAGTAAGCAGAGGTGTGCCGAACATCTTTTAATCTATTCTGCACTGTGTTCTGCACTGTGTTTTTTTCGTTAAATGATCCTGTGTTTCACTGTGTCACTGGTTTTATTATATTCTTCACTGTTCTTCACCTGTGTTTTTTTATATTAAAATGAATCGTTGCGAGCAGGGAACTACGTTATTCTGGTCACCTAGGCAACCCTGCGTTTAAAAAAACGCATTGCACTCGCATTGCACTTCAATGATGCGAGTGCCAATGCGTTTTGTGCTATCTTCCATAACTGATAGGGCGTGAAAATTGCGCGTGGACTCGCAAAAATAGAGCATGCTGCGATTGAGCGCGTGCAAACGAACGCAAGTCAGCGTCGCGTCAAAACAACAACGCTAATGGAGGAAAGGCCATGAATACAAGGGACAGAGTGCAATGCAAGTTCTGAGCGTCAATGCACGCCAGAAACTCACGCGTGAAAAACCGCCAGTGAGAAGGGCTTACATTTCGGTATTGGATAGCATACAGCCACATGGCATTTTATGGGCAATACGTCAATCCTGTTTAATGGACCATGTGTGTACCTTACATGGGAAAATGATAGAGTTGCCACCCCCCTTCTCTCCTCCGTATGCGCTGAATGTTTGCGCTGGCGAGAAGAAGGTCTCAGACTTTATATCAGAACTTGCTCGACCGAAAACGCCCCTTCTAGCGCGTCAGTCAACTCCCCACAGTTGGTAGTATGTTCTGTTCTAACCAATATATAATATAATATATAAACTTGACTTGTCTGTCTGCAGAAAGTGGGACTAGACCATGGTGCTGTGTGGTGGCAGGACTTCTTTTCAGGTTGCAAGTATTTTTTTTCTCAACCTTGTTATTTTAACGCATCACTTCTTAATTCTAGTCGAGGCTGTATTAATCAGTGTTTATTGTTACATTTGAAAGTAGATAAGCCTGTCACACAGTTATAATAGGTGCTCACAGTTTAGCCTCCCTGATATGCATCTTCCAATAGCTTTTACTGGCAAGACTTCTGGTATAAAATATCTGCTTGCTGATTGCGATTGTGATGTGGGGATGCATTTAGTGTGAACTCCGGGAACAATCACTTTGCATTGTACTCAAAGTCCACATTGTCATATTGTGTTTTTAGATTGTATACTAATAAAAGGAAGATATATTTTTATTGAGTTACTTATTTATGCGAGGGTGGTTATTGTGATGAATGTTTTATCCCGGGCCGGATATCACTCATATGTTTTCTGAGGTTATATGATTGGTATACTTATAGTCACACTTTGGTTACGGGCTCTGTCCAACTTTAATTCCACATTTAATTTATTTTTCTTTTGTGAACCTTGGAAAACTATGATGCACATTGTTCATAAACTACTGAGATGGCGCACGGACGTCATAGGGGACATTTATCATAGCAATGATACATGCGCGGGTATTATGAAGGTACCGCAACTCGGGCTCTGACTTCTGACTATCCGGCAAAGCGGGCTGCATCACGACATTCTACACCAGTCCTGCTGCCTACAATGCGCGTATAATCTGCAGCTTTTCAGGCCTGAAAGTTTTTAGGCCATACTAGTGCACAGGAGTGAACAGGAATACCCTCCGACGGGCTTCGCTCCCCCTTCACACCGTTCTGCTCCATATCTCTAGAGAGCAGCTACAGTAGATCGCTGAGCACGGCTCCCATAGAGATTTAAGGGGCAAAACGGTCATGCGCGAAGTCTGCGCCATTAGATCTGAGGAGCGTGAAGTGGTCAGTCGACCCCTAGTTTTCAAGTCTGCGTAGGATTCACACGGAGACCCTCAAGCATCACTCAAATTAGGACCTATCTCGGGGGGGGGGGGGTGGGGAAAACCCCATTAAAAACAGTATTAGGTAGCAATTCTACATTGCTTTGTCAAAATCATGCTTTAGAGTTAATTCCACTGGAGGTCTCTTTAAAGACCTCATGTTACTCTTACCCTCTGCCATCAAGAATGAGCACAGTAGAAGGACATATTTCCATTCCATGATTTAGTTTGTCACGGCTGGTAATAGTTTAATTTGTGTTTCACAGCCATGAGCCATATTTATTTGCTCTAGCTAATGTCTAACTGTATATCTGTTGATGATTGTTTTCTCAGCCTCCTTGCTGTGGCTGGAACATTGCTTCTTCAATAAACCACACACGCTGCAGGTAACCAGGCATTTTTCCGTTTTTTGTCTGGTTGTATCTGACATGTACCAATACTTCCATGCACTTTGTTGATTTGTATAGATTTTGATGACTACTGCATTATTCGGTGTCATGCGAATACTCCCCTTTGAGAACTGTAGGAGATTCTTATGTAACGTGTTAGTTAGTTTCACACCACGCAATTCTGGTTTTATCACACAGGACCTACTGGTAACCAATATATACCAGAGGTTTTATGAATAAACATTATTCAGACTGAACAAGTTTAACGTACGACCTGTAACAACATATAACAAAATTCTGAATAATCTTAAAAAGAAGTGGTGATGGTGCCCTTTATATGTGTGTGGTTGTTTGTTTTTTTCTTAGTTTACTCATTCAAGAAATATTGAATATTTTCTAGTCGGTGGGGAAGGGTTTCTTTGGGAGTATGTGCCAGTGTGTTGCAATGAAATAAATGGTATTCCTACCCATGAATGAGTGAATTCACATCGTACCTTTGACCTTTATCCCAGTAGCCAAATCAAAACTAATGATAAATAGATACGGGGGCACAGAGGTATAAAAAAGAAGTGCATTAATATGTTTAAATAACTAGCGGCACTGCTCTGTGTTTTTAAAGCTATGAAATGTGTTGTCCAGGAATGTATGAAGGAAGAATGGCAAAAAAAAAAATTGTTTAGAATACGTTTCATAATAAAGTAAAAACAACTTTAGAAACATGTGCGGTTCAATCGTCTTTCGATTTTTAGGATGTGTTACAAGCAGTTTGATGTGGTGTCAGTCTGTGTTTAAACTAAAATAAAAATCCAAAAACTATATTTTACCACATATGATAACCAAGCTCTTTACCGCTTGTCCTAGACTTCCAGGTTTTTTTTTTTGCCACATGATAGTTATCATAGTAATTCTAGGGTAGCTTCGGTTAGCGACATATACCAGGCGGGTCCCTACGTAAGGACACCCGACTTACAGACAACCCATAGTTACAGACGGACCCACTCTACCCACGTGACCTTGGTAAGCCTCTGGATGTTTAGTATAGTCCCAGGGACTGACAATGATCAGCTGTAAAGATTCTGTAATGAAAGCTTTATTGATCTAATTCTTGGTCCAATTCACCAAAAATTTTGAAACTCCAATTGTCACTGGGGACACACAAGGAAAAAAATTTGTCTAGACAACCTTTCCATTATAAAGATAACGTTCGACTACATACAAATTCAACTTAAGAACAAAACCTCCAGACCCTATCTTGTATGTAACCCGGGGACGCCTGTACACCTCATTTTTGTATGCATCCTCATCCATTTTTTGTCAATTAGCATTTTACATACTACTCATGTGTTCTTAAATTTATAAGTGTCATTATTTTTAATGACCTATTTGTTTATTGGGGAACTGACTATTTCATCACACTTTGGTTTAGTTAACTTTTTCTACAACTAAAGCAAAAACTACCCTTTTACAAAGGCGAAAATAGAGACTTCCCAGTATACTGAATATAGCAAGCACCTAATATTAACAACAAAAACGGAAAACTTATTGAGTTTATATACTTTGTATACTTGAGTATAACTAGGGTGGGAAATGCATGGTCACAGCCTCCCCCAGTACCAAAATGCCCAGCAGGCCTCCACCTATGAATGTGCCCTTCACCAGCTTGTTAGTTATATAAGAAAAAAGTCGTACTTTCTCGCGGCTCTCTTCTCTCTCGTCTTCATGTGTAACAGAAGGTGCAGAGACTTGTTAACATGCTCTTCCCTACACACTATATTGCGGCTTTGTCGCTGCTGACGGTCATAGAGTGCACAGGCACGTGCATGAACGCTATCTGCCGACTGTGTTACAAATGGAGCTGCGGGAGTTGTCTGAGGTTTACTTATTAAGTTTTTTCCTTTTGTATACTCTTAGTGGGACATTCATTGTAACTCTGCTTTGACTCAAGTTTATATATAAGGTAATATAGAAACAAGAGTGACTGGGTGCACTGGTTAATAAAGCTTGTTGCTCATGAAATTGGTAAACTTCTCTTTTTTATACCTTAGTTACTAAGTACTATGACTCAACCCAGACTATCCGTTGTTCCTTGCTGCTGAAAGCTATGTCTATTCTCTTGTTTTAGTACTACAACACATGACTGTTCTCGGTCCAGTGATAGCCTAGTCAGGGGACTAAATTTTTCAGTGGATGGGACATGATAGTAATCTATGATTCAACGAAACTGCAGCAAAATCTACAGACCACATCCACGGGGGGGGGGACAGACTCGATCAATTATGAATTGTTAAAAGTCCCATCATGGACCACTGCTCCAAGCCCCCCCTCAAAAGATGGGCCAAGTCTTGTGTTCATGATGAAGCCAGTTAAACCGTATATACTAGTGTATAAGCCAGTTTTTCGCACAAAAAATGTGCTGAAAACGTCCCTCGGCTTATACACGATCAAGGTGTACCAGAAAATGGATAATGACTTAAAAAATGAATTATATATCACCCTCAGTGGCCCCGATGTGCACGCGTCTGCTCCCCCCGATGTCCTAGCGGCTCCTCTTCTGCTTCCCGGATCCTCTTCTTGCTTCAGGCGCCCGTCTTCAGTAAGGACGGCGGGCCTAGTATGACGTTACAAGCAGCGCGTCATACTATCTCCGGCCGTCCAGGAGAGAACCAATGGCGGCGCCAGCACGATTTAAAGAAGACAGAATACGGGAGCTGAAGCCAGAGGAGGACCGGCCCGTGACGCGGGGGAGCAGCGCTGCGCATCGGGGGCCACCGGGAGAGTGAGTATACAAGTTTTTTGTTTTGTTTTTTAATTCGGGCCAGGCTGTTCTACTGGGGGCAAGCTGGCAGGCCTGGTAATTTTCTACGGCATGCTGAGGCTGGCTGTATACTATAGGGGCGTGGTCTATATACTGTGGGGGTCTGTGATCCAAGCATTTCCACCCTCTGCTTTACTAGATCACATATGTTTTTCCAGTTTTTGTGGTAAATTAGGGTCTTGGTTATATCGGGTCGGCTTCTACTCGAGTAATATTAGGTTATGTGTTTGGCTTTAACTGTTCTCATACAGTGTGCATGTGGATAGACAACATTGAACACTTTGATACAATTGTACTATTAATTGCTTTATGAGTAGATGTACATGTTTTAATGACAATTGGAATGTTAGTAAAACTGACATCAATACAAGATGGTGCGTGGCTGTGGATAAAGAAATGATTTTAACGAATTATAAACAGTAGTGTAAAGTTTCTCTGGTTTCCACTCTGTCCTGATATTTAAGATTTCATTGTTTCGCTAGGCTAGGACATGTGTAATCCTCTAGTTTATGTAATAATCAAGGCAATCTGTCGCTGTAGCCGCAATGAATTGGGTGGCTCTTGGGGAGATGCCTTTATTCCAAGTGAGGGCTTGAATATAAAACACTCCTGTATTCACACCCCTGAGTAATAAGTTGTTGTGGAAAAATATGATGTTGTGTAGCGATTTAAAAAAGAGCCACACCTTAAAGACGATATTGTTGCTTGAATATCTGGGTGGTTACCAGGTAATTGGTTTTAAGATTATGGTTTTAAGCTCTTGAAAGGAATTCCACAGGGTGTTATATGTAGCTCTTGTGTTTGTTTTCAATTGATCATTAGGAAATTGAGTCGGAAATGTGAAGAAATGACTGACACCAGTTGCACAAATAACAATAAATGATGAATTTATGCCAGGAATGACAAACTTTTTGTCCTATGGGTTTATAGTCATACTGTTCAACTTTAAGGGCCACATCATAACCAGCCCTTAGATGCAAAATATAATTCCCACCCACAAAAACACCAAAAAAACATAAAATGTTACAACTTGGCCTCGTGCACTAATGATGCATCCATCATAAACCAGGTGAAACATGCTGTCTACCAGTTGGGAGTCTTTCTCTTGTGGAATAGTATACTGTTTGCTTAATCCCACATCATTTTTTAGACTTCTAGTAGGTCATACTGATGTTAAGGGGGCTGCCTTTCAAGGTAGCAAAAGAGGCGTTTTTCATTTAACACTGACAAACTTATTTGGGGGGCATTCTTCCCATCAGTTATGGAAGGGTTCATGGCGTCCCTCATGGCCTTAAACAGGTGGCAGGTGGCTGTCAGTTGTGCATCCTTTCTAGAAAATGATGTGTGGCTGCCTTTGATGTACATCTCAGTAGTGGATCAGATCAGAGGAATAGACATTGGAGGAAGATGGGGCACTTCTCTTAGAACTGCTAGAGTTTGCAGATAAACCAGGGCTGTGAAGTCAGGATTCGTGACCATTGTGGTGGAGCTGGAGTTGGTTGAAATTTCTCTTCAACAATTCCACCAGGCCCTGCCTGTAAACACCTTCTGTGAAGTGCTTTCGCGTTTACCTATTTTCAGTTCTAAGAGGACATGATCAGGTCAATGACTTCTGGAGAACATATTTGACATTGCAAGTGCACATTTTCTGGTACAGAAGTAAATCCATATCAGAGCTGGTTTTACAGTTGTGATGTAATCGACATTCAAAGTTCATTGATTACTTGATGTGTACAATTGATCTTTAAAGGTTGTTTAACCTCCCATCTTTCGCCATAATTGTGTTTAAGGAGGCAGAGCCCTCTTAAACCCATGGTGGTTCAGGCTGCATTATGTAGCCAGCGCCCACTGTGACCCCACATGCCACCAGGCAAAAAAAAAAAATTGCAAGTCAGTATTCGCCTGTATTTTTGCATGTCTGTCTTTTATTGTGTAGAACAGCTGAATCATTAAATTTTCCATTTCCGAAAGCTTTCCTGTGGAGAGCTTCCTTTCCTATAGGATTTTTTTTTTGTTTATCCTGGACGGAAATTGTCATTTTCTGAAATTAAATCATACTGTTCATTTGACTGCAGTGTATTACTGTCAGTTTTTTTTTATTGTGTAGAACAGCTGAATCATTAAATTTTCCATTTCCGAAAGCTTTCCTGTGGAGAGCTTCCTTTCCTATAGGATTTTTTTTTTTGTTTATCCTGGACGGAAATTGTCATTTTCTGAAATTTAAATCATACTGTTCATTTGACTGCAGTGTATTACTGTCAGTTTTTAGACTTTTTGCAGCATTATTTGTAACCCTTGCTTAAATGGAAACTTCTTTGTATGAGTAGTATACCCTAATATTTATTTTTTATTGTCATCCTAGCCTTGGGGGCTAGGGTGACTAAGCCTGTGCCTTTGTGGCACATACTGAAGGTTATAAAGCACCAATACTAGGCACTTATAACCTGCAATTTTAAATATGTGAACTGTTAAGGCTCTAGGCAGACATTATTGGTAGGGGTCTAGCTCAGGGAAGTCGGGCTCAATTTCATTGAGGGCCATATGAGCCCTGTGGTTGCCTTTAAAGGGATGATGATCTTTGTTAGGCTTTAAGCACAGAAAAATAAAAGCTTGCAGTGAGCTAGCCGCAAAAACTGCAACTAACTCATGGTCACCATTAAAGGTATATTCTTCGCAAAAACTGCAACTAACTCATGGTCACCATTAAAGGTATATTCTTGTTTAGGCATTCAATTCAGTATGTTATATGTTTATGTATGTATGTATGTATGTATATGTGTATGTGTGTGTATGTATGTATATATATATATATATATATATATATATATTGTGTGTGTATGTATGTATATATATATATATATATATATATATATATTGTAGTAACTCCCGGACGGTATATATAATATATGATTGCACAAAAGACAAAAAAAATGTCCGGGAGTTAAATTGTCACTGGGGCAAAAAATGTTTTTGTCTGGATCTACATTTATAAAATATACACAATTGTAGCTTTCCCTGTAATGTACTGGCGAGTCCCCCTCTAATAACAGCTTATAGTAGGGATGCTGCCATCATCTTCCAGTCTGCTTGTGCCAACCCAACGTTTCCAAGAAGCGGAATACAAGCAAAAAGTGAACGTAACAAACTAGATCTACTAATAACGCTTGTACCTACCTCTTTTAGAAGGTTGTCCAGAGGGTCCTGCAAACAAATAAAAATATAATATCAATGCACAAAAAGTGACTGCCTTCTTATCCTATTGTATTGTGTCTACAGCTCCAATGCAGATCTAAACTATCAACAGCTTCTATATTACAGACTGGTCTATCTCCGTCAACTCCATAGAGATAGACCCTCCGTTCTTGTGATCTGTGAAGGTCACATCACTGAAACCGCCACCAATCAAAAAGTTAGGTCCTTACTTTAAAGGAAATAGAGGTAGGACCCCTTTAAAGGAAATCTACCATTAAAATCCAGCATCTGGAAACACAGGGAGTCAGCGGTAATTGGTAATGTCAAAGACATTACAGAGAACATGTCCGACTATGCGATTATTGTTAATAAACATCAGTATTGCAGGATATTATAATAAGCAAGCACTGGAATGATTTTTTTTTCTTGTCCCATAGTGGGACAAGCAAAAACATTTAAAAAAAAAAGTAAAAGAAATGTTTTTAAATAAAAAAATAAATCAGTAAATTAAAAATGCCCCCAAAGCCCCATTACATATACAGGCAGTCCCCTACTTAAGGACACCCGACTTACAGACAACCCATAGTTACAGACAGACCCCTCTGCCCACTGTGACCTCTGGTGAAGCTCTCTGAATGCTTTACTTTAGTCCCAGACTGCAATGATCAGCTGTAAGGTGTCTGCAATGAAGCTTTATTGATAATCCTTGGTCCCATTACAGCAAAAAATTTTGAAACTCCAATTGTCACTGGGGCAAAAGAAAAAAAATTGTCTAGAACTTCCATTATAAAATATACAGTTTCGACTTACATACAAATTCAACTTAAGAACAAACCTCCAGACCCTATCTTGTATGTAACCCGGGGACTGCCTGTAAAATCTTGTATAAAAAGGTCTAACAATGCAGTTAAAACATCAATGGGTTTTCTAATAGTTTTTGTTATTGTCCATTTTCACCACATCCGTTAGGCCTCTATTAAAATTCGTTTAGAGAAAACTGAAAATGAAAAAATGTGTAAAAATAATTATGAAATTAGACCTTTTTGGCCTCATTAGCGGGACAATTAGCAACATCATTATGACTGAATTGATTCAGACCAGGTCCGAATCTTACAAAAAATTGTCAAAGCTTCACTGAAGCACATATTGAATGACTCATTCGTATCTATTCTTAAAGTACAAGTGGTCTCCGGGTTACATACAAGATAGGTTCTGTAGGTTTGTTCTTAAGTACGCGCAGAACTCACGCGTGAAAAACGCCAGTGTAGAAGGGGCTTTACCATTTCGGTATGGATAGCATACAGCCACATGCATTTTAATGGGCAATACGTCCATCCATTTGAATGGACATGTTGTGTACCTTACATGGGAAAAATGATAGAGCTTGCTCACCCCTCCTCTCTCCTCCGTATGGCTGAATGCTTGCGCTGGCGAGAAAGAGGTCTCAGACTTTATATCAGACTTGGCTCGACCGAAAACGCCCCCTTTCTAGCGCGTCAGTCAAACCTTCCCACAGTGGTAGTAATGTTCTCTTCTAAACCATATATAATATATAAATATATAAAATTGACTTGTGCTGTCTAGCAGAAGGGACTAGACCAATGGTGCTGTGGTAGCAGGACTTTTCAGGTGCAAGTATTTTTTTTTTCTCACACCTTTTATTTTAACGCATCACTTCTTAATTCTATCAGAGCTGTATTAATCAGGTTTTATTGTTGACATTTGATAATTAGATAAGTCCCTGTCACACAGTTATAATGAGGTGCTCACAGTTTAGCCTCCCTGATTGTATACTTCCAATAGCTTTACATGGCAATACATTCTGGTATAAAATATCTGCTTGCTGATTGCGATTGTGATGTGGGGATGCATTAGTGGAACTCCCGGGAACAATTCACTTTGCATTGTACTCTAAAGTCACATTGTCATATTGTTGTTTTTAGATTGTAATTACTAATAAAAGGAGATATATTTTTTAATAAATGGTGTGATGAAATGTTTATGGGCCAGATATCACTCATATGGTTTTCTGAGGTTATACTGATTGTATACTTATAGTCACCAGCTTTGGTTTAAGGGCCTCTGTCTACAACTTTAAATTCCACATTTATTTTTTTTTCTTTTTTGAACCTTGGCCACTATGATGCCACATTGTGTCATAAACTACTGGATAGGCCGTACAGGACGTCACAGGGGGACATTTATCATAAGCCAATGATCATGCAGCGGCGTATTATGAAGGTCCCGCAACTTCGAGGCTCTGACTTCTTGATCTATCCAGCAAGCGGCTTGCATCCGCGGACATTCTACACCAGGTCCTGCCTGGCGTACAATTGCGCTATAACCTGCAAGCTTTCAGGCCTGAAAGTTTGTAGGCCATAGCTAGTGCACAGGAGTGAGCAGGAATACCCTCTGACGGCTTCGCTCCCCCTTCACACTGTTCTGCTCCATTAATCTCTATAGAGCTGACGGAGATCACTGAGCACGGCTCCATAGAGATTAATGGAGCAAAACGGTCATGCGCGTCAGTCTGCTCCATTAGTCTGAGGAAGGGTGAGTGGTCAGTCGGACCCCTGGTTTTCAAGATCTGCAGAGGTCTCAACACTGAGACCCTCCCAGATCAGCAAATTAGGCCCTATCCTGTGTGGGAAAACCCCTTAAAAACCGATTAGGTATCAATCCACATTGCTTCAGAAATCATGCATTTAGATTTTAATTTCAACTGGAGGTCTTCTTCCATGTTAGCTCTTTACACATTGCCATCAAGATGAGCACAGTAAGAAGGACATATTCCATCCATGATTTAGACTGTCACCTGGTAATAGTTTAATTTGTGTTTACAGCCATTGAGCCATGATGTTATTCTGCTCTAGCTAATGTCTAACTGTAATATCAGTTGATGATTGTCTATCTCAGCCTCCTTTGGCTGGAACATTGCTTCTTCCAATAAACACACACACGCTGCAGGTAAACCAGGCGTTTTTCCAGTTTTTTATCTGGGTATGTATCTGCACTGTACCAATACTTCCATGCATTTGGTTGATTTGTATAGATTTGATGACTACTGCATTTATCTGTGCATGCAAATATCCTTTGAGAAATGTAAGAGATGTGCTTATGTAACTGTGTCTAGTTAGTTTCACCACGCATTCTGTATCACACAGGACCTCTGGTAAACCAATTATATACCAGAGTTTTTATGATAAACATTTATTCAGACTGAACAAGTTAAAGAAGACCTGTAACAACATTATACAAAATTCTGAATAATCTTAAAAAAGAATATTGTGGATGTGCCCTTTATATGTGTGTGGTTTTTGTTTTGTTTTTTTGTTTTTTTTAGTTTACTCAAAGAAATATTGAATATTTTCTAGTCAGGTGGGGAAGGGGGGTTTCCTTTGGAGTGTGTCAGTGTGTTGCATGAAAATATATGGTTTCCTACCCATGAATGGAGTGAATTCACATCTACCTTGCCCTTTATCCCATTAGCCAAATAAAACTAAATGAATAAATAGATCGGGGGCACAGAGCTCATAAAAAGAGAAGTCATTAATATGTTAAATAACTATCGGCACTGCTCTGTTTTTAAAGTCTATGAAAGTGTTGTCCAGGAATGTAGGAAGGGAAAAAATAGTGCAAAAGAAAAAATTTGTATAAGAATACTTTCATAATAAAATGTAAAACAACTTTTAGAAACATTTGCGGTTCAATCGCTTTCTATTTTTAGGATTGTTACAAGCAGTTGATGTAGTTCAGTCTTGTTTAAACTAAAATGGAAAATCCAAAACTGTATTTTACCACATATCTGCACAACCAAGCTCTGTTAGCTTGTCCTAGACTTCCAGTTTGTTTTTTGTTTTTTTGCACATATAGGATCATAGTAAATTCTGAGTAGCATTCGGTTAGCGACATATACACCTCATGTTTGTATGTCATCCTCACCATTTTATTGTATAATTAGCATTTTTACATACTACTCTATGTGTTGCTTAGATTTATAATGTGTCATTATTTTTAATGACCTTATTTGTATTGGGGGAACTGATATTTCATCACACTTTTGGTTTAGTTAACTTTTTCTACAACTAAGAAGCTAAAAACTACCCTTTTACAAAGGCGAAATAAGACTTCCCAGTATACTTGAATATAAGGCAAGGCACCTAATATTAACACAAAATACTGGAAAAACTTATTGACTTGAGTATAAGCCTAGGGTGGGAAATGCATTGGTCACAGCCTCCCCCGGTACCAAAATGCCCAGCAGCCTCCACCAGTTCCTCTTCTCTCTCGTCTTCATGTGTAACAGAGGTACTGAGACTTGTTAACATGCTCTTCCCCTTACACACTATATTGCGGCTTTGTCGCTGCTGACGTCATAGAGTGCACAAGGGCACAGTGCATGGAATGCGTCTCTGCCGACTTTGTTACACATGGAGCTGCAGGGAGTGTCTGAGGTTTACTATATAAGTTTTTTCCTTTTATATACTCTTAGTGGGACATTTCATTTAACTCTGCTTATACTCAAGTTTTATATATACAGTTAATATAAAACAAGAGTGACTGGTGCACTGGTAATTAAAACTTGTTGCTCAGAATTGGTAAACTTTCTCTTTTTTTTATACCTTGGTACTAGTACTATGACTCAAACTACTTGCAACCCAAGACCTATACCGTTGTTCCTTGTTGCTGAAGCTATGTCTATCTCCTGTTTTAGTCCTACAACACATGACTGTTCTCGGTCCATGTGATAGCCTTAGTTCAGGGGCTAAATTTTCAGTGGATGGGACATGATAGTAATCTATGATGCAAGGAACTGCAGCAAAAGTCTACAGACCACATCCACAAGGGGGACAGGGACTCGTATCATTATGATTTTTAAAGTCCCCTCCTGGACACTGCATTCAGCCCCTCAAAGATAGGCAGAAGTCTTGTGATTCATGGATGAAGCACAGTTACCGTATATACTAGTGTATAAGCCGAGTTTTTCAGCACAAAAAATGTGCAAAAAAAAAACGTCCCCTCGGCTTATACACGAATCAATGGTAACAGGAAAATGTAATTAATGGACTTAAAAAATAATAAACTTATATACTCACCCTCCAGTGGCCCCGATGTGCAGCGCTGCTCCCCCGATGTCATTGCGGCTCCTCTTCTTGCTTCAGCGCCCGTTTTCAGTAACGGCGGCGCCTAGTATGACGTTAGCAGCAGCGCGTCATACTATGCGCCTGCCGCCCGGGAGAGAACAATGGCAGCGCCCAGCACGATGTTAAAGAAGACAGAAGACGGGAGCTGAAGCCAGAGGAGGACCGGCCCGGACTTCGGGGGAGCAGCGCTGCGCATCGGGGCCACCGGAGGGTGAGTATACAAGTTTTTTGTTTTGTTTTTTAATTCGGGCCAGGCTGTATACTACTGGGGGCAAGCTGGGCAGGCTGTATACTACTGGGGGCAGGCTGGGCTGGCTGTATACTATAGGGGGCTGGCTATATACTTGCGGGTCTGTGACCCATGCATTTCCCACCCTCGGCTTATACTCGAGTCAATATGTTTTCCCAGTTTTTGGTGGTAAAATTAGGGGTCTTGGCTTATACTTGGGTCGGCTTATACTCGAGTATATACGTTATGTGTTTGGCCCTTTAACTGTTTTCATACTAGTGTGCAGTGTGGTAGACAACATTTGAACACTTTGATACAATTTGTACTAGTTAATTGCTTTATTAAGAGATGGTAACATGTTTTAATGACAATTGGAATGTTATAAACTGACATCAAATACAAGAATGGTGATGGTGTTGGATAAAGAAATGATTTTACGAATTATAAACATGTAGTGAAAGTTTCTCTGGTTTCCACTCTGTCCTGATATTAAGATTTCATGTTTGCGCTAGGACATGTTGTAATCCCTTGTTATGTAATTAATCAGGCAATTCTGTACACTGTAGCAATTGAATTGGGTGGCTCTTGGGGAGATGCTTTATTTCCAAGGAGGGCTTGAATAAACACTTCCTTATTACACACCCCTGAGTAATAAGTTGTTGTGGAAAATATGATGTTGTGTAGCGATAAAAAAAGAGCCACACTTTAAGAAGATATTGTTGATAATCTGGTGGGTTACCAGTGTAATTGGTTTATTAAGATGATGGTTTTAAGCTCTTGAAAGGAATTCCACAGGGAGTTAATATGTAGCTCTTGTGTTTGTGTTTCCTAATGATGCATCTGTTTCTGCTTACACCTCAGCAATGCACACCAAGGGCTGTAGAGTCGGAATTGTGAAGAAATGCACTGACCCCAGCTCCACAAATCTACAATAAATGATGACATTTATGCCAGGAATGAACAACCTTTATTGTCCCATGGGTTGATAGTCATACTGTTCAACTTTAAGGGGCCACATCAGTAACCAGCACCTTAGATGCAACATATAATTCCACCCAAAAAAAACAACCACAAAAAAAACATAAAATGTTACTTGGCCTCGTGCACTAATGATTGCATCCATCAGTTAACCAGGTCGAAACAGCGCTGTCTACAGTTGGGAGTCTGTTCCTTGTGGAATAGATAAACTGGTTTGGCTTAATCCCACATCATGTTTTTAGACTTCTAGTAGGTCATACTTGATGTTAAGGGGCTGCCTTTCAAGGTAGCAAAAGGAGGTATTGTTTTCCATTTAACACCTTGCAAAACTTATTTGCATTCTTTCCATCAGTTATGGAAGGGTTCATGGCTCCAACTCATGGCTTAACAGGTTGCAGGTGGACTGTCAGTTGTGCACTCCTCTTCTAGAAATGATTGTGTGCCTACAGATCAGAGGAATATGACATTGGGAAGGAAAGATGGCACTTCTCTTAGAACTGCTAGAGTATTCAGATAAACATGGCTGTGAAGTCAGAGTTCGTGACCATTGTGGTGGAGCTGGAGTTGGTTGGAAATTTGCCTTAACAATTCCACAGCCCTGCTGTAAACACCTTCTGTGAAAGTGCTTTCAGCGTTTACCTATTTTCCAGTTCTAAGAGGACAATGATTAGGTCAATGACTTCTATGGAGAACATATTTGACATTGCAAGTGCACATTTTCTGTTACAGAAAGGAAATGCCATATCAGAGCATGGTTTTCCAGTTGTGATGTAATCTAGACATTTCAGTTCATTGACTTCCTTGATGTGTACAATTGACTTTAAAGGTTGTTTAACCCCATCTGCGCATAATGCTGTTAAGGAGGCAGAGCCCTCTCATAACATGGGGGTTCAGGCTGCATTATGTAGCCAGCGCCCCTTGACCCCTTACATGCCACGTGGCATGTAAATGCCGGTGGCAGGTGGGTGTATCCTTTTGGATAATATTGTAACTCCCTGTTACATATTTGGGGTGCAACAATACTTTCCCTTGGAGCCTGTTGTCTGTATAGACCCAGGACTTATCATTGGGAAGGATCTTTAACAGTGTGCTGCAGCACACTGTTATTATCCCTAGCAAATTCTCCATAGTATTGGAGCATATGGAAGTATCTAAAGATAAAACAAATAAAAAAAATCAAGAACTCAAAATTATATCGTTCCCCTTTCCCTAGAACTGATTTTAAATAAACAATTCAATATAAACATGTGCGGAATTGTCACATTTCATAACATGAAATGGTTATGCCTAGTTTGTGAAGGCAACCAATGGAAAATACACCCATTCCTGTCTGGAATGCCGTTTTTTTTCCCGCCATTTTACAAACTTGTATAAAATCTGTCACACACAAATAATAAGAGGTCTGTACTCTGCAGTATGAAAAAGTTTTCTAATTTTTTTAAAAGTCTTTTTTAAAACATAAGAAAACCAATATAATAAAAGGTATTTCCACAATCATACCAATCCAAGGAGGAAATAGAGGTGTCATTGGAGAGCAAACCGTTAATGCCACAAGAAAATAGTTCAAATCTTCAAAAATTTTCTATAGTTTCATTTATTTGAATTTTCTTTCTTTTATGGAGCTTCCCAAGAACCAACGTTGGAATATGAAATGTTGTCACTAGGAAGTAATTTGTTGACAAGAAAGAGCCCTCCTACAATGGAAACACAAAAAATTAATATGATCTGGTCTTAGGGGGTTATTCTTCTGTGACCATAGTTTACCAAGCAGAGATGATATTCTTAAAATGTATCTAGTTTCCTAGGATTTTAGCGTTATTATATCTGACTCCCCCTTTCCATTATGAGCAGAATGATGGATCTCATCTTTCAGAGCAACTGGGGGACATTTATCAGGAGTGTGCTGAGAGCCACAGAACTGTTTAGTTTCAAGGCCCAATCAGAGCCAGCTTTTATTTAAAAAAAAAAAAAAAAAATACTTGGAAAATTAAAGATGAACTAGGTTGGTTGCCATGAGCAACTAGAACAGTTCTGTGCTCACACACTATGATAAATCTCCCCCACTGTATTTTTTTGGTTGTGCAGTACATATCAGAAATCAGGAGAGTAAGGAGTAGAAGTCATAGTAAAATGGTAAATAAAGTGTTTAGTCTAAGCACTAAGGGTTAATAGCTCCCCTGTTGTTTTAGGAGAGCAGTGACTAGGGGAGGAGGGAGCTCCAGAGAGAGTCCAGGATGAAAGAATCAGTGGCGCAGCCTGAGGTTGCAGAAAAGAAAATAAACAAGAAAGTATGTGCAGGATTACAGATTGGAAAAGTGTGAGGAGAATGATGGATTTCAGGGAAACAGCTCTGCGAAGGATTTAGAATAAGAGGCGTAAGGGGGTGGGTGGCCTTTAGAAGGTAGCTAAGGAGGAGGAATGTTTTTCATTATCAAACATGTAAAACTTGCTATGCTTCCAGGACCCCTTAGGGAAATCAATGATGGAAGTCTCCCACATGCCTGCAAGGCGGCCTTAATTGGCAAAGTCTCCATAAGGTGAACTCTTATTTCCCAAACCGAATCAACCCTCTCACTCAGCTAAAATGGCTCTCTACACTGTACTTCAGAGATTCAAAGAAATTAAAGCATCACTGTCTACAATTAGGAATCTTTTCCCTTTGAAATGGATATACTCGTATATATTAAACCCCCATCATGCTATGAGGCTTTCTGAAAGTCATGCCTAAAGGAAATCTACCACCAGGATCAAGGACAGTACCACCCCCCCCCCCCCCCCTGGCAAGACCTTCTCTTCTTTTAGCTTATTATTCCCTGGTTTCTGCTATTCAAAAAGGGTTAAAAATTATGCAAATGAGTCTAAGGGGCTCCGGGCTAATTAAATTTTAATGGAGCCTGGAGCCCCTTAGACTCATTTGCATAGTTTTTGAAACCTTTTATTCTTAAAAGCAAAGCATAAGTAGCTAAAAGAAAGTGGAATCCACCATTGGGGTCACACACTGTGCTTAGTTTACATTCCTTGATCCTGGTGGTAGATGTCCTTTAACGGAGCTGCCTTACAAGATAAGGCATCTTTCGTTATCCCATCCTTGGAAATGTTTGCATATTCTTTGTAAAAGACTAATTCAAACCGCTGGTCAGACACAAGGCTTTTCTGCTACCTGCAGGGCGAGTAGCTATAACATGAGCTCGTCTCTCTTTGAGTGGGAAGAGAGCAGCAGGCCTCCCCAACTAGCAGCTGGTAACCATATCCAAATTATCCTCTAATTTTACATGTTCACAGAAAATAAGATAAGCAGCAGCTAGTGAGGAATACAGAAATCTATCAGAAATGTATTCTTCTGTCACAGTGTGGAGAATTGCAAGTAAATGGCTGTCATTTTTAATGAATGAACTCGAGTATAAGCCGAGTTTTTCAGTACAACTTTTGTGCTGAAAATTTTCCACTAGGCTTATACTTAGATGCATTAAAAAAAAACTGAGTACTCACCATACTGACGTAGCTGGCAGCTCCTCTTCTATATTCATGTGCGCGCGAGGTCCGCGACAGCTCTGTGCGCACGGCCCCGCACGTAAAGAAAGAAGAGGCAATGCCCACCATGGTGTTGCGGACCTGGAGCCGGCACCCACACACATAAAGAGGAGCTGCCGGGCCATTGGAATTGTGAGTATCAAGTTTAATATATATATATTCGAGTATAATTTTACCACCAAAAACTGGGAAAAACTACCCCATGTAGTATACAGCCTGCCAGCCCCCATGTAGTATACAGCCTGCCAGCCCCCATGTAGTATACAGCCTGCCAGCCCCCATGTAGTATCGCCTGCCACCCCACGGCCTTTAAAAAAAAAAAAAACTTAAATACTCACCCTCCGATGTCAGCGCGGCTCCCCCGTGTTTTCTTGTGGCCACGCATACTATGACGTCATAGTATGTGCATGCTAGAAGAAAACATGGCCGCGTCCATGCCGGAAGAGAGAGGAGGAGCCGCGGAGAAGAAAGAAGACGGGATGCGCCGACATCGGAGGGTGAGTATTTAAGTTTTTTTTTTTAAGTGGGTAATTTTTTTTTGTGATAGACTCGTGTATAAGTCGAGGGGACGTTTTTCAGCACATTTTTTGTGCTGAAAAACACGGCTTATTCACGAGTATATACGAGTGTGTGTGTGTGTGTGTGTGTGTGTATATATATATATAATAATATCTATATTATATATTATATATTTTTAGAAAAAATGGCAGCACTCCAAGATTCAATGTGGTCAAAAACGTACTATTTTATTCCAGCATGTAATATATTATAAATATAATATTTATTATGTTTTTTTTTTTTTAATTCAGCTTAATGTCACTTGTTAACAAGCAACACTACTACAAATGTTGCTTGTTAACAAGTAGCATTAAGCAGACGTCATTTAAAAAAAAAAAAAAAAAAAAACTTTGTCCTGCCTGTGAATGGTCAGAGAATGTATATTCTTCATGAATTCTGTATTTTCCGGTGTATTAATAGTCATAGATCAACCACAACTTTCCTACCCATTTTATTCTTCCTAGGAGGAACATGTCTTTAGATTAGACAGTCACAGAGTAACCAGTTTTACTGGCTTTGACCTTTAACAAGGAGTGACAACTAAAAGCCTTAAGGGCATTGGGTGGGAAATAAGTCTTACTTGTCATGTCATACAGTGTACTTCTAGCTGAAATCTACGGAAGTGCATTTCTTGTTGGCAGAGCAAATAAATTTATATTCCATGACATGGTAATGTATATTAAATAAATTTTAAATAAAAAATTTGCCACCATTTTGGCTTGGATCATTGCGGGGGGAGGGGGTGTGATCCGTTGCTTTGACATGTGGGAGTCTCTCCATGTTTGGTATTTCAGGACACACTAAATTTGGAATAAAAATTGATAGATTGTCATGTAGTCCCCAAAATAATAGCTATGATAAATGTCAGCTTCTCCCACAAAATATTACACCTTACACAGGTTCGTATACAATGAAGTATGAGAAAGTTATTGCCAAAGTTTTGTACCCTTTCCTTGCCAGGCAGTTCTGGAAATTGTCACAATATTGACTAAAGCAATTTCTACTATTTTGACGTGTACAAATAAAACTGAAATTGCAGCATAAAAAATTACACTAAACACCGACAAACCACATATTTCCTAAAAGTAGACTTATCCACCTTCATGCAATTTTGATTCAAAATGTAAAATTTTATTTAAAAAATGCATGAAAATTGACTTTGATGCACCCCAAACGCAGAATCTTTAGCTTCACATCTCCTAAATGTAATAGATGAACATGAGTAGATTTCACAGATAACCTCAGTAATTTGTTCACATGAATAAATCATCATAATATCTCTAAAACTGAAATAACCAAAAATCTGCTTTTCAGCTATAAATTTCAAGTCACTCACAACCTGCAAAACATAGCAATAAAACATAACGTGTAAATAATGGAGGATGGTGTGAAATAAAAACTTTATTCAGGAATATGTTTGTGTTTTTCGTGCTGCATATAACTTTTTGGACATGTTCTGGGCCACATTGATAAAGGGTTTGTCCAAGACCTGAAAAAATAATATATGCAGCGGCTTCAACAAATGAACATGTACTTGCCTCCGTGGTCCCTTCTGGTGTCCTGTGGCGCCGTCTCTCATCAGGCTGTGCCCCTGGTTGCTTACAGAGCTCGGATATGGGGACGGGATTGCATTGCCAGCCAGAAGCTGAATGCAGCGCAGCCACCGTGCCCCTGTAAATGGACTTATTACAACCAGATAGCAAGATGTATAATTTATTTCTGGTGTCTTTATTTTCTGATGTATTTCTTCTAATTTCTCTCCCTACTTATAGAGTCCGCCATCTAGCCTGAGCTCTAGGAACAGAATATAGGGATATGCCTTACAGGAGTCTCATGGCCACAGGCAGCAGTGGTCTAGAGCTGACTCATGAGGTCTGTGGATAGTCTTTCAATGCATGCAATGTGTAGGGAGACGAGACGCTAGGTTGTAGCATTATCTATTGTCAGTATTGGAGGTAATTGTGGGGTTTATCACAGAACTATACTTTTCCTTTGTAATCCTGTCTGTGATGTAAATGATGTGACTACTGCATAGAAAATCTCTAGAGATATGTCAGTCTATTAGTAAACCTATGGAACTGTAAAAATTGCAGGATACAGCACTTTATAAAATCTAGATAGTGGGGTGGAAATATTTGCTAAAAGTATCAAAAATTCCTAAACTGTCTCTTTCTGACTCTTCTAATGAAAGTGCCCCCTTGGTGGTCCAAATATTCCCTGGCTTGCCTACAGAGAGCTTTAAGTGTACAGGCTCTCCTGGAGTTGCTGACAATGCAACCTGTTATCCATGGTTGATTTTTTTTTTTAGCCTATGTCCGTAAGAAAATCTGTCAATCCAACCAAGTACATTAAACAAGTTCTCAAATGGCTCTGATATTTTCATGAAATCTTATTGAACTCCTCCTTAGGAGGTGTGAGCTTACATTTATTTTTAGCCTTTCCTACAGCTGTTCCATAATTAATAATTATTAGATTAAAGCAACAGACCAGGACAATTTAATGCCAAGATCATCCATGTCTTCCTCTTTGAGTCTTTTAACATTTCCTACTGATCTAAAATTGATTCCAGATGTGTTGCCTGATCTTTCCCTATGGGAGACCAGCACTATTTCTGTTTTGAAACTGAGCAGTTTACTAGCCTTTTCCTTTTTGGGAAAAATATTTGCTAAGCTTGCAGGGCCTCTGCATAAATAATGGTTTATCTTCAAGCTTTGTGCCATTAATAGAACACAACAGCTAATAAAGTGGGAAATACAATGTCAAATTCTGCATCATGGGATCATGGGATGGAGTTCTATCATTAATCTGTAGTTAGTGTATTTTGCTGCTTTGCACATACTGTAGATTGTGACAGGAAGGAAAGGAACATTTGATTTTCCAAACATTTGTGCTGTTTGGGCAAATAGAGAAATGTACTTGTAGCTGTAGTATGCTGACCTTACATGAAGTCATCTGCTTAGCATATAATCACACATCACCAGGCTTTCACGTGGATATATACACTTCTTTATGGGATGCGTCTGCTCTTTTTTATACTAAACTATAGCTACCTGGATTTTGGGAAAGGAGGTTTCAAGTCTTTTTTTAGCTCACGTGCCAGGAGTCGGCTCTGCTCTGCCTCACTCACCCTTCCTCCCCTGGATAAAAAAGATCTTATTTGTCTGTAGTTTGTAGAGTAAGTCTCTGCACACTGCTGCTTGCCGGCAGGAAGTGCCTGTGTCTGAGCTGCTCTTGTAATGCAGCAGGGAAGAGGCAGAAGGCAGAGAGCACTGCAACCGTGCAGAGAAGAAAAGATATTCATGAGAAGCCTCAGACCATAGCCAGAAGATTTACAGTAGTCTCCAGGGACAACCAAAATTTTAAATGCCAGGAGTGAAAGAGACCAGTTGGAATTATATCTGTGAATTTTTTGTTAAAACGGTGAATTAGAGAATTGTGTTATTTTGTTATCTGGAGTATATTTAATAATCTTGTCTTCATGGGAATACCCCTTTAATGTACATGTTTGTAAGACATGATGGGAAACGAGACTAAAACGGTCTAACTTTTTTGTATCAGCATTTTTAGTTCTTTACAGAACCTGGATGGTATATTAATCCACCATTCAGATCTTTATTGTATCCCTGACACTTGCTAGACTATATTTCTAATTCTAGCTATGTATACGGTAAATGGTTACGGTTAATACAACTTGCAAATTTTAGATCATTATCTTTCTGTCGAGGTCTCATATAATGCGAAATATAAATTTCTGGCTTTATGTAATGTGTTTACTTGTTTTTGATTGTTTTTAAAGGTCATATTCATCTACTGCAGATTGGATTTTGTTGGCTGATAAATATTTCTGAACTGTACATTTCTATAATGTGCTGGAAGAAACATTTTAGGACATATGATAAGCAATTGTTGCCTGTAATGGGGATTCCATGTATGAAATGAATTAAGCTGTCTGCTTTGTGCCATATTATAAGCTAGAGCCAGCATTTTCTTTGATATGTAAAAAAATATATATATATATATGCCTTCTAGTTGAGATTTCGTCTATTAGTGAAACTACTATTTGAACCTTTCTGGCAGTTCAGACCTTTTCATAGAACATTGATCTTTGCTGTGTAACTTGCATTGCCATCGGCATTAACCTATGAAAGCATGCAATATGCACAGTGTAATGTATGTTTAACTTATTGCTTTGTCTTATTTTTGTGTCTGAGCATGAGCTAACAATCATGTTTTTCCTCTCTCCGGTGCTCTTTCCTTCTGATGTTGCTGTATATATATCATCGCCTCATCTTTCTTACCATTGCTGGATTTCTACTCTGGATCATTCCAAACAGCAGCATTGTGAGAACAAAGACTCCCATGGATCATCCACCCGTAAGTAACTGCACTTTTTTTTTTTTAATTAATTTTTTTATTTTACACTCTTCAACCACAAGTTTGCAGATTGTTGTAATTCTCTTGCTCATTGCTTTGGTTAGTAGAAACTCTGCTTTTACTAGTAAACTCACAAGCCTCTCACAAGTAAACTCTGCATTTTATAGAGCACTTTAAAAGCTTTCCTTGGAGAGAAAATTCTGAATAGACCACTGTACAGGCGGTCCCCTACTTAAGAACACTCGAATTACATACGATTCCTAGTTACAAACGGACCTCTGGATATTGGTCATTTATTGTACTTTAGTCCTAGGCTACAATAAACAGCTATAACAGATATCAGAGGTGTCTGTAATGAAGCTTTAGTGTTAATATTGATTCTTATGACAACCCAACATTTTTAAAATCCATTTGTCACAGAGACCAAAAAAGTTCTGCCTGGGATTACTATGATAAAATATACAGTTCCAACTTACATACAAATTCAAACTAAGAACAAACCTGTATATTGCCTGTATTTAAGTACAGACTACTGTATTTACATAGATTAGGTCCTCTATTTTCTGGGGGTGAGGACATGCCTACTTGTATACCCAATTTCTTTTATTTTTGCTGTAGAAATAAAAGCGGCATGCACAATGGCATAACCACCCCCCAAAATACCCGAGTATCTAATTTGCATTGACAAAAAAAATGTTAGTTACCGTATATACTCGTGTATAAGCAGAGTTTTTCAGCACAAAAAATTGGCAGAAAAACCTCCCCTCGGCTTATACACAAGTCAATTTAAAAAAAAAAAAAAAACAACTTAATACTCGCTCTCCGGTGTCCCCGATGCTCGTTGCGGCTCCCGATCCCCGTCGCCACTCCCCTTGTCTCCTCTTCTATCTTCTCTCTTCTCTAGTCGGCAGATTCGCGTCCACGCATCGTAGTGTGCGACGGACAGCAGATCGCTTGGACGCGACTCTGCCGGCTAGAGAAGAGAGAAGACGCCGGAAACTGCGACTGGGATCGGGAGCCGCGACGAACATCTGTGATCCAAAGGTGTGGAGTATTAAGTTTTATTGTTTTTCTGTTGGCAAACTTTGGGGGCTGGCTGGCTGTATGCTCTATGGGGGCCGGCTGGCTGTATAATACAGTTTTCTGTGGTAAAATTAGGAGTCTCTGCTTGTACTCAGGTCGGCTTATACTTAAGTATATACGGTATTAATGGAAACACTACAATGGGGCAGATTTACTTACCCAGTCCATTCGCGATCCAGCGGCACGTTCTCTGCGGTGGATTTGGGTCCGGCCAGGATTCACTAAGGTAGTTCCTCCGCCGTCCACCAGATGTCGCTGCTGCTCCGAATTTCCCTGAGGCCCGCTGGAATGCCCTGAAAGTTTTTCCGAATTTGACGGGTTTTCGTTCGGCCACGCCCCCCGATTTCCGTCGCGTGCATGCCAGCGCCGATGCGCCACAATCCGATCGCGTGCGCCAAAAACCCGGGGCAATTCAGGGGAAACCGGCGCAAATCGTAAATATGGGTAACACGTCTGGAAAACGCGAATCGGGCCCTTAGTAAATGACCCTCATTGTCTGTATCAGAATTAACAGATTCACATTAATTGTCAAATTGTTAACTTACCATAGGATTAAATGGAAAAAAAATCTACAATTTTGGTAAAAAGACCTAAAAGCTATTTAAATTTAAAAATGCATAAAAGCTATTTAGATGGTCTGTAAGCATTAAATTACAAGTTCCTGATTATGACACAACTTAAGCACTGTCTATTTATAGTACAGTATTAGTTACAGTGAATATCGAGCCATGAGATTGCATTTGAATTTACTAGATTTGCTGGGCCTAGGTCATCACTTTAATGTATGGAACAAGTCAATTCAGGGGAAATCGGCGCAAATCGGAAATATTCGGGTAACACGCAAATTGCGCCCTTAGTAAATGACCCTCATTGTCTGTATCAGAATTAACAGATTCACATTAATTGTCAAATTGTTAACTTACCATAGGATTTAATGGAAAAAAAAATCTACAATTTTGGTAAAAAGACCTAAAAGCTATTTAAATTTAAAAATACATAAAAGCTATTTAGATTGTCTGTAAGCATTAAATTACAAGTTCCTGATTATGACACAACTTAAGCACTGTCTATTTATAGTACAGTATTAGTTACAGTGAATATCGAGCCATGAGATTGCATTTGAATTTACTAGATTTGCTGGGCCTAGGTCATCACTTTAATGTATGGAACAAGGTCGATTTTCGAACAAGGCCGTTATTTGGAATGACCTAATGGTTAAGGAAAAGAATTTTACATTAAAAAAATAAAAATATTTATATATATATATATATATATATATATATATATATATATATATATTTATATTTATAAAAATGAATTATAAGGAAAATGGGCAGAGTTGCAGCCCTAGCTCTGCTCTGATCAAATATACAAAGGGTTACAAAATTGGAGCCTTTGTGGCATTTTAGGGTAGGTTATGCACTCCACTGAAACTGCTCTTTTTAAAGTCTCCAATGATTTCCTGACTGCTAAATTCAAAGGATGACTATTTGCTACTTAATCTTCTGGATCTATTGTCAGCGTTCAGTATTGTGGATCACCAGCTCCTCCTCAGGATATGCTGCTCCAATTTTGAACCCTGTGTATATGTGCTCAGAAAGCAGAGCTAGGGCTGCAACTCTGCCCATTTCCTTATAATTCATTTTTAAATATAATTATTTGATTATATATATTATATATATATATATATATATATATTAAATATCTTTTATTTTTTTAATGTAAAATTCTTTTCCTTAACCATTAGGTCATCCAAATAAGGCCTTGTCGAAATCGACTTGTTCCACATTAAAGTGATGACTAGGGCCCAGTCAAATCTAGTAAATTCAAATTGCAATCTCATGGCGTCGATATTCACTGTAACTAATACTGTACTATAAATAGACAGTGCTTAAGTTGTGTCATAATCAGGAACTTGTAATTTAATGCTTACAGACATCTAAATAGCTTTATGTAGTTTAAATTTAAATAGCTTTAGGTCTTTTTACCAAAATTTGAGATTTTTTTTCCATTTAATCCTATGGTAAGTTAACAATTGACAATTAATGTGAATCTGTTAATTTCTGATACAGACAATGAGGGTCATTACTAAGGGCCCGATTTCGCGTTTCCGACGTGTTACCCATATTACGATTTCGCGGGTCCCCTGAATTGCCCGGGTTTTTTGGCGCACGCGATCGGATTTGTGGCGATCGGCGCTTGGCATGCACGGACGGAAACTGGGGGAGTGGCCGAACGAAACCGTCAAATTCGGAAAAACTTTCAGGGCATTCAGCGGGGCTCAGGGGAAATTCGAGCAGCAGCGAATCTGGTGGCGGACGGCGGAACTACCTTAGTGAATCCGGCCGGACCCAAATCCACCGCAGAGAACGTGCGCAATGCGATCGCGAATGGACTGGGTAAGTAAATCTGCCCCATTGTAGTGTTTCCATTAATACCGTATTATACTTAAGTGTAAGCCGACCCAAGTACAAGCAGAGACTCCTAATTTTACCACAAAAACTGTAGCAACAGCCAGCCGGCCCATAGAGCTAACCAGCAGCACCCATAGAGCACAGCCAGCCGGCCCCCATAGAGCATACAGCCAGCCCCCGCAGTTGCCAAACAGAAAAAAAACAAATAAACTATACTCACCTTCTGTATCCCAGATGTCGTCGCGGCTCCGATCCCAGTCGCAGTTTCCGGCGTCTTCTTCTTCTCTAGCCCGGCAGCAGAGTCGCGTCCAACGATCTGCTGTCACGTCGCACACTACGAGGCGGGGACGCGAATCTGCCGACTAGAGAAGAGAGAAGATAGAAGAGGAGAACAAGGGGGTGTGCGACGGGGATCGGGAGCCCGCAAACGAGCATCGGGGACACCGGAGAGCGATTATTAAGTTTGTTGTTTTTTTTTTTTAATATGACTTGTGTATAAGCGAGGGAGGTTTTCTTGTCAATATTTTTGTGCTGAAACTCTGCTTAACACGCGTAATTACGGTAACTAACATTTTTTTGTCAAGCAATTAGATACTCGGGATTTGGGGGGTGTATGCATTGTGCATGCCGCTTTTATTTCTACAGAAGAATAAAGAAAATTGGGTAATACAAAGTAGGCATGTCCTCACCCCCAGAAAACGAGGGACCAATCTATGTAAAAACAGTAGTCGGTACTCTAAATACAGGCAATATAAAGGTTTTCTTAAGTTGAATTGTATGCAAGTTGGAACTGTATATTTTATCATAGTAATCCCAGGCAGAACTTTTTTGGTTCTGTGAACCGTTGGATTTAAAAAAGTTGGGTGTCATAAGAATCAATATTAACACTAAAGCTCATTACAGACCATTGATGTAATGTATAGCTGTTTATTGGTAGCCTAGGACTAAGTACAATAAATGACCAAATCAGAGGTCAGTTTGTAACTAGGAATCGTATGTAATTTGAGTGTTCCGCCGGACAGTGTCTATCAGAATTTTCTCTCCAAGGAAAGCTTTAAAGTGCTCTTAAAATGCAGACGTTTACTTGTGAGAGGGTTGTGAGTTACTAGTAAAAGCAGGCTTCTACTAACTCAAAGAAATGAGCAAGAAGATTACAACAATCTGCAAACTTGTTGTTGAGAGTGTAAAATAAAAAGATAAGTTAAAAAAAAAGTGCAGTACTTACAGGGGATGAATGGGAGTCTTGTTCACAATGCTGCTGTTTGGAATGATCAGATAGAAATCCAGCAATGTGAAGAAAGATGAGGCGAGATATAATATACAGCAACAATCAGAAGGAAAGGAGCAACGGAGAGAGGAAAAACATGATTGTTAGCTCATGCCAGACAACAAAATAGACAAAGCAATAAGTAAACATACATTACACTGGCATATTGCATCTTCATAGGTTAATGCCGATGGCAATGAAGTCACCGCAAAGACAATGTTCATGAAAACGTCTGAACTGCCAGAAAGAAAGGTTCAAATAGTAGTTTCACTACTAATAGAAGAATCTCAACTAGTAAGGCATATATATTTTTTTTTTTACATATCAAAGAAATGCTGGCTCTAGCTTATAATATGGCACAAAGCAGACAGCTTGTTTAATTCTTTTCATACTTGGATCCCCATTACAGGCAACAATTGCGTATCATATGTCTAAAATGTGTTTTCCAGCACATCAGAAATTGTACAGTTCAGAAATATATCAGCCAACAAAATCCAATCTGCCGTAGATTAATATGACCTTTAAAAACAATCAAAAACCAAGTAAACACATTACATAAAAGGTTTAACATATGGACACAGGCCAGAAATTTATATTGCATTATATGAGACCTCGACAGAAAGATAATGAATAAAAATTTGCAAGGTTGTTTAACACCGAACCATTTACCGTTATACATAGCTAAATTAGAAATATAGTCTAGCAAGTGTCAGGGATACAAGTAAAGATTCTGAATGGTGATTAATATAACCATCCAGGTTCTGTAAAGAACTAAAATGATGATATCAAAAAGTGTAGGACCGTTTTCAGTCTCGTTTCCCATCATAGTCTACAACAACATGTACATAAAGGGTGGTATTCCCATGAAGAAAAGATTATTAAATATACTCCAGATAACCAAAATAACACAATTCTTAATTCACCGTTTGTAACAAAATTTCACAGATATATTCCAATGGTCTTTCACTGCTGGATTTACAATTTTGGTGGTGTCGTCCCTGGAGACTACGTGTAAACTTCTGGCTATGGTCTGATGCTTTCATGAATTTCTTTCTTGCAGTGCTCTCCTGTTCTGCCTTTCCTGCTGCATTACAAGAGCAGCGGCAGCACAGGCACTCCTGCGGCAAGCAGCAGTGGCAGAGACTTACTCTAAAACTACAGATCAATTAAGATCTTTTTATCCATGGGAGGAAGGGGTGAGTGAGGCAGAGCAGAGCTGACTCCTGGCACGTGAGCTAAAGAAACTTGAAACCTCCTTTCCCAAAATCCAGGTAGCTATGTTTAGTATAAAAAAGAGCAGACGCTTCTAATAAAGAAGTGTATATATCCACGGATGAAAGCCTGGTGATGTGTGATTATAGCTAAGAGATGACTTTAATGTAAGGTCAGCAACTACAGCTACAAGTACATTTCTACTATTTGCCCAAACCGCACAAATGTTGGAAATCAAGTTCCTTTCCTTCCTGTCACCATCTTCTAGAGTGGCAAAGCAGCAAAATACACTAACTACAATTAATGATAGAACTCCATCCCATGATCCATGATGCAGAATTTGAAATTGTATTTCCACTTTATTAGCTGTTTTGTTTATTAATGGCACCAAAGCTTGAAGATAAACCATTATTATGCAGCATGGCCCTGCCAAGCTTGTAGCAAATATTTTCCAAAAAGGAAATGGCGTCGAAGAGCTCAGTTTCAAACAGAAAATAGTGCTGGTCTCTCCATAGGGAAAGATACAGGCAACACTCTGGAATCAATTTTATGATCAGTAGGAATGTTAAAAGACTCAAAGCGGAAGACATGGATGCTCATTGGCATTAAATTGTCCGGTCTGTTGCTGAATTGAATAATTATTAATTTTGGAACCTGCTAGGAAAGTAAAAATTAAAATGTAAGATCACACCCCTAGGAGGAGTTCAATTAAGATTTCATGAAAATAGCAGGCATTGGAGACTTGTTTAATGTACTTGGTGGATCTGACAATTTTCTATACGGCTACGACATAGGCTAAAAAAAAAAATCAACCATGGATAACAGGTGGCATTGTCACAATCCAGTAGCCCTGTACATTAAAGCTCTCTGTAGGCAGCCAGGGAATACTTTGGACCACAAGGGGGCACTTATTAGAAGAGTCAGAAAGAGAGCAGTTTAGTGAAGTTTTGCTACTTTTTAGAAAATTTTCCACGCCCACTATCTAGATTTTATTAAGTACTGTAATCCTGGCATTATTGACGTTTCATAGGTTACTAAAGTACGACACTCTCTAGGAGATTTCTATGCAGTAGTACATCAATTACATCAACAGAACGATTACAAAGGAAAGTAAGTTCTGTGATAAACCCCCACAATTCCTCAATTACTGCAATAGATAATGCGACAACCTATAGCGTCTCGGTTCTACACCTACACATTGCATTTGGATTGACAGGACTATCCATCAGACCTCATGAGTCGCTCTAACCACTGCTGCCTGTGGCATAGACTCCTGTAAGCATATCCCCTATAGTTCTGTTTCCTAGAGTCAGGCTAGTGGGGACTCTATAGTAGGGTAAGAAATTGAAGAATACATCAGAAAATAAAGGACCACCAAATAATACTATACATCTGCTATCTGGTTGTATAGTCCATTTACAGGCGGCACGGTGGCTGCGCTGCAATTCAGCTCTGGCTGCAATGCAATCCCGCCCCATATACCGAGCAGTCTGTAAGCAACCAGGGTCACAAGCCTGATGACGAGACGGCGCCACAGACACCAGAAGGGACCCACGGAGGCAAGTACTGTTCATTTGTTGAAAGCCAGCTGCATATGTATTTTTGCAGTCTGTGACAAACCTTATTCAAATGTGGGCCCAGAACATGTCCAAAAAGTTAAATACGCAGTCACGAAAAACAAACCATATTCCGAAATAAAGTTTTATATTTCACACAATCATTCCCATTATTTCACGTTATGTTTTATGCTATGTTTTGCGGTGTTGAGTGACTTGAATTTATAGCTGGAAAGCAGTCTTTTGGTGATTTCATGTTTGAGTGATATTTGAATTTTCATGGACAAATGAACTGAGGTTTCTTGGAATCTTCATGTTCATCTATTACTAGTTAGAGATGTGAAGCTAAAGATGCTGCGTTTTTGGGGTGCATCAAAGCTCAACTTTCATGTCATTGTTTTAAATAGAATTTCTACATCTTTGAATCAAAATTGTCATGAAGGTGGATAGTCTACTTTTTAGGAAAATGTTGGGTTGTCGGTGGTGTTAGGGACATTTTTAGTAGGCTGCAATGTAGTTTTATTTGTACACGGTCAAAAGTACGAAATTGCTTTTATCAATTTGTGACATGTCCAGAACTGCCTGCAGGGAAGGGTACAAAAACTTTTGGCAATAACTTTCTCTCCGTCACTTGATAACGAATCCTGTGTAGGTGTAATATTTTGTGGGAGAACTGCCATATTGCATGACTATTATATAGCTTGATCTATTGGGACTAGCTGCAAGTTATTTATCTCAAAGGTAGTGTGTCTGAACGACCAAAGAGAGACTCCCCACATGTCAAAGCAAGACACAACTACCCAGCTCCCCCCGCACTGATCCAAGCCATAATGGTGGCAAATTTTTGTCATAAAATTTATTTAATCACATTCCATGGTCATGGAATAAATGAATTTGCTCGCTGCCAAAACAAGAAAGGACTCAGTAGGATTTCAGCTAGAAGTACTTATGACTGACAAGTAAAGACTTATTTCCCACCCCAATGCCCTTAAGGTTTTAGTTGTCACATCCTTGGTTAAGGTCACAGCCAGTAAAACTGGTACTCTGTGACTGTCTAATCAAACTGTGCCTCCTAGAAGAATACAAGGTTAGGAAAAGTGTGTGGATTGGATTAGACTATTTAATACACCGGAAAATCAGAATTCATAAGAATATACATTCTGCTGACCATCACAGGCAGACAAAGTTTTTTTTTTTTGTTTTTTTGTTTTTTTAAAATAATGTCTGCCTTAAGCTCCTTTTAACAAGCAACATTTTGGTAAGTGTTGCTGTTAACAAGTGACATTTAAGCGAATTGAAAAACAACAAAAAATAGATACATAATGATATATTTATATATATTACCATGCTGGAATAAAAAGTACGTTTTTACACATTGAATTGGAGTGCGCCATTTTTTCTAAAATATATATATATATAATTATTATATATTATTCTCTATATATGATATACACCACACACCACACACACACACACTCGTATATGACCGTCAATAATCCTGTTTTTCAAGCACAAAAAATGTTGCTGATAAAGCTCCCCCGATCGCTTATACACGAGTCTATCACAAAAAAAATTACCACTTCGAAAAAAAAAAACCCCCTTAAATCTCAACCCTCCCGATGCCCGTGCATCCCGTCTTCTTTATCTTCTCCGCGGCTCCTCCTCTCTCTTCCGGCATGGGACGACGGCCATGTTTTCTCTAGCATTGCACAATAACTAGACGTCATAGTAGCGTGTGCCAACAAGAAACACGTGCGGGGCAGCAGCGTGACACGCGATGGGTTGAGTATTTAGGTTTTTTTTTTTTATTAAGGCCGTGGGGCGGCAGCGGTATACTACATGGGGCTGGAGCTGTATACTCATGGGGGCTGTATAGCTACAGTGGGGGCTGAGTGTAACTACCTGGACAGCTGATCAGGGTAGTTTTTCCCAGTTGTTGGTGGTTAAACTTATACGATTAGATATATATATTCAACGTACTCCACAAGCCAATGGCCCGCAGCTCTCTTTATGTGTGTGGGTGGCCGGCTCCAGGTCCGCACACCCCATGGTGTGGCATTGGCCTCTGTCTTTCTTTAACGTGGGGGCCCGTGGCAAGAGCTGTTTTTACTAGCGGAAGGCCGCACTGCGCGCGCACACTCGGCGAACTAGATTAGACGAGTGAGGCGCGTACGCAGTATGTGGGGTCTCGCGCAGGGGGTTGGAGTGAGCAAGGCGCAATATAAGCCTTTGGAAGTTGTTGTCTTAGCTACTTAGAAGGTTGGAACTTCAAACTCGGTAAATTTTTGGAGAGAGTTCAATTTATAGGTGAGGAACGTAACATTACACTGGCAAGCGCTCACACGTCCGTGGTGACAGAAAATACCATTATATAGTTCCTTAATGTAGCAAAGTTCTGTCGAAATGGTTATTCGGTTCTTAAATGAAGGCTACTGATCCCCACTTACGAGATGCAAGTTCGTCCACTGCGTGCTTATCTGATGTGTTCGTGACATGTGATACGGAGGAGAATTGGAGGGCGTACCAGCTGCGAGGTTGGGTCGCGGGCCTGTCGCTCTTTCCCCTCAAGAGAGACGGAGTCCATGTATAGCTACTAGCCCTGACTGAGGAGCAAACAGCCTTGTGTCTGACCACGGTTTTGATTAGTACTTTTACACAAAGAATATGCAAACATTCCAAGGATGAGGATACGAAAGATGCCTTATTGTAAGTGCAGCATCTCGTTAAAGAACATTCTACCACCAGGATCAAGCGGTAAAACTAAGCACAGTGTGTGACCCCAGGTGGATTCCATTTTTTTTAGTTTTGCTTTGCTCTTTGCTTTGCTAAGAATGAACGGTTTCATAACTATGCAAAGAGTTCGAAGGGGCTCCAGGCTCCATTAAAAAGAATTTTAATTAGCCCGGACCCTTAGGACCCTTTGCACTAATTTTTAAAGAAAACCCTTTTTGAATGAGAGAAACCCAGGGATAAAAATAAGCTAAAAGAATGAGAAGATCTGGCAGAGGGGGGGGGGGGTGGTTACTGTCCTTGATCCTGGTTTAGTTGTATATTTCCTTTAGGCGCGACTTTCAGAAAGATCCTCATAGCATGAGGGGGGGTTTAATATATCGAGTATAAGTCTATCCTTCAAAGGGAAAGAATTCCTATTGGCACAGTGATGCTTTAATTTCTTTGAAGTCTTATAAGTACAAGTGGAGAGAGAACCATTTTAAGCTGAGTGAGAGGTTGATATGGTTTCGGTTTGGGTAAATAAGAGTTCACACTTATGGAGACTTTGCCATAAGGCAGCGGCTTGCAGGCAGTTGGGCGCTTCCAGTCATGGAATGCTCCACTAGGGGTCCCTGGAAACTAATGAAGTTTTCATGGTGTGATAGAAAACAATTCTCCTATACCTTAGCATACCCTTCGAGGGTCGTGTGCAGGCATCACTGGCAGGCCGGAGACGAGTTGTACAGTGTTCATTCCCAACCGGTGGTTTCAGGATATGACGAGGCATTCGGCGTGTCTAAATAGTAGCGTGAGGATCCGGACGCATGTAAGAGATGAATAGTGAAGTAAGATCGTCCACGGTTCTTCTGACTAAAGCGGCCCCTTTATAGTAGTCCCATATTTTGCTCCGCCCTTCTAGGCGGTCTGCATTTGACACGGGATCAGGAAGAGCGGCAAACCTTCGCTTGCAGACCGACCAGTGAGATTCTTTCGAGGGATCCTAAATACCAGGTTGTTCACACCGATCTGTAGAAATGGCCATCGCCCCTTAGGCAGGAAGTAATAGGAACGGAAACTGGAGGGGATGGAGAGATGCTACCGCAGGATAAACACCACGCCAGGGAATTTCAGTGAGGACCAAGTGTATTGCTGGAGTGACCAGAACCCAGATGGGGATAGCGAAATGTGAGGACGGCCTTTTCTCTCCTGCTCTTTCTTACATTGACTCCCAGTTGCTGTTGGTTTAAAGAGGGCGTGGGGGAGCTCCCGCACCAGCCTTGATAGTGGGTGTGCGAGAGCGCGCTGAGATCGTACTAGCAGTTTCTCCGTGACATCACACATCACTCGACATTGGCGTGTGTGAGGTGACGAGGGAGCGAGATCAAGCGCTCGCAACTACACCGCGCAACAAGGCCAACGGGCCTGCTGATTGCCCGTCTGTTGGCACGGGCATGAGCTATCCCCTCCACCCTCTTGCTGAGCGGAAGCCTCGACAGACTTTGACTCACCGTCCGGGCACTGTGCCTCCGCTGTAACGCACGTGCCCGCTCTCTGCCGCGCGTTGGTGATACTTAGTTGTGAAGTCAAAACCGTGAGTCTAACGCACGGGCGCCCCTTAACAGATGTGAGGCCGCACCTGGAAACCGGAGTATGCCACAGGCCCCGACATGCGATCCGCGCAACCACCAGTCTACATTCTAAGGCCTACGCACTTAAGGCAAGAGGTCACCTTTGTGGCATTTTAGGGTAGGTTATGCACTCCACTGAAACTGCTCTTTTTAAAGTCTCCAATGATTTCCTGACTGCTAAATTCAAAGGATGACTATTTGCTACTTAATCTTCTGGATCTATTGTCAGCGTTCAGTATTGTGGATCACCAGCTCCTCCTCAGGATATGCTTTGCTCCATTGGCCTAAAGGACACTGCACACTCTTGGTTTTCTTCCTATTTTTGACTGTGTCTCCTTTTCAGGATCTTTCTTCTCATCTTCCCCTCAGTGTTGGGGCTCAGTCCTTCTCCCTGTATACTGCTCCCATTGGACAAACCATCAACAGATTTGGTTTCCAGTATCCTCTTTATGCTGATGATACAAAGCTACTGTATATACTTCTGCACGTAACATCACCCCTGCCTTAATCCAAAACACTATTGATTTATCTCTCTCCCGTCTCTAACATCATGTCCTCTCTCTTCTTGAATCTTAATCTTTTCAAGACTAAAGTTCTTGTCTTTCTTCTAACTGACCCAACCATGATCTCTCGGTCTGTGGGATCACTATAGCACCCACTGTCTTGGGGTTGTGCTTGATTCTGACCTCTCCTTTTCCCCATACATTCAATCTCTTGCTCACTCTTGTCGCATTCATCTCAGAAACATCTCCAGAATCCGACCATTTCTGACAACTGAAACTTCTAAAATGCTAATTGTTTCGCTTATTCACTCTCGACTAGACTACTGTAACTTCCTACTAGTCTTCCACTCACTAAACTCTCTCCTCTACAAAAACGCTACACAGATGCCTCCAGTTGTGCCAATCCCTGCAACCGTTCTGTTCTTGTTCCGTATTCACTTAAAAAATAACCCTCATCCACAAGCTTTTGCAAACTGCTCTTCCCTCCCTATCTCTCTTATCTGAGTCAATCGCCCTACCCGTGCTCTTTGATCTGCCAGTGATATTAGATTAATCTCTACCTTAATTCGAACCTTTCATGCATGCCTCCAGGACTTCTCCCGATTTGCTCCAATTTTTAGGAATGCCCTTCCCCGGACTCTGACTGTTACCCACCCTCCAAAGTTTCAAACGTGCATAGCCTGACTAAGGTGATATACTGCTTTACATTAGTATTGTAGCATATAACATTGATCACAAATGATCACTTGTTCATGTCCCACATGGGACAATGTAAAACTGTAAACAAAAAGTTTTAAATAAAAGTGTAAATAAAAAAAATAAAGATCCCCTAATGCCACATCACATATTAAAATCAACTTTTACATTAAAAAAGTGAAAATCGACACAAAACACAACATATTGGGTATCACCAAATCATCACCAAATTTAAAAAACGCAATACGATAAAGGATAAAAAGTGATAAAGAAACATTTACCCTGACATGACACCAATAAAAAGTACAGCTTGTCCTGAAAAAAACAAGCCCTATAACCGCTCCAATATTGTAAAATTTTGTAATTATAAAATTTACAAATTGTAAATTCCACCTCCATTGTGTTTTTATCCCTGTAAAACTCCTAAAGATTTAACAAACTTCTTAAAGTTGGTTTCTTATGTATTTAGTGGTGTAGTTTCTATAATGTGCTAATTTATGTAGTTTTACTAATATAAGGCCTCTCAAAGTCACTTTAATAAGGTTTTGTTGTTTTTCATAAAAATCTGAAAAATTGGCCTTGGTCCAGAAGACGTTAAACTCAAGAAATAAAAAAATATAATGGTCCACATTTTATGCAGATTTTTTTCTTCCCTCACCATTTGTGTAGTTGGTATTGTTTTATGATTTGTAAAGAGCTTATTATTATTGTTCTAGAGGATTCCAATAGTTTTATGCTAAAGCAGAAAAGACTTGGTTACAAATTTAAAACCAATTTGTGTCAATTCTGCAACGGTATAAATGTCTGACACTTTATTTGATCGAAACGTGACTTCCAGACATTTGGGAATAATTCATGTATATTTTAGAGATTAACTCTATTGTCGTATTCTGTTTGTTATATTTTTAGTTGTTTTAAACTGCTCGACTGATTTCTTATTAGCAGCATTTGTATTTGTTGTTTTTCTCGATGTGATCCAAGGCGTGGTGTTGCTCTAGAATGTTTTGTTCTGATGAAGTGTCAGGTCAGTACGGAGCAGAAAGAGCATGTTTTAATGTTTTGTCACAACCACTTGAAGTCACGCGGTTGTCTTGTTGCTTCCTCTAGGAAGTGGTTCTTGCATATCACATACTGTATAGCTGCACAATTTGCCATGGTTTTTTCACTTCTTCCAGAGAAGATGCTATTTATATGTCACTGGAGAATTAATCACTAGAGTGTTGCAGTGCTCAGCCTATGAAAGAAATTTAACTCCTAAAATTAGCAAAAAATAAAAAGTGGTCTCTGGTCGGCTTCTCCTGAGTGACTTAAACTCCTAAGGCCGCGTTCACATGTTGTGTTCAAATGTGTTTTGAAATGCAATTCAAATGCAACGTGAAGGGAGCTTTACCCGATCACGTATGTGCTACCACTGAAATGTATGCGATTTGGAAAGAGCACCACATGTTTTGAAGATTCAATGCCGTGTACATTCTGTTACTCTGTGTTGAGATGTAGCATTTGACATGTTCTTCTGTAGCATCTCTTATGCGTCGTAATCAGCAGCTTTTACTGTCCTAACAAAGGCTCATCAAATAGTGCACAGCTTCACATGGAAGCCGAACAGCTGCTTTATTCACAGCCAGGACTCGGGCTGCTCCATACGTCTGACATTTCCTTTCTCATGCTCCAGAATTCTTACACTGCCACTATATAATATATATATTTATTTCTATGAAGACTACTACAGCATAAAAAGTACAGCTTGTCCTGAAAAAAACAAGCCCTATAACCGCTCCAATATTGTAAAATTTTGTAATTATAAAATTTACAAATTGTAAATTCCACCTCCATTGTGTTTTTATCCCTGTAAAACTCCTAAAGATTTAACAAACTTCTTAAAGTTGGTTTCTTATGTATTGAGTGGTGTAGTTTCTATAATGTGCTAATTTATGTAGTTTTACTAATATAAGGCCTCTCAAAGTCACTTTAATAAGGTTTTGTTGATTTTCATAAAAATCTGAAAAATTGGCCTTGGTCCAGAAGAGGGTGAACACAAGAAAAAAATATATAATGGTCCACATTTTATGCAGATTTTTTTTCTTCCCTCACCATTTGTGTAGTTGGTATTGTTTTATGAATTGTAAAGAGCTTATTATTATTGTTCTAGAGGATTCCAATAGTTTTATGCTAAAGCAGAAAAGACTTGGTTACAAATTTAAAACCAATTTGTGTCAATTCTGCAACGGTATAAATGTCTGACACTTTATTTGATCGAAACGTGACTTCCAGACATTTGGGAATAATTCATGTATATTATAGAGATTAACTCTATTGTCGTATTCTGTTTGTTAGATTTTTAGTTGTTTTAAACTGCTCGACTGATTTCTTATTAGCAGCATTTGTATTTGTTGTTTTTCTTGTTGTGATCCAAGGCGTGGTGTTGCTCTAGAATGTTTTGTTCTGATGAAGTGTCAGGTCAGTACGGAGCAGAAAGAGCATGTTTTAATGTTTTGTCACAAACACTTGAAGTCACGCGGTTGTCGTGTTGCTTCCTCTAGGAAGTGGTTCTTGCATATCACATACTGTATAGCTGCACAATTTGCCATGGTTTTTTCACTTCTTCCAGAGAAGATGCTATTTATATGTCACTGGAGAATTAATCACTAGAGTGTTGCAGTGCTCAGCCTATGAAAGAAATTTAACTCCTAAAATTAGCAAAAAATAAAAAGTGGTCTCTGGTCGGCTTCTCCTGAGTGACTTAAACTCCTAAGGCCGCGTTCACATGTTGTGTTCAAATGTGTTTTGAAATGCAATTCAAATGCAACGTGAAGGGAGCTTTACCCGATCACGTATGTGTTACCACTGAAATGTATGCGATTTGGAAAGAGCACCACATGTTTTGAAGAATCAATGCCGTGTACATTCTGTTACTCTGTGTTGAGATGTAGCATTTGACATGTTCTTCTGTAGCATCTCTTATGCGTCGTAATCAGCAGCTTTTACTGTCCTAACAAAGGCTCATCAAATAGTGCACAGCTTCACATGGAAGCCGAACAGCTGCTTTATTCACAGCCAGGACTCGGGCCGCTCCATACGTCTGACATTTCCTTTCTCATGCTCCAGAATTCTTACACTGCCACTATATAATATATATATTTATTTCTATGAAGACTACTACAGCAGTGTGCGCTCCGGACTCTGGATCCCATCTGCCGGATGTCATGTTTGCATGGCTTTAGTTTACTGACACTCAAGACGGGTCTCGCATGAGCGTGATATGATGCAACAAATGGTGTTATCATCAAAAACACACATGCTGGCAGGCAGCTTTCCATTTGCATCATACAGGACTAAGTGTTTGTGGATAATATTAATGGCAAGTATTTTCAGACTGCACAAATATACTGGAGAAGTATGTTCCCGGTCACATCCTCCATTTCAGAAATAGAATGGTAAGTTTTCTGGGGCTTTGCAGCTTAGCTTGTTGTACTAGTTAAGTGTGTGCCTGTTGATTCAGTTTTGGGAATATGCAACAAAGATTTTCAGTGTGGGAAAAGAATAACAATGCCTTCAGTGCTTCTTTATATAAGCCAGCTCTCTCTACATCAATGTCAGACTTTCAAGAAGCCTTGTGAAATGATGTGGGATAATAGCCAAACCATGAAGTCGTATCTCTTAGTGGACAGGTTTCAGGGTAGACATATTAAAATGAAACGATAAGGTGGTGTCATCATAAGCCAATAACCCAGTGCAATATGATCCTTGTGTCCATCACTGGAAGTCCATCATCACGCTGTGAATTTCCAGATTTTCCCTCTCTACTTCCTTTTCCCTGTTAACGACCAGACCCTTTTTGGCTTTTCTGTATTAATTGTTCACTCCCCTTTTACCTTCAAATCCATGACTGTTTTTTTTCTAGTGTTATTTGCTTAAGAAATCTGCACTTCATAGTGCTGGTATTTATTTACTTCTGTGTCTGGGAAGTGAAAAGAATAATCCAAATGTATATTGGTGAAAACATGCATTCTCCATTTTCTTGTGGACTTTAGTTTGGCATCTTTTAGCTTGCGCCCCAATGTCATGTTCTACTACTTATTCTTTGGTCGATAGCACAGTAAATCCAAATTTATAAAGTTTTATAATATTTTCATACATTTACAAAAGAAACCCTCAGTATGAAAAGCTCCTGCATATTTACTTTTTCATACTTCAGTTTTTTTGTGACTTTTGATTATGTTTTTCAGGCTACCATTTTAGGACTTAGGTCCTTGTGTTCCTGTTTATTGAATTTTTTAATTTGCATGGCCAAAATGGTGGCTTTTCAACTTTGGGCACTATGTTCTTTTACGGTGATAAAACATCATTATAACCTGTTTTATATTTTGATCATACCATTTTAGGACGCGGCAATAACCAAAAATTTTATTATTTTTACTTTATATTTATATATCACGTTCTATAGTCCATGGTCACTGTCCCCACATCCTCTAACCCAAGTCGGTTTCTTTACACGGTATGAATGGCACACTGTCAAGTCTGGACATTTAAAGCAACGTAACATATATTCCACACAAGGACTCTGCCCAGTCCATCCAGCCAGTGAACAGATGTGAACAGTCAATTAGACAATAAAAATAGGTCTTACCTGGAGTGCACTCGTGTCCAAATTCTGGTCACTGGTTGGTTCAGACTATGGATGTCACCTCAGGTCAATCCACTTTTTAGTATGTGGGCCCACCAGCTTACGCCATTTCTGTTAGAATATTTATATACATAGTGCTCCAGCAACCCTCTGCATTTAGTGATCTCCAATTAGTTTTTAAGGGCAAGAACAAAGGCTGCCATGGATGAATGGTTCTAGGCGAACAAGATGGCGTAGGAGATAATAGCTGATATGATCCTCTCAGGGGTGATTTTGAATTTGGTTAGTTTTTAAAAAAATTAATCTTTTATGTATTTTCTCTTTTAGACCTCTTGCTGGTACTTTTAACCCTAGATTGTCTCGATTGATCTTACATATACTGCATAACACATAGTGGAGCATATGTTAGAAAATACTAGGCGCCATGGAGAGGGCTAACCCGTGAGCCCGCTCCCACTTTTCTCAACTACTAAGTAGGAGAAAAGACTTGCACAGTATAGAGTTTTATGTAACGAATTACAACAAATTGAATAAGTTGCCCCTTCCCGACGCAACCCTTTTTCGTTTTTAGCATTATTTTTTTTTTCACTCCCCATCTTCAAAAACTCTTTAACCTTTCATTTTTCCATGTACGAGTTCTGTGATGGCTTTGTTTTCTCTGTGTAACATATTGTATTATCAAAATGGTGGTATTAGTATTGCCCTGCCGGTACTGGGACGCTGGAAAAAATTCCAATGCGTGAAATTGTGAAAAATAATTTGCGCAGTTTGGATTTGCTTAGATTTTACGATTTCACTGTGTCTCCACAAATGACATGTCTACTTTTTCTTTGGGTCGTAGTCCATCACAGAGCACCATATTGTATAGTTATATGTTTGCATACATTTCCAAAAGGTTAATTTGCTCGTTCATCCTTTAAGGATTCTACCTGGTAGCTGAACAAATTGGCTACACAAAGCTTAACTGTAGGAACGAGCCCGTGTATGTGTTACTTGTCTACCCCGTTTGAGTTAAATGTTAACTGTGCAATGCGCTGACTTCACTCTGCAATTATGTAGTTTATATTGCACCAACATCCACAATACAATATATTTTTGTAACTTTCCTCCGTTGAGGTTCGAAGTATGTTAAAGGCTGTACGTATTTTTGTAACCGTATTACTCGAGTAAAGCGAGTTTTTCCACACCATTTTTTTACACTGAAAAGTTCCCACTCTGCTTAACTCTGGTATGTACTATAACAAAAAAATAAACTGAGTACTCACATTCCTACCCCCAAGATGCTTCTCTCTACTCATGTGCACCGGCTCCATGTGCAGCGTCTCTTCTTTCCTCGCTGCTGACATCACAGAATAAGATTGCTGTCGCGCACATGAAGAAAAAGCCGCGGCCGCCTTGAGCTTTGCGACCTGAAGCAGCGTCTGCGTAACGTAGAAGAAGAGGAGCGCTCCCGGCATCGAATGGTGAGTACTCAGTTTGTTTTGGTTTTCCCGAGACATATCACAGACAGGGGCTGGTCTGCATGTACGCTAAGGGCATGCTGTACTTCAGGGCGGGAATGCGCTAAAGGTGCTACGGCTATTACGCTACAAGGGGGCTTGCAGGTTTAACGCTACAAGGGGCGGCCGGCTTAGGTACCACAGTCCTGGCAGGCTATCGTACGTCACAGAGGGGGCTGGCATGCGATGTTACGCTACATAGTGGGCTGGCAGGCTAGTACGCTACAGGGGCTGGCAGGTCTGATGTACGCCTACAAGGGGGCTGGCAGTGTGTACCTACAGGGCTGGCAGAATGTCGCTAGGGCTGCAGGCGTATGTACGCCTACAGGGCTGGCTGGCGCTATGGTACGCTCAAGGGGCGGGCAGATTGCAGGGCGGAGCTATGTACCTACAAGGGGGCTGGCAGCTAGTTTACGCTACAAGGGGGCTTGGCAGCTATGTACGGCTACAAGAGGGCTGCGAGGCTATGTACGCTACAGGGGGCTGCGCTGATGTACGCTTACAAGGGGGCTGGCAGCTAGCGCTCCAGGTGCTGCACTTCTACAAGGGGGCTGCGCATTTTACGCTACAAGGGTGCCATTCCAGGTTGAGGCTATGTCCGCTACCAAGGGGCTGCAGCTATTACGCTACAGGGGTGCACAGTGGGGGCTTGCAGGCTATGGACGCTACAGGGGGCTGGCAGCTATGCGCTACGTTGGGCTGGCTGGCTTAGTACGGCTACATCGGGGGGCTGGCAGCTATGTACGCTACGTGGGGCTGCAGGTCTATGTACGCTACAGGGGGGCTGGCAGGCTATGTACGCTACAGGGGGGCTGGCAGGCTATGTACGCTACAGGGGGGCTGGCAGGCTATGTACGCTACAGGGGGGCTGGCAGGCTATGTACGCTACAGGGAGATGCCCGTCTATTATACTGGATACGCTGTGACCAATGCATTTCCCACCCTAGTCTCATACTCGAATCAATAGGTTTTCCCAGTTTTTGGTGGAAAAACTAGGTGCCTCGGCTTATACTCGAGTATATACGATAACTCCTTTCCACATGATACCGAACAACAATGAGAACAGTGTTTTGATTCTCTCCATTTTAATGAAGCTGAAGATTTGCTGTATTTGGCAATCCCATAGACTATGAACTGCAGTGCAGGAGATAGGACAGGCATGTGGCCTGCAATTTTTGGTGGAATGCATTGGTAGCGAGAACAGTTCCCTGTGCTTGTGAAGGGTTGGGTCCATTCTTGTGATTGGTGGGGTTCCCAGTAATCTGTGGTAACAGGATAACAATAATGCTTGATACAACCCCTTAAGTTACTATTTATGTAGATATAAAGTGGGGGCCTCCATTTGCATAAGCTCTTAGAACAGTGATGGTAAACCTTTTAGAGGCCGAGTGCCCAAACTACAACAAAGACCCGCTTATTTATCGCAAAGTGCCAACACAGAAATTTACTTAGTGATTTATACTCCCTTCTCTGTCACAGTTTTCATTGATACCAGCCCCTGTGGACACCAATAAAGCAGAAAATAGTCCCAGGTACAGCTGTCACTTTAAAATACCTCCGTGCACAGCAAGTCCTGGGCTGTCTGGGACTGCAGGAAGATACCTGGAGTCATCTCTGGTGATGGCCTGAGTGCCCACAGAAAGGGCTCCGAGTGCCACCTCTGGCACCAGTGCCATAGGTTAACCATCACTGCCTTAGAAGTACAGGGGGAAGTGTGCTAGCTGTTATATTTTGGATGTGCACTATCCATTTTCTTATGATCAAGTGAATGTAGCCTAACTTCCATATTCATTTTCTGTGTGTGAAAGACACGTGACCTAAAAGATGATGAAACAAATAGGATAATTAGGTTTTCAGTGCTTCTAACTACTTAGTCAAGAGAAAAATGATGCCTGGGCCTGCAGGCCTCTTCAAGATGACACAGTTTAACACTGTGCCCAAGTGATTCTATGGTGTGCTTTCTCATCAGGAGCTGCTCAGAAGGCTACTTCTATTGAGCTATGTTAAGGCAGATGCTGAGTAAATCACGCTGCATGTAATTCAATAAAGGATAAGAGAGTGAAATACCCATATCTCATGGAAATCACTCTCCACTGGGTAATTTTCCTTAATTAGGGAATAGCTGTACAGGTCATTTGTGCTCACATGCAGGTCTACAGGGAATTCAGGATGACGCTGGGAAGGAAGTATATGTTTTCTAATGTAGGACATGATGTTTCCAACCTGCATCTAGGACTAGTATTTATTATTCAGGTATTATGTATGTGTGTGTATCTTCCCCAGGGAAGAATGTACAGAATTATAGGCCTCTTTCACAATAGTGTATTCTCATCCAGGCAAGCTTACAGCCACACGCTAAAGACAGCAGGGTTGAGCGCTTCTCACCCCTCCCCTCTCCATAAAGAGGAGTGCGACACGGCCGTACAAAAGAGGAAAGATATGACAAGCTAACGTTCATTCATATGGGTGGACCTATTACCCTTAGAAATGCATGTGGCTGTATACTACCCATACAAAACACAATACGGCACGGGTAGCATACAATGGAAAAAGACATTGTCTGAAAGAGGCCTTAAAGAGAACCCGTCGGGCAAATTAACCCCCTAAACTAAATATATTTTCATAAACTGCCATTAGAAAGCTTTGCCTCTATCCCTTCATTGTCCCTCTACATGCCTGTAATAATGGTGTGAGATGGCATTATAATGGCAAAGCTCCATGTGCTTCCTGTTGCTGTCGGGCCCCTTCAGCCTGTGTTTATGAGATACTCCTATACACATGACTGACAGCCTGTATAATGAGGTGAGGTATAATGGTGTAATGGCTCCTCATTGTGCTTCCTGGTTCTGGTGGCCACGCCCTCTGCAGCCAGTGTGTGTATGAGATACTCCTATACACATGACTGACAGCCTGTATAATGGTCTCATGGCTTCTCCATGTGCTTCCTGGTGCTGGCGCCCCTGCAGCCTGTGTGTCTATAGGAGAGATGCAACCGCTCCAGGAAGCCATGTTATAGCAGAACATGTCAGGTACTTGTGCAGCTGATGTCTGTGTCTCACGCATGTGTATGGCAGGATGCAGCATGTCAGAAGATAAAGCACAGACACTAGCAATACTTTACTGTACATTACAGGGGCAGGGGGTGGAGAGGGGAGGTATAACAGGGGTGACATCGCTGCCTCTGACCATGTGACCAGCCTCATTTACATAATAAAGAAAAGATTATTTCGCCATGATTAATGTATGAATTGACTAGATAAATTGTTAATGCAATGTAAAGGATCTGGAGAACCAGTCAAGTTTTCTAGAAGTTCAGAATTTTGCTACTTATTTAATGGACAAAAAGTATCTGGAAGAGAAAATATTGTCACATGATCTTAGGCCTGCCGTTTATTAGGCGTAGAGTATCTTCCTGCAAAAGCTGTTGAAATATTAGTAGTCATAATTGTTTTACCAATAATATAATTGACCTGCTTTCCGGTCATACAGTATTTACACATGACACACTGTACACTCCTCTCTCTAATCCACCTTTAGTAGTGGTTCCTGCGATTAGACAGCTGTAAAGCAACAGGAAACACATCTGTCACCTGACCTATAGATAGCATCTTTGGATGACTTATGCATTGCTGGAAGTCTGTGAGTAAACATGATACAATACAGTCTATTGTGAAAGAAAACATTTATTTTTACTATACAAATAATTGATGTGAACTGTAAATCAGAAATTATTCAACGTCCTTTAAAATGATATGGAATATTATTCTTCAGTAAACTTTCATGTTGTATAGCCAATTGAGAGGACACGTGTATTCCCGTTGGAAAATATGAGATGTTCAGATTATACGTACTTGTACACTTTTTTTTTTTTTTTTTTCTTTCAACAGAGACTGTTTCTGATCCATCTATTGTAGTGCAAATTACAAATAAAATGGTTTGTTACATCCGTTGCTGTTTTTGCTGTGTGTGTGTGCTTCCCCCTGCTGGTGTTGCTGGTGAATAACACCATGTATTTTATTTTTTTCAGGAGCAGATTGCAGTGGAGATAATATTTTAATTAAAGCCTATGGGTTCAGTTCATGCAGTTGTATCCTTGTATATAAAAGTACGACTACAGTTCTGGCATGATTTAATTAGAAACTTGTATCATTTTGGGAATTGCTAGCAACATTTAAAAAAAATCCTTTTACAACCGTCAGGATTGTGAAGTCGGAATAAAATGGTCCGACTCCAACAAATTTTTACAAGTAGTTCACTGCAGTATTTGCGGAATATTTTTTTATGGAATTCCCTATCTTATAGATTTATATCTGGGGCTCAAACCCCTAATCATTGTAAGGTGACTTTCAAATTAAATGAGTCTGTGTCCAGCGCTGGAATTGACTAACTTGAAAGAAAAGACAAGACCTGTCCTTGCAGGAAGTTAGCAAACAAGACTAATAAGTTTATTGAGGGACCGACATTTATAGAAAACCATAAGGCACTTTACATAAGGCGTGTAATTAGGAAAGCAGCAACTATAATTGGGTGTTCTCACCCAGGAAATGTAACACTATTGGATGTAAGCACACAAAGGAGTCTAATACTATTGGCTACATGCAAATACTGAAACTTCCCAGGTGCTCGCCTGGATACCTTCCACTAGGTAGTGCTAGTGAGCACTAAGTCTATGTGTGCTTAGGGAAACACCCAAACTTAGTTATCACTACACAAAGTTATATGAAATGAATGCTGAGTCTTTAAAATGTCCGACAATACGTAAGATGGCGTCTGGGACCAGTGTAATATCTTTAACACCTATAATGTCTTTCCTATTCCTGATCCAAGGGTGTAGGCCTTAAGTTGAGTTGGTCATGTGCAGTAAGAGTGAAAAACTAAGAGTGATCATGAAAACTGGATTAAGGCAGGATTGTCCAGATCTCTGCCTCAGACTGACCTGGGGACCTTCAATAAACAGCAATAGTCCGGCAAAGAAGACTGAACCCCATAATCGCATTGCAGGGTCCATGGCGGACGAGGGAGGGAACCCCCTCCCTCACCAGGTACATAGATCCCATGGTCACAGCATTTAATTGCGGGATCTAAGGGGTTAAACAGTCCCTAACAGAATGATCATATGACAGCCGGATCACTACTTTTCCCCTGTGCAGAACTTGGGCTAGGCCGAAGGAAAAAACCTGTTTGCCTAGCCCAAGGCCCCTTGGTTACTGAGGTAGGAACCCATATGTGTGGTCACTAAGGAGTTAATCTTGCCCCGTATTTATATGGAAGTCTGGTATGGGGAAATTGAGGAGTCTGAAGTTTGGCTTTCGACACCACAGCGCTGGTAACTGTAGATGGGAAACAGTTTCCAGATCAGTGAAGTGGATCTTCATCTTGAAGTGATGAACCACAGAACAGGTGTATGTGCAATAGGCAGGGAATAATCCTGTTATGATTTAAAGACCAAATTTGATGAAATTCCTTGCTGAAGTGAATCTGTCAGCTATTTGATCATTAAAAACTCCAGACTAACAGAACTTGAGAGCTGTGTAATCATATATTTGTATATGTTGTTAGTGTATTGAGGACTGTGAAGAATTGATGTTGTTTTCAAGATTGCAGCCAGACTTTGTGTCTCTCACTGCTGTGATCTGAGCTCTGTGCATTGAGCGGCTTAACCGTCCCTCCCCTTTGCACATACATGGTAGCTTAGAATTATATATTTTTCATAGCTAAGGGGGTTAGTAGTTTAATGGGATAAAATCTGGTCACAGCTTCATGTAACCACCTTTATTTAACTCTTCCATGATCAGCCCACTTTTGTCACTTTTTTGTTATTGCTACATAAAAAGACTCTTTATTTCCTATATCAAAGAACAAAGTACAGTTTTCAATAGCACAATTTTTAGGTACATCAATCCTACTTTTATTAACTCTGCAATGGGGAAAAAGAAAACATCTCATGTTTTACACAATAATTTGTAACAACTTACTGTGTGACATAAAGAACTTGATATGTGTTTTCTGTGCTCAGGTGATTACAGTAATACAGTTCTCTATATGCATGATATTAAAATTTTTCTTTATTTGGAAGTTTTTGCACTCTTTTGAATGCTTGGGGCCTAAAGGTTAGACACGACAGGTTATATCATAGTATAGTTAAATGCTTTATGCTCTATATCTTGTACTATTGTAGAAAAAGTAACTTGACAATCTTGGTCTTTGTATGCAAGTAACTAGAACTACACCAGTAGCTACAGTTTGTGGTGGCTTCCAGGAAGAGCTGTTTGACATATCGAGGAGACCTGCCTTTTCTCAGAAGCTGTATTTATATATATATTTTATGAATGTGGCCTCTTATCTTCTACATCTTAAAAAAAATACTGATACTATGTTTAGAATAAAAGGTTTATTATCATACAAAAATGCTAACGGCATGGGTAATGTTTGACTTGCTTGTAGTGAGCTCATAATGTTTCTCATGCAGTGGGTGTCCCTGCCCTTTTCTAGGATGTGAGTGTGAGATGTGTGAGATGTAAATGTAATCTTAAAACTTTGTAGACCGTTTTGGTTGTTTCCATCCTGTTGATGTGCCACTTCTAAATCACACTGCTCACTTTTTGTACAGCTAATGGGGAATTTGGCAATGTTATCAGTATTATTTGCAAGAAGCTTAGGTGGTGTATTGCAATATAAAGTATATAATAGAACTAAATCCATACGTCTCATTGTCTTAAACCCTTTCAGGATCCGTGCTGTATATAGCGCTGCACGCGGGTGCATGGAGAGGGCTCACGGGCTGAGCCCTCTCTATGGCTGGTAAGTTTAACCCTGTAACTGAAAATGGTGCTCGAATTTGAAAATGGCACTTTTTTGCCATTTTGAAAAATATTAAAAATACAATAAAAAGTGATCAGAAGGTTGTACAGCCTTAAAAATGCTAGCATTGAAAACTTCATCAGAAGTTCATCAGAAAAATGACACCACCAGTTATTGTCAGAAGACGGCAAAATAAAAAAAAAAAAAAAAAATTTGTACAGGTGGTTTTAATTTTTTGAAATGTAGGAAAACATTATAAAATCTATACAAATTTGGTATCCCCGTAATCGCAATAACCCAAAGAATAAAGTAGACATATCATTTGTGGGGCACAGTGAAAGCTGTAAAATGCATGCCCACAAGAAAACAGCACAAATGCAATTTTTCACCAATTTCACTGCATTTAGAATTTTTTTTCCCGCTTCCCAGTACATGGCATGGAAGAATAAAATACCATTACTATGAAGTGCAGTTTGCTACGCAGAAAACAAGCCATCACAGAGCTCTTTATTGTTTAAAAAAGAAAAAAAGTTATATATTTCTGATTGTGGGGAGTGAAAAATAGAAAAAAAAAAAGGGCATGGTCCTTAAAGGGTTAAAGAATATATCCACCATGTCTCTTAGTCTGCTGACTTATACAGTGGGATGCTATGCAGCAGAAGCGTAACAGTAAGGAGAGGAGGGCCCCCAGCTGTCAAAGACTGGGCAGGGCAATTGTTATATTAAATTGAGGCAGCCATGGGCCCCCTCTTAGTGTGACACACGGTCGCTTCTCTCTCTGTCCCTTCATCTGTCACATTATCTGAACAGAAAGCTCTTTCCTCCACTCAGTACCCACCACCCACCCACCAGGCCGGGTGTAACTGCCTGCAAGGGGCCTGTAGGTCCATGCTATTACTGGCAGCAATGGACAACACAATGGAGGAAATGTTCCCAGAAGCTGGGTCTGTAATATGACACCAGCTGTCAGAACAGTGAAGGAGAAAACCTGAAAATCCAGATGTTGTCCTGTGCCCCAGTACCTGAAAGCAGGGATGACAGGTAAAGTTCCTAACACACTCCATCTACAGTGTATCAGCTGGAGAGGTAAGGCTGCATTCACACAACCGTATGGGGGGGATCTACGGCCGCAAACTTGCCACCATACATATGTCCCCCTTAGACAGGAATGAGCGATACGGGGCCACACGACATGTCCTATTTCTTCCCGTGTGCACGGCCGTACACTGTGTACGGGAGTGTGTACAAATATACCATAGGAGAGATACCATAGAGGTCTGTTGTGCACAATCGCGATGCAATGAGCCCACCATGTCTCACCACACCATGAGCACCTGGGCGGCCGTGTTGCATATTGTAGAACAGGTCCTTTTTACATGCCCCTGTTGCAGTATGGCCACCGAGCTGTGCCTGTCTGAATCAGGCCACAAACAGGGGAATGTAAAAAGGACCTGTTCTACAATATGCAATGAGAGCAGCTTGATTCGCCGGTATAGCTTTTTGCTCTGCTTTCTAAAATACTTTAAATCAGAAACCACCTTTTAAGAGCTGACAAATGGAGAAATCGTGAAGCTTTGGGCAATATTAGGAGTACTACTGGCAAAGGTTAATCTTGTGGCTTTAGACTGCAGTTTTTTATAGGCCAATATACAATGCCAAGCCCAGATAGGACTTTGCACATAAAAAAACATTCCCCTTCATCTAGGAATTTCAATTAGTTTATCGCATGTGCTTCTAAATTCAACATGTTGAAGGTTTGTGTTATTTACTTTTAGATTATCTTTCTATTTTACAGCATAACCAAAATTTGAGTCTAGAGAATTGTAGACAAGTTGCTATTGTGCCAGCACCATATTGTACTTCTATGGTTAAAGGACACCTGTCATCAGGTCTCTGCCACTTGTCCTGTCACCTCTACCTGTTGGAGCAGCTCACAAGGATCCCATCCCAGCCTTTATCTAGTTATTTCATACATTAATCATTGTAAAATCATCTATTTTTTATCATGTAAATGAGGCTGGTCACATGGTCAGAGGCAGTGATGTCACCACTGTTACCCCTCCCCTCTCCTCCCCCTGCTCATGTCTCTGTGTAATGTATAGTAAAGCATGGCTAGTGTGTGTGCTGCATCTGCTGACATGCTGCATCCTCCTAATATACAGGTGAGAGACACAGACATCAGCTACACATGAATCTGACATGTTCTGCTGTAACATGGCTGCCTGGAGCTGCTGTATTTCTCCTATACACACACACACACATACACACACAGGCTGCAGGGGGCGTGGCCACCAGCACCAGGAAGCACATCATTATACAGCCTCACATCATTACACAGGCTGTCAGTCAAGCACTCGGGGTGTGGCTGTGCCTCCCACTCATGAATAGAGTGGACAGCTTGAATATGCTAATGCTTCATTGGACATTTCACAGGTCATTTGCATACAGCTTTAGGACCTCATTGCTTAGGTTTACAGGCCTGTAGAGGTACAATTAAAGGATAGAGGCAATGCTCTCTAATGGCAGTTTATGAAAATATATTTCGTTTAGGGGGGTTATTTTGCATGACGGTTCTCTTTAACTGTTACTAATGGTAAATGTGGATGTTTGTGTTTTCCACCAATAGTCTATAATCTTTTTGGATATGGCAATTAAGTAGAGTCCATGTATAAGAGTCTCAACTTTGTGTAATTATTTACATTTGTAAGTTGAACTTTTTGATGCCAAACTACTTGTTTCATTCTGAAATATAATTTATCATAATTGTTTTATTTTAAATGTTATATTAGAAGAGCAATTCTTTGCATGTGATGCTGTTTTTTGCATATTGTCTTGCATATTCTGCGTAGATCATAAGCTCCTGGCAGCAGGGCCGTCATTTCTTTTGTTTCAACTGATGCTTACGATTCATTAATTTTTTTGTCATAGTTTGAAATACGGTAAATGCTAAATTAATTAAAAAACTATGACGTATAGAATGATGTTGGTTGTGTAGCCAATGTCTGGTTTCTTCTTTCACACCATATGCTATAACGGTTTAACTCCTCCAAAACACATATCAACTTCATTGCAGGCCGTTCTTAAAAGGAGCAGCTAACATAGCTTCAGTGATTGCTCCATTAACACAGGTGTGAGTGTTGATGAGGACAGGGCTGGAGATCAATCTGTCATGATTAAGTAAGAATCACACCACTAGACACCTTAAAAGGAGGCTGGTGCTTGGCATCATTGTTTCTCTTCTGTTAACCATGGTTATCTTTAAAGAAACACGTGCAGTCATCATTACACCTCAGTCAACAATCTATCGCATCATCAAGGAATTCAAGGAGAGAGGTTCCGTTGTTGCCAAAGAGGCTCCAGGGCGCCCAAGAAGGACCAGCAAGCGGCAGGACCATCTCTTAAGTGTTTCAGCTTCGGGATCGGGCTACCAGCAGTGCAGAGCTTGCTCAGGCAGGTGTGAGTGCATCTGAAAGCACTATGAGGCAGAGACTCTTGGAGCAAGGCCTGGTGTCAAGGAGCGCAGCAAAGAAGCCACTTTTCTCCAGAAAAAACATCGGAGACAGACTGATATTCTACAAAAGGTGCAGGGAGTGGACTGCTGAGAACTGGGGTAAAGTAATTTTCTCTGATAAATCCCTTTTCCGATTTGTTTGGAACATCTGGAAAACAGCTTGTTCGGAGAAGACAAGGTGAGCGATACCACCAGTCTTGTCTCATGCATCCTGCAACCATTCATGTGTGGGGTTGCTTCTCAGCCAAGGGAATCGGCTCTCACAGTCTTGCCTAAAAACGCATGCATGAATAAAGAATGGTACCAGAATGTCCTCCAAGAGCAACTTCTCCCAACCGTCCAAGAGCAGTTTGGTGCTCAACAATGCCTTTTCCAGCATGATGGAGCACCTAGCCATAAAGCAAAGGTGATAACTAAATGGCTCAGGGAACAAAACATAGAGATTTTGGGTTCATGGCCTGGAAACTGCCCAGATCTTAATCCCATTGAGAACTAGACAAGTTGCTATTGTGCCAGCACCATATTGTACTTCTATGGTTAACTGTTACGAATGGTAAATGTGGATGTTTGTGTTTTCCACCAATAGTCTATAATCTTTTTGGATGTGGCAATTAAGTAGAGTCCATGTATAAGAGTCTCAACTTTGTGTAATTATTTACATTTGTATCAACAATAAGTAAATCCAAGCACTCCTTGTGGGTTTTTTTGATGCCAGAAAGTGATATTTTATTTACATAGAAGTGATCAAATGGTGACGTTTCGGCCTACACACAGGCCTTTGTCAAACACTATAAGACATAATAGAAAATTGTACATAAATATATGCTAAGGTAATATATTACATTATAATACAATGACCATAGTGGTGTATGGTATATAGAGAAAGAGAGAAGTCCCAGGATGGTAATATATAGTATTGATGGTTAACTGGAATACAGGGTGTGAAATAATGTGTATAACAAAGTACAAATGAAGCAGAGTTCCTGTGTAGCAGAGTTCAAATATACCAGAGTTCCCATATAGCAGAGTACAGATACACAATTTTCGCGAGTTGGGCTCTGCATGCCACCACATTGGATTTGAAATGAAACCTCTACAACAGAATTCAAGTGCAGATTGTAACGTCTAATTTGAAGGGTTGAACAAAAATATCTGATAGAAAATGTAGGAATTGTACACATTTCTTTACAAACACTCCACATTTTAGGAGCTCAAAAGTAATTGGCCAAATAAACATAACCCAAAAAAAATATTTTTATTTTCAATATTTTGTTGCGAATCCTTTGGAGGCAATCACTGCCTTAAGTCTGGAACCCATGGACATCACCAAACGCTGGGTTTCCTCCTTCTTAATGCTTTGCCAGGCCTTTACAGCCTCAGCCTTCAGGTCTTGATAGTTTGTGGGTCTTTCCGTCTTAAGTCTGGATTTGAGCAAGTGAAATGCATGCTCAATTGGGTTAAGATCTGGTGATTGACTTGGCCATTGCAGAATGTTCCGCTTTTTTGCACTCATGAACTCCTGGGTAGCTTGGCTGTATGCTTGGGGTCATTGTCCATCTGTACTATGAAGCGCCGTTCTGTGTGTGATCCTCCTCATCATAGCTAAATAAGAACATATTGGACGCCACTAGCTCTATTTTTTTTATTTCTATATTTGTAATGCTGGTATATGCTATATTTTTTTATGACATTTGTATTTTTATATTCTTGTACAGCTTAAGCTACAAAAAAAATGTGCACGAGGTAAAAAACTCTTGATCTAAAATATGCCTATGCTCTTTGTTGGGTGGGCTGAAAAGACCGGCATTTGGATCAGGCTGCATTAGGTTTAATAGGCAGAGATATATATTATTGGTATTGTTTGTCTTTTATTAACTGGTTTACATTCTGAAGAAGTGTCAAATAATTGACACGGGTATTTTATTACCTGTGATATATACTGCAACTGTGATGTTGGTACTTATAGTGTGAATGCAAAGACAACATTATAAATTTCGGACACTAAACCAGTGACGGGTCCTGTGCATCCTATAGGGTCCCAATGCAAAATCTTGAGTAAACAAATACTGCAGATTGATTCAATGAGTCACTTGGGAATCTGACTGGCAATCTGACTCTGTGCAGCGCTGCTTCCTGCACCACACTGCAGTTTCCTCTCTTCTCCACACTCTGCTGTTTGTATTCGCCAACATCAGGACCCAGAGCGCAATTGTGCCAGGAGCAGGAGAGAATTCGGTAGATGTACATGACAAGTGCCACTCCTGGGGCCTCTCCTGAGGACCAATGAGGACTTCTCAGCAGCACTCAAAGCTACCCAGCCTCCTGCACCAATGCAGGGGATTTTATAAGGGGGTTTAGGGAGGGTCATGGGATATGGGAGTTTGGGCACCTTGAGTGTAGTTTTGATTGTTATGTGGTGCAAGGGAGATATTGCCTATAGAAGTATGCATCCAGTAACAGTTTTTAGGAATAGCATGGTATCTATTGGATCACAATTGAATGGTATGTCTAAGAGAATTTTCTACCTGATCACACACACACTTGGTAAGAAGTGAATCTTGGTAATTGTCCTTTAATGGGTGTCTGTTTAGTCGTGCCTTGGGCGGCATGCGCTGTAAATCTGACCCTGACGTCACTGTCTATTGTGTATTAAAATGCAAATAAAAAGTACACCTCTGTATTGGATAAGGGACGTGTAATTTTTTTCTGCAATTTTTCAGCAAAATTGTTTGATGCTTAGTAAAGATAAATACTAAAATACTTCTCCAAGATTAAAATAGTGCTGATATTTATTAAGGATTTCTGACACCACCTATAACCATTGGAAACCCAGCGCTCTCATTGAAGTGACAGCATCACTCTGAATAGCTCATTTCCCCGGTTCTGTGATATGATATCTGTTGGTAACCTGGCTTGTGTGTATCACAGTTGCATCCAAGTATATTTGTGGGTTTTAGCTGTAATGCTAATAGCAGCTGTAATATGATGGATGGGTGCTGATGCTGTGGTTGTTGACTGCTAGTGATGAGACTATAGTGCTGTGCTGTGGTCTCTTCTAAAATTGTACGTACTTTTTCTCTGTCTGACTTCCAAGTACTGTATATGCTAGTTTTAATGTTATTCATAATGTGGTTTTTAAAGGTAAATACCCATCTTACCATAGTTAATCTATCTTGTTGAAAGTCTTTTTTTTTTTTTTTTTTCTACAGATGTGGTAACCAGCAGTGATGAATCTCCAGTGATAGCCTCGGCAAAAATGAGCCAGCGGCAGGGTAAAGACGCATATTTATCACCAACCAAAGACTTGGTCCAGGCTACACTAAGCCCCAGCATCATTCACAGTCATGGTAAGATATTGAGTCATTATTATTATTGAACTATGTTTTGTTTTTTTTTCAGATGTTTTGGTGGTACTGGATTTTTGCTTCTTTGTTGTAACTTTACATGTATGTTTCATTCAAAGCATATCATCTTTTATTTCAAGATACCAAACACCTGGAGTATGTGTTCTTTGAAATAAATTAGGAATTGAACATTGCAGTTTATTTAAAGTTGAACTCCAAATTTTGTTTTTCTATTTGTAGGGCAACTTTGCCTAATACTTCAATTATTTATGCCCAGCAGTTTCTTTTCTAGTTTAGCCTGTTCCTGCAGAAGCTGTCTCCCCTGGCTCTACTGCTTATATCTGTCAGCCGTAGCCTGTTTACACAAGAAAGTAGACACATTCTAAATGTCGGAGGAAAGGGGCTTCTGCACACTTTCGAGGTAGGGGGGAGATCATGTTACGCCCCCTGTGTGAAGCTAGCAGAAGATCCTGGTTATCCTGGAATATTGGAACAGAAAGGCTACACTGTTCCACATTAAAGCCTCCATCCCAGTCTGTAATTCTGCAGAATTTTCTCTCTCTATGTTTCTAATGCTTTTTCATAAACTCTTCACTACCCCCCTCCACTCTGTACACTATCAACATAGCAGGGAAGCTGCTAACCCTTAGTGTTCACACAGCATAATCTTTATGCCACTATTTTACTACTGGTTTTTGTTACTTATTTCATGCTCCATGCTCCCCATGTGATAGAGGCTAGTCAATGTATGGGTCATGTATGTACACTCTAAGCATTATATTCACTTGTAGCAATCTACTAAGATTGTTACTGTTTCAGTTACTTCATGAGAGAACACAAAGCATTATTGGAAGTGAGGGCTTATAATTGACTTGGCATTAGGTCAAATACTGGAAGAGTTTAGTCTCCACCCTCTTCACTGCTACCGAGGAAGATTTTTGACAAGTAGCTGCAGAACAGAAAAATTTCATATTTCTGGTAAGGAGCACAATATGGGCATTGTTTACTTTGTTTTCAAAATTATTTCAGAGTCGCTGGGTCTGATCAGACCTAGTACAACTCTGCCCCAATCATTTGCCCCAAAGGGGTTGTTTTCTTCTCTAACTGAACCTCTTTTAGATGCCCCGCTTACAATGGAAAACTGTGAAAGTGTCCCCTAGGGGTCTCTTATGACCTTATAAAATATAAAATAAAACACAAACACCCAAAATATTACCGTTATAACTATTTAGAAATAAAGATTTGATATTTCCCAATACAATTTTCCCTACAATATATAAAACATTGCCATAGTTTGCTTGAGACTATACATGTTATATATTTAAAAATGGGGAATATTTACAAACTGGGGTATTAATTTATAATGGTCATTTATATTTCAAAATTGAAAATAATATATACTATACATTTTAAAAATAAATGCCATTTTGCCAGCAGGGACTTCTTACATTGTATTTCACTATGATGTATGGACTCCCACCCATTGTACTGTACTCTGTCTGTGGAATCAGGTCAACACCTGAGAGGAAAGTGGAGGAGAGTAAGAGATTATAATTATCTGCTGTTTATATTGCCACAGCACACATAACTTAAATGAGAGGAATAAAATAACCAGTCCAATATTCCAAAAAAATAAATCTTCATGCACAAGTTACTTTTAGGTTCCTCAATCGCATTTTTTTGACCCCAAAAAAACTGTACAGATATGTCTACTACTGCTACTGTGGCTGTGCTACGGTGCTTCGCCCAAAAGTGACATCTAGTTGAGGAAAAGGAAACCCTCCACATATTGCACTTTAGTTTAAAGGACATCTACCACCAGGATGAAGGATTGTAAAACAAGCACACAGCCATACTGGTGTGTGCCCCTCTGGCAGGATCTGCTCTTCTTGTGCCCTGGTTTATACAAAAAAAGATTTTAAAATTATGCAAGCCCGGGAGATCAATGCACAATCCCAGCAATATGCGACTATCGCAATCCCGTCTGTTTTTAAGCCTAATGACCGCGGTGTCTATGGGGCATTACCGAGACGATTGGCACCGTCCATGCAGAACACGGAGGTTCTGATTGTTGCTATGGCAGCCCTGGGGTAGTTTTTTTTTTTTTTTTTTTTTTCTCTGGATCTACAATTATAAAATATACAGTTTTGACTTGCATACAAATTCAACTGGAGTACAAGTATTCTGCAGAGTCGACCATAAAAAAAGCTATATAAATTGGGTTTCACCGTAATCGTGATGACCCTTAGAGTTAAGTTTTAACACTTTATTATTTGGAACAGTAAGCAGCCTGAAAAAAGATGCTAAAGACCATAAACAAGAATTAATGATTTTTTTTTTAGCCCCCACCAAGAAAGAGTTAATAAAATCTCCTTATTAGCTATTGAGCCCCTCCTAAATGCTGTACCTTAACTGGTTCGCGACCGCCCGCTGTGTATTCACGGCGGCGGTCGCGTTCCGATACATGGAGAGGGCTTGCGGGCCGAGCCCTCTCCACAGCCGGTAAGTCTCTGCTGCATATTGCAGCAAAGGCTTACCGGTAACACCCGCGATCGTGACCGACAAGCCGATCGCGGTGTTTTCTTGCTGATCGCCGCCGGGCAGCTTTCAAAACAGATGGCGGCGCTATGGCGAAGAAGACCCAAAGCACTTCGGGTTCCCCTTCATTTACAATGTTGCTATCAGACACATTGTAATGTATGAGAGTAAAATCCCATAATGCCATACTGGTAGTATGGCAGTATATGGTAGGATCGATCAGACAACCTAGGGTTAAGCACCCTAGTGAGTCTGAAAAAATAGTAAAAATAAAAATAAAAAAAAAGTAAAAAAAAAATTATAATAAAAACACTAAAAATTCAAATCACCCCCCTTTCCCTAGAACTGATATAAATATAAATAAACAGTAATATCATAACACACATTAGGTATCGGCCGCGTCAAAAATGCCCGATCTATCAAATATGATAATTGTTTTTCACTGCGTTTAACCCGTTACGGGAAAATAGCGCCAAAGTCAAAACTGGCACTTTTTGCATTTAAAAAAAAATAAAAATTCTATAAAAAGTGATCAACAGGTCGTACAGTCCTAACAATATTAAACTGAAAACATCATCAAAAAGTTGCAAAAGATGAACACACCTCACAAGAAGACGGCAAATAAAAAAAAATTTTGTACATGAGTTTTAATTTTTGTAAATGTATGAAAACATTATAAAAACCTATACAAATTTGGTATCCCTGTAATCGTATTGACCCAAAGAATAAATTAGATGCGTCATTTGTGGCGTGAAAGTGAAAGCCGTAATATCCAAGCCCAACAAGAATACGACACCAAAAACATGCGTTTTTTTCACCTTTTACAGCATTGGATTTTTTTCCGCTTCCCAGTACATGGCATGGAATATTCAATGCGATCACTATGAAGTGCAATTTGTTACGCAAAAAACAAGCCGTCACATAGCTTTTTACGTGTAAAAATAAAAAAAGTTATAGATTTTTGAAGGTGGGGAGTGAAAAATGGAAATGAAAAAACGGGAAAGGGCCCGGTCCTTAACCGGTTAAAAGTGACTCATCCGCAAAAAAAAAATGTCCACATTCCAAAAAATGTAAACATTTTATAGCCTGTAAAATGTGGCAATGCAAATCTACTCTGAATGGCACCTATTTTTGTTCTATGCCCAACCAGGTGCCCATAGAGCAGGATTCCGCGACATATGGGGCATCCTCCTACTCGAGAGAAATTGGGTATCAAACTTTGTGGAGTTGTTTTTTTGTCATTAAATACTTTTTGCGGTTTTATTTTTTGCCCTTTTCTATACAGGCAACATAGTCATGATGTGTGAAGAGGTTGAGGTTCCCCCTTTCGACTTGCTGGCTTCAACCTATGAATAAATTTGTGCTCTTATTTCAGTTTTTTTTTACGATCGCCTATGTAAATCATAAAAAATATTGTTCAGGTGGATTGCAACTGCGGATACTGCCCTTTTGGTACATTTGTTGTGCAGGTTGGTGGGAGGCGTGATTTGGTGTCTGTCTGTGTGTGGCGGACAGTATGTGTATATATTATATTGTATTATGTATTACCTTTTGGGCATACACATTTAATTCATTTGCCATGTATAAACATTACTTGAATTAGATTAGTTATTAAAAAAATGTTCCTGTGTCAAGATAATTTCTCATAAATGTAGTCATGTTGGCCCTTAGAAACGAGATATCTTCCTCGGTTACGACCACCTCACATTTTGGCAGCGGTGGCCAGACATGCGCTATTGAGTCCTGGCTGACCTCCTGGCTTCAGAGTTCATTACCACAGGACGACTGTGGGATATGCAGTAACTCCTGGACATTTCATATACTAAAACCTTTAGTTTCTTTGTGTGATCACTCCAGCAGAGGTGGCTGTATCCAAGGACACAGTATTGTTTCTAAGGGACCATATTACTACATTTATGAGAAATTCTCTTCACACAGGTAAAATTTTTTAATAACATCTAATTGAAGAAATGTGTGTATATGTATGTATATATATATGTATGTATGTATGTATGTATATATATATGTATGTATGTATGTATATATATATATGTATGTATGTGTATATATATATGTATGTATGTATGTATGTATGTATATATGTATGTATATATGTATGTATATGTATGTGTATATATATCAGATTAATGAAACTGAATGTGAATGCCCAGATGAGAATACCCCTTTGATGACTTCGTATTCTTGTCACTACTACTGCTATGTATCTTGCAATCGTGAACAAGGAACCACATGTTTTGCATGAAACGATGTATAATGAACGTAGGACATATGGGGACGTATACGGGCACCCAGACTCGGTACTGTGAGCACAGAGAGCATGCTTTTTCTTTTTTTTGCATTCAATCTTTGGCTGGTAGAATGGCCATGTGGCTCTATTTCCTATGGAGAGGGGAGGGGTGAGCCTCTCCAGCATGGCTATGTTCGTGTGAATGTAGCCTAATTGCTGTGGATTAGCCATAGATTTCACTGTTTGCATTGCAAATGGGGAAATCTGGTAGGAAGCTCTGCAGCATAAATTTTTTGCCTCTACAAGAACTTTGGCACCATGGGCCCATGGTTTGCGGCCTGTGAGATCTTTACCACAGGTCAATGCCTGCTTATAGAATTTTTTTCTGATACTGTATATGATTAGATCCAGGGCCGATTCTAGACTTTTTGCTGCCTGAGGCGAAAATTTAAAGTATTGCCCAATTACCCCCCCCCCCCCCCACAACCCTCTACCCAATGATGCTACGTCACACACTAGTATTCAGTCAGTGACACAGAAATTAGTAGTATGTAGTACCTTACAGGTGATAATCTGCTCCATCAGGAAGAGGACTTCTTTACGAATTCTCCCGACCACGGTTTATCTCTGCTGAATGCACAGTCAAATGTCTTCAGCTCCATGCAGCACAACTCCACACGGTGCCCCTTAAAATACCACAGTCGCTTATCCTCACAACACGATTATACTCACTATTCCCCACTTAAAACATATTTTATATAGCCCCCCGAAAAAAATATATGTATATAAAGCACCCATAATTTATTATATATACCAGGCCCCCTGAACTACAGAACCCATGAATATAAATTACCTAAGCTAATTTATACACATATCTGATTTATTTATAACAGCCCCCATATACATACTCCTAATAGGCGTTGATGTAATTGTTTTTTCAGGTAGTGCAGACTTGCCAGCATCCACCACCGCCTGCCAGGGTCTGTAATCTGCCTCCTGAGCGGGGACTTAATTCTGTCTCATGGTAGATGCGGCCCTGGTTAGAGCTGTTTTTTTTTTTTTGTTTTTTTTTTTTTGGTACTCCACTGTAATACACTGCAGAGTTTTCTAAGAATATTAGTGCTACTGAAATCTCATTGTGAGTTTTAGCAGTGCTTTGTCCCTTCAATAACTTATAGGGTGGAGTTTGTCCAACATATAAGATGTGTGCTGCTGAAGTGAGATTTAATCACATTTTATACACATTTCTTCCATGTTGTTTTAAATTCATCCCTGTCACAATTTTGATGATGTTTTCTCTCCAATTGTTTTGTAGATTATGTTCAGTTGTATTTTTTTTCTTGGTACTGTTTTAGAATTCAGACATGTTTTAAAGGGAACCTGTCACCAAGGATCTCATTTTTACTAAAGACAGATTGTCAAAGCCCATCACACCTGGCGTGCAAAAATGCTTCTCTGCCTTTTCTAAGCATTTGCTTTACAATATAATTGTGTGTTATAACTTACCTTGCATCCTGATAATCTCAGATAGTCACAGCGGATGGGCTTTGGTTTGGATGCATTTCAAAAAACATGTGACTTGTCTGAGCTGCAGGCTGCCTCTATCTTTGTGCTCCTGTACAGCTCTGTCCCTCCTCCACTGATGTCATCTCACCAGGCTGTGACCTCTGAGCAGGAGGTGGAGCTGTACAGGAGCACAAAGGTGGGGGCCAGGCTCTGAGGAGTGAGTAACACAGACAAGGCACATGTTGTTTTTTGAAATGCATCTAAACCAAAGTCCAGCCCCTGTGACTACCCCAGGATTTATGTCAGGATGCAAGAGTAAATTATACACACTCACAATTATTTTTGAATGCTAATGCTTAGAAAAGGCAGGCATATTTGCACTGCTGGTGTAATAAGCTTCTGCAACCTGTCTTTAGTGAAAATGAGGTCCCTGGTCCCAAGCCAAGACTATGGCTAAGATATAAATAATAATGTGATATAACATAACTGGGAGAAGTGGGGTTTTTGTTTACTTTTTTTTTTTTATCCACTCCAGGTTTTTTCATGTAAGATTATAAGCCAAAATAAGATATCAGTCACATGTTGGGACCATGCATTAAGACTAGCGTTTTGCATGGTGGCCCCAATACCCTACAAGTGGGGCATATTTACTTACCCGGTCCTGTCGCGATCCAGCGGCGCGTTCTCTATGGAGGATTCGGATCTTCCGGCAATTCACTAAGGTAGTGCGCCCGATGTCCACCAGGTGTCACTGCTACGCTGAAGTCCGTCGGAGTTAACTGAAGTTCACCGTCCTACCCTGGGTGCAGGTAAGCCTGTGTCAAGCGACACTTTTTTTAAAAAAAACTACGGCTGTTTTTCCGAATCTGTCGGGTTTTCTTATGGCCACGCCCCCTGATTTCCGTCCTGTGCATGCCGGCACCGATGGCCACAATCCGATCGCTTGCGCCAAAAACCTGGGGCAATTCAGGGAAAGTCGCCGCAAAACGGTAATATTCGGGTAACCCGACGGAAAAACGCGATTCGGGCCCTTAGTAAATGACCCCCAGTGAGTCTAATTTATGAAAGGACACATGCCTTCTCAAAAATCATGTGTGCAGTTTCAGCAGACCCATCTACACCTGCATATTTCTTTCTTCACCTAATTGTTTAACTTGATATTTCTTCAGCATTTATCTCCTACACCAAACACATAACCCCTGGCTACAGACATACACTGCAAGGCTTCCAGTAGCAGCTCTCCATCTCTAGCACTTCTGTACCCATAGATTTAGAAATGTTGATATCACATTCATTGTCGCACAATGCTAGGCCCACAGCCAGAATTCTGACTTCAGCGATACCAGGTTGGCACATGTGCACAATGAACATGACGTCAGCATTTGTGGTCTGACATACAAGGGCTACTGCTGGATTGCGGGGTGCCCTCTGGAGAGCCAAGTATCTCTCTCTCTCTCTCTCATATTTTTTAAGAAAGCCTGTCCGCTCAGAGAATTTGCAGAACAAGACAAAAAAAAACCATGAAAACAATATGGATACTCCTAAGATGAGAGCTGCACTTTTTGGGTTGAATATTTGGGTTTCAGAGAATTTCTTCAGTACAGTTTGTTGGTTCTTTTATTTATCTTTTTTATAATTACATATTTGTACAGCGCTTTGTTTACAGAAAATTTACAGTGTCCTTCAAACTGTCATAGAACTTTCCACTTGCTATACTGGTTTGTTAGCCTTTCCCTCCAATTTATATTGTTAAGATGAGAGATGTGGTTAGCATTGAAAGCAAAAAGTGCCATTCTGATAATTTCATTTCCATGATGGGTTAAGTTTACACGTGGCAGATTAGTTTAATGCCTGAAAATCTATTGTGTGCATATGTTGGAATCCTATAGTAAATATTCAGTATTTTGTTGTTCTAAACACCTGCAGAGAAGTAAAAAATATTATTTGGACCACTATTAATTATTATATATTTTTTTACTGGGCCTAAGGCCTGAATGTTACAGGCTGCAAACACATCAGCAGTTCTTTTTGAGGGCCTTTGTGTCCTTAAAGGACATCTACCACCATGATCAGTGGCCAGTATATAACGAGTGCCTTCCCCCTTAGTATATAGCCAGCAGCCCTCTGCCCAGCCTAAAAAAAAAACAAAAAACCTGTCGCCTTTCTGACGCCATCCTCAGGTCCTCTTCTGACTTCAGCTCCATCTTCGTCTCCCCACGCGGTCCCGTCGTTTGCACCATGACGTCAGCTGCTTCCGCTGACATTATAGTGCATGCCGATGGCACTGTGATGTCGGGATCATAGAAAAGCGGGATGACGTCACACGAGAGGCGTGAATTCCCAGCATGGGAGAGGGAGGTGGTGAGGGCATGCCTAATTAGCAACTAGTAGTGCTGGACATCTTGTCCCCCGCACTCTGTGCTGCTAATTATAACTTTATTTCTAGGTGATCCCGGCTTCTCAATATTAGCATCGGACAGCGACAGGATCCAGGTGTAGAGGCGTGAGGGTGAGTATTTGTTTTTTTTCTTTTTAAATGTGTTTTAGGTGGTTGGTTTGCTTTAATATGCCTTTCCTTGAAAAATGTACAAGGTTGTTTTTTATTGCATCCTGCATTCTCCTGAGTTGTAGGGTAACCTATAAATGTAGCATTCCCTAAAATCCTGTAAGCAAGTATCATGGTAGCCTTCCTTGTAAAGGGATGGGATTCAAAAAAAGATTCAAAAAAGACAATCCTCTATGGCAGTGGTGGCGAACCTATGGCACGGGTGCCAGAGGCGGCACTCTGAGCCTTTTCTGTGGGCACCCGGTACATCGCCTCAGCATGAAGTTCAGACAGAATCTTCCTATAATGTTAGGTACATTTGCCCTAAACCTTTAAACTGTGTTGGTGTTCTTTAGAAGGCTGAATGATTAAAAGTTGTCAAAGAACAAGGAGAAATACATTACTGCTTAAATTGCTGTGCTGGTACTTTGCAATAAATAAGCGGCTTTTGGTTTAAGTTTGGGCACTCAGGCTCCGAAAGGTTAGCCATCACTGCTCTATGGTGTATATTTTCAGAGGACAAATTCAAGAATTAGAGTCTTGTGTACTTGAGTAAATTTGAATAAGATGATAATGTCAAAATGTTAAGCAGTGCTGTTAGATAAGATGTACCCAAATTAGATTTAAAGATATATCCTTAAAAGGATTTCTTAGATTATTAAAATGTGTCTTCTTACCAGCACACTGCCATATACTGTATAGTGGTAGTGCTTGGAGTTGCAGCCACATGCACTTGAATGGGGCTCAACTAAACACTTGCCATGTGTTTTTTTTTTTTTTTTTTAATAAATTTATTTTATTTTACGTTTTGAGTAAACATACAAACAAATGACTGGCTCGCAGGCCATTTAACATACAAACAAGTGGTTGGCTCGCTGGCCATTTAGCTTACATATTCGTATACATTTTACATATCCAACAATGGGTGTGTATCAAGGTGCATTTTCACTTATACAGCGTAAATGGTCTCCATATTTTAATCTCTTTCAGGGTAATCCCCACCTATGTAGGCTGCTCTGTCAGATACCATTGAGTAAGAGTAAAGGGCTTCATTAGTTCTTTTCTTTCCTGGGTAGTGAAGTATTTTACCACAAACAACCTCAATTTTTTAAAAAGTTTGCCCGCCAACTTGGACTTATGGCGTTCTGCTTCTAGTTTTTCAGTATAAAAGAGTTTTTTCGTCTGCTCAATCACCTTATTTGTTGTCGGAACCTCTGGCTCCAGCCATTGCTGTAGCAGTGATCTCTTTGCTACCAAGCACATTACATGGAACAGTTTTGGCAGCCAACAGAAGTTCTGTATGGTTTCGTCCTCCTGTTGTGCGTCATAATGAAACAGGTAAGTCATTGGGTCTAGGGGTATTGCCCGGTGCCATAGGTCTTCACTTATCTCTCTCAATTGTTCCCAATACGCCTGTGATTTTTCACATAGCCATAGGCCATGAAATAGGTCTGTACCTGTGGTCTGGCATTTTGGGCAAGCCGTCAGTCTTTGGGGGTTGCTCGGGGATGGTGGGAAATTAAAGGCATATATTGCTCTGTGCATTATTCTAAAATGCGTGTCTCTCCATACCTGATTTACTACTGCGTTACTTAGGACTTGCCAGCCCTTAAGGATCTTTTCCGCCGTCTCCTCACCCCCCAATTGTGTCGCCCAACCTGTAAACGTCAGATCCTCCTTTTCTAACTTCCGTCTCAGTGCCTTGTATAGAATCGAGATCCCTCCCGTACGAATGGGTAACAGCAACATATTGTCAAACTGGTTTTGGCTCGCCTCCAATTCCATATTCCCAATCACATCCATGCAAAAATGTTTGACCTGTGCATATTGAAAAAATTGGGGTCCCCTTAGATCATATTTTTCTATCCGTTCCTCCCTAGTCAGCCACCTATGTTCTTGTTGTTGTAGAAGTTCTCTCACAGTATGTATTCCTTTGTCCCTCCATTCCACAAATAACCTACTCTGTCTGCCTTGGGAAAAGCCTGGGTGGTTCCACAAAGGGAGATGCTTAGATATGAGCCATGGCAAGTGGAGGCCCTTCCGTATAGCCTTCCAGGCCGCAATGGTGTCTCTGAACATTGTTGATCGCTTAACTGTCACAGGTTGTTTCCCTATTGGTACATGAAGAAGCGTTTTCAAGTCCCATGGATGGCAATACTCTGCCTCCAACACCGTGTCTGAGTAATAGCTGGTATCCTTCATCCAGTCTATAATATGTCGCAGTAGGCATGCCAGATTATAACAGCGTATATCTGGTAACCCCATCCCCCCCTTTTCTTTAGGGACCATCAATTTGCGTATGCCTATACGTGGGCGTTTTCCCCTCCATAAAAAATGTGTGACTGTCTTGTGCAGGGACATAACGTCTTTGTGTTTGATTAGTAAGGGGATAGTTTGCATGGGGTACAATAATTTAGAGAGACTCATCATATTAACTAACTGGTTCCTACCTAAGAGCGATAGAGGTAGATTATGCCATTGCTTCAGTTCCCTAGCTATTTTGGCAAAAAGAGGCGGGTAGTTCAGTACATATAAGGAATCCGGCGTCCTGCCCACTTTAATTCCCAGGTACCGTACCCACGACGCAGCTATTGGAATACCACAAACGGTCGTTCCCAAGGAGTTCATGGGGGGTCTCTGTTTCCCTAAAAAGAGGATTTTGCTCTTTGTTAAGTTGACCTTGAACCCTGAAAAGGCTCCGAACTCATCAAATAATTGCATCACTCTCGGTAGATGGGTCATCGGGTCCTCTAAAAACAACACTATATCATCCGCGAATAGGGCAACACAGAGTGATGAGTTCCCTACTTTTATACCCTCAAACACTGGAAAGGTTGCCAGCGCTCTCGCCAGTGGCTCCAAAGCAAGGTTGAATAGCAAGGGCGAGAGCGGACAGCCCTGGCGTGTACCCTTCAGTAATGCGAAAGGCTTGGAAATAAACCCAGGGGTGTTCACCCTCGTCCACGCTCCCCGATACAGTACTGCTAAATACTCTCTGAATTGACCCGTAAACCCCATGCTGTCTAGCACCTGCCCTAGCCACTCCCAGCATACGTTGTCAAATGCTTTTTCTGCATCGATAGTGACCAGGGCAGGCGCCTTGTTGCCCACAGGACAGTGTGAAGTGGCATCTAGTGCCAGCAGTACTCTGCGCAAATTTGTTACTGCTGAACGTCCCATTGTAAAGCCCACTTGCAGCGGTGATATAAGCTTGGGCATAATGGGCGTCAGTCGGTTCGCATACAATTTAGACAGAATTTTCAAATCCAGATTGATTAAAGAAATTGGGCGATAGGATGCAGGGTCTTCCTGGTCTTTCCCTTCTTTGGGTATCAATTTCACGTAAGCAGTATTCATGTGAGTGGATAATGGGGTCCCCTGTGTAAATTTTTTAAATAAGGGAGCCAAAATTGGCGCCAGCTGGGTGCGCATTGCCTTATAAAATTCCTCGGGATAGCCATCCGGCCCCGGTGCTTTATTATTTGGGAGATTTTTAATGACGTTTTGTATCTCGTCCGCCGTGATGGGGGCATTTAATGTCTGTAGTTGATCCATTGACAACACCGGGAGTGTTACTTTATCGAGGAAGGATTTCCCCATTTCCCCACTGTTTATAGGGCCTGAGTACAATGATTCGTAGAATTCCCCCAGCAATGCGTTAATCCCAGCCGGGTCAGTCCTCACTTCCCCTTTTTTGTCCCTCATTCTGAGAGTATGGGTCGGTGTCCTCCTTCCCTTCGCTAGATTAGCTAATAGCTTACCCGACTTGTCCCCGTACCTATGTAGTTCTACTTCCAATTGTGACCGAACAAATGCTTCCTTCCTTTCCGCCCACTCTAAGTACTCTCTCTGTGTTCGCATCCACCGCTCCTTGTTATCTAGTGTAGGCTGAGATAAAAAGTCAGTGTACGCCCTCCTAACCTCTCCGCTCGCTTGTTGGTATTGTCTGTGCGTCGCTTTTTTAAGGCCATGGTAGTATGTGTCTATACGTCCTCTCATTACTACTTTTCCCGTTTCCCAAAACAATGGTGAGTCCGTAGCATGTTCACTATTACTTCCCAAGTATTCCTGCCACCATCCCTGTAGTAAGTTCAAAAAGTTCTCATCCTTTGTCAAAAAGGATGGGAATCTCCATAGGATATCTGTACCCTTGGGGCTCACATCTGCCAAGTCCGTCTGTAAAGGAGAGTGGTCTGAGATGACCATATTTTCAATCTGCGCATCTGTCAGTCTTGAGACTAATGGGTTAGACAGTAACACATAGTCCAGTCTCGACCATGTAGGAGTAGTGTGTGAACTCTCTATCTTGCGGATGGCGTAGGCGCCACGCATATACTAATCCGGTCATCTGTTTAAACTGGAATAGTGGGGTTTCCCTAATGTCAGGGCGTACCTGTTGGTGACCTGGTCGTTTCCTGTCTTCCTCTGTCCTCATCACATCATTGAAATCTCCTCCCACTAATTTCCAAGACTCGCTGTCTGACAGGATCCTTGTGCTGAGTGTGTCAAAGAAGATCTTTTGCTCTGTATTGGGGCCATACACATTATAGATACTTAAGGCACCAGTCGGCAACATCAATTTAATTTTGATCAACCTCCCTTCTGTGTCTTGGTCTACTTGTTGAACCTGACTAGCCAAGGTTTTGTTAACTAGTATCATCACTCCCGCCTTTCTCTCTTTGGCTGGAGAACCATACACCGCCCCGACCCAGAGTTTACACATTCTGGGGAAGTCTTCTTCAGTCAAATGCGTCTCCTGTAATCACGCTAAATCTACCTTCAGTTTTTTTAGATGACGTAGTATCATCATTCGCTTTTGTGGGGCACGTAGCCCCTTTACATTCCATGATACGACACGCATGGTTCGTGTCAGCAGAAACAGTGCAGGCAACGTGTGGTATGGTATCCGACAGTATAGAGAAGCAGCCCAAGGGGACCTCCTAAGTTAAGTTTGCACCACTAGAAAACACTATAATAACAATACAATAAAACAAAACAATAAAAACCCCTCCCCTCAACCCTCCCTTTCTCCCTCCAAAATCCCTTACCCCCCTGTTATTTGCTCGCTTGTTAGGGCACCAACACGAAGATTAGATCCCTAATACCTTTCCCCGTTGTTTGGGGGATACTACTAATTTACCTCGCTCTCTTTCACTAAAAAGGGGGAAAAGAGAGAGAGAAGAGAAAAATAGAACAAAACAACAAATATGCATACAAGCTAGTGACTCCCTTTTTTTCTGATGTCACGTAAGATTACTCCCCCCCCCCACCTTTTGTTCGGATAACAGTGTCTAAGCGTCAAAATATCATCCCCTCCTATTGCTCCCCTTACTCGTCATTATCCCTTTAGCCTAGCATCACAGCTTTAACCCTCCTGGCAATCCTCCCCCCCCCAGCTATCTATCTCCTCGTTTTCCTCCTTGGCCCTCCAGTATTTCTCATATCCTTCTCCCCCTCCCTCCCTCCCATACATAAAAATCCCCACTATTGTAATCTACTTCACTATAATAGATAATGCCTTAGCGGGAGGAAAGCTTAGCATATTTAAAAGTCACTTCTATCATGGCTATTCCGGGATCCACACGACCTTTCTCCTGATCTCACCCGGGCGTCCTGGTCTCCTGTAGTCTGGTGGCCCCGGAAAACCCGCTGCTGGCTGTTCCGTCTTTCCTCCATTGCGGTTCTCCTAGGCCGTCCCTCTTGTAGTTGCAGGTTCTCGGCTGGAAGTTGCGCCACAAAAGATTCAGCATCTGACGGATCATTAAATTCGTGCTGGACGCCATCTTGTGTCTTAATTCTCAGCAACGCTGGATATGCCAGTTGAAATCGAGCATTTTTTGCCGCCAGAGAAGTACATAGTGGGCTGAATAATTTGCGTTTCTTCATTACCGCAACTGAGAAGTCAGCAAAAAGAAGTACTTTCTCACTTCTTATGAAGAGTGGGGCCCGCAAGTTTCGGTAAGCGCGTAGTATCTCCTCTTTATCTGCATAGTTCAGATATTTAGCGATCACTTGTCTTGGCCGCTGCGCTGCTTCTGTTGTTGTCCCCTCACCACCATTCACTCCAGGGGGGCCTATCCAATGTGCTCTTTCCACCAGCTTCCTGGGCCCCGCACCGAGAGCACGAGGTAAGTCCTCCTCAAATATTTTGCGCAGGGAGCCTCCCTGTACATTCTCCGGGAGCCCTACCAGCCGTAGGTTACTACGCCGTGACCTATTTTCTAAGTCCTCAATCCGGTCAGCCAGGGTAGCAGTTAGCTGTTCAATATGCTGCTGCGTATTCATCATGGTTGCAATCGATTCTTTTCCCGCCTCCGTGCACTCTTCGAGCGTTGATATATGCTCTTCGTGGTCTTGCACTTTCCCTTTGACTTCCGTGAGTGTGGCCTGTATGGCCCTTGCTCGTCATCATCCCTTTAACCTAGCATCACAGTTTTAACCCTCCTGGTAATCTGCGGGCTCCCGCTCCTTCCCCCCCCTCAGCTATCTATCTCCTCGTTTTCTTCCTTGTCCCTCCAATATCTCTTATATCCTATTCCCCCTCCCTCCTTCCCTTACATAGAAATCCCACTATTGTAATCTACTTCACTATAATAGATAATGTCTTAGCAGGAGGCAATTTTAGCATATTTAAAAGTCACTTCTATCACGGCTATTCCGGTATCCACCCGAGCTTTCTCCTGATCTCACCCGAGTGTCCTGATCTCCTGTAGTCTGGTGGCCCCGGAAAACCCGCTGCTGGCTGCTCCGTCTCTCCTCCATTGCGGTTCTCCTAGGTCGTCGCTCATGGAGTTGCAGGTTCTCGGCTGGAAGTTGCGCCACAAAAGATTCCGCTTCTGACGGGTCATTAAATTCGTGCTGGACGCCATCTTGTGTCTTAATTCTCAGCAACGCTGGGTATGCCAGTTGAAAACGAGCATTTTTTGCCGCCAGAGAAGAGCATAGTGGGCTGAATAATTTGCGTTTCCTCATTACCGCAACTGAGAAGTCAGCAAAAAGGAGTACTTTCTGACCTCTTATAAAGAGTGGGGCCCGCAGGTTTCGGTAAGCACGTAGTATCTCCTCTTTGTCTGCATAGTTCAGATATTTAGCGATCACTTGTCTTGGCCGCTGCGCTGCTTCTGTTGTTGTCCCCTCACCACCATTCACCCCCGGGGGGCCTATCCGATGCGCCCTTTCCACCAGTTTCCTGGGCCCCACACCGAGAGCACGAGGTAAGTCCTCCTCAAATATTTTGCGCAATGAGCCTCCCTGTACATTCTCCGGGAGCCCTACCAGCCGTAGGTTACTACGCCGTGACCTATTTTCTAAGTCCTCAATCCGGTCAGCCAGGGTAGCAGTTAGCTGTTCAATATGCTGCTGCGTATTCATCATGGTTGCAATCGATTCTTTTCCCGCCTCCGTGCACTCTTCGAGCGTTGATATACGCTCTTCGTGGTCTTGCACTTTCCCTTTGACTTCTGTGAGTGTGGCCTGTATGGCCGCCGTCAACGTGCTGACCAGGTCCGGGGCTAGGCATTTCGCCACCTCTCTAGCTAGCAATTGGTAATCCACATCACCCACCTTGGATGGTACAGTCTCTGAGAGGTGGATTTCAGGCCGTGTCATTTGGGTCTCCTCTGCAGCACTGGTCTTATGAGACTCCAGGGACGGCATTCTCGGGCAAGGAGAGCACGCACCGCCGGTCTTTAGGCGGGTAGATGGGAACGATTTCTGGCCGCTTCGTAGCAGGTACCGCTCCATATAAGTGTGGCGCCTCTATACTGTTGGTGGCTCCAGTTGTTTGGGCCACTGGTCTTCTTTTGGCAGTGGTCTGGAGCGAGAAGCTGCGGGGGTCAGACGGAGCTCTCTAGCACGCGTCTTTCTCCATCAGCGCCGGAACCGGAAGTCTCTTGCCATGTGTTTTAAGGTTGTGTTGTCACTGCAGAGGTGTTATGTAAATTTATCACCTTAAAAAGGATAAATGATAATTATTTATAGAATGGAAAGTCCCTTTAAGGTATAAGTATTCTATTCTTTATAATATGACTAAAAATGGAGACTGACACCTGCAAAGAAGAAATGACTTTTATAAACACTAACTGTAGCACGTGATGGACTTGTTTATGTATTGCATAAGAATCTTTGCACAAGTCATGTATTGTATTCAGTTGAAAATGACTTTAACACATGCCAAGCTGGCAGAGCGAACACAATGTAATTTTAACTGGAGTTCCAGTCTGGCTACATATTAACAATTTCAATAAGTTCATGATAGGCAGTCCAATGTTCTATCTTTTTATGCCCTGAAGTTGCATAACATTCATTAAAAGCAAGTAATGGAGCACCACCCGGGAGCTTAGCGTCAGACAGTGCTTATACATTAACATATGAAAACTTTTAGGTCTTTGTGTTCACCCCATATGATGTAACACAGCAGTGGCATGTTGAGCATGTGAATGAATCTATAAACATTCAGTGTATAATTGTGCTATACTTAATTATACAGAATATTACACATGTGAGTAGGGTAAACATATCACCAATAGGGAATTACATATCACAAATTCAAACAAATATTTAATGTTTGGCAAGGACTACTACTGTACACATTATCGAGTCTGGGAGATTTGCACAACTCCTAGTAAGTGTTTTGCGTGCATGTTCTCCACAAAAAAGGCACACAACAAGCCCTACTGCTTATGGTTTACATGATCTATATCACATACAATATAAGGAGAGCGCAGGTGCTATTTTATCATATCAGGAGAGGTCACATTGGCAGCTGTAGGTCCATAAATATATTACATACACTGGAGGAGGTTTATTATAACTAGTGTTGCCTATAATCATTGTTTATCTGCCACAATAAGAAACCAAATTACCTAATACATGAAACCTGCCCTCCACGGGGTATCTCCTGCACCCGAATCTCTAACCTTTGCCAGCTAGTAGAGGGTGTAGATGTGAGATATAACCTATTCTCGATATGTCCAGTGTTGACTGTGAAACACATTTGTAACTTGTATGGCTCACAGTGAAATTTCAGTGTGCCGTCCCCTACAGAATGGTACTTTTCCATGAAGAGCACAAAATCAAGGATCATGATATAAATGTCTGACAATAAGAGCATGTCTTTGTTTACATGGGAATAACTGTAATATGTGATATGGACAAATTTGGACTTGTACCGTAAAATTTACAGGAAATATAAACTCCACTGATTCTCCTTTATCATACATGCAAGTGGCAGCAACTGAGTGGGAGCAGGCCCGTGTTTCAATAGGAAAATGCTCAGTTAGAAAAGTGTATGGTTGCTTTGACAACCATGCCAGCGTTGTGTGGGCTTAGTTTCATCCAAACCAAGAAGGTACTATCAAGGACAATTTATTTACTTATTAGAAAATGTATGTGCAAATAAATGTCCTACTGAAGGTATAATCTTACATCTTTTAATGTGGAGATACCTGGTGGATCTTCTTCCCCTTTCCTTCTAGTATTTTATTGTTCATCACAACATTTATCTGCAACTAAATCCCTTCCCAGATATCCCTCTATAATATTAGAAACTGCTCTTTAGTATGCGTATATTCCTGCTCTATTGCTGTGAAGTACTGGTTAACATGAAATGTAATTTTTTTTTCTCTGAAAAATTCCATAAATTACTCGAGTATAAGCCGCTGGAATACTTGGTTCTGTTCAAAATTGTATGTGCTAACAACAAAAGAAAATAATCAATGGAAATCAAATGTATTAACGATTGAAGGCCTGGATTTTGAGTCGCCCACAAAATTAAAGTGAAACAACACAATACAGGCTGACCCAACTTTACCTAATGACCTTAAAACAAGTTAAAATGAGGCTCAGTATTGTGTGTGGTTTTCACATGCCTGTCTGACCTCCCTACACCTCAGCATGCTCCTGATGAGATCACAAATGGTCTTCTGAGGAATCTCCACCAGGACCTGGACTAAAGCATCTGCCAACTCCTGAACAGTGGTGCAACGTGATGTTGGTGGATGGAGTGTGACATGATCTCCCAGATGTGCTCAATCTGATTCATGTCTGGGAACAGGCGGGAACTCCAGCCATATGAGGTCTAGCATTGTCCTGCATAAGGAGGAACCCAAGGCTAACTGCACCAGCTTATGGTTTCACAAGGGGGTCTTAGCATCTCATATTGGTACCTAATGGCAGTCAGGCTACTTCTAAAAAAAAAATGCCACCCCACACCATTACTGACCCACTGCTTAATAGGTCAAGCTAAAGGATGTTGTAGGCAGCAGATTTCTCTCCACAGAGTCTCCAGAGTCTGTCACATGTGCTCAGTGTGAACCTGTTTTCATCTCTGGCAAATGCCAAGCATCCTGAACAGTGTTCGGCTGTGAACACAACATCCGCATTTGTGGATGTTGGCGTTTTGGCTTGCCGCAGGTCATTTAGCAGGGCCCTGGCAGTACTCCTCCTATTCCTGCTTGCACAAAAGCGGATGTAGAGGGCCTTCTGCACGATTTTTGCTCTCCTGTGGCCCCCTCCACGTCACACAGCAAAGCTTCTTGCCACAACTCACACTGATGTGCCAGCTATCATTGGTACTGAGAAGTGGTCTGTGGTCCCCACCTGCAGAACCACTTTTATTTTATCAATTTGTCAATCTGTGTTGATTTCTATATCAAGATCAAGTGGACAGTTTGCTTTATTTGAAGTTAAATTGTGTTAAGTGTTCCTTTATTTTTTCAGCAGTGTATTTTTACCTGTGCTTTTGCCTCCATTAATAGTTTGAGCTTTTCCCTGTTCTCACCATGCTGAGCCCTATCTCGCTGCTCTAAGCAGTCCTTGGGGCATCTCCCGCTATCTTCTATCTTCTCACAGTCCCTCCTCACTGACAGACACAGGAAAGGCGAGTGGTAGGGAGTAGGATTAGTCATAATCTTCTGCTGCAACTCCTCCTATTCAGCAGAGCTCTGACTTGTTAAGAAACAAGCATGGAAAGTATAAAACTAAGCATCAGGGATGATCCATCAAGTCACATGGGCAACTTTTGTAAAAGAGTGGTTAACCGCTTTAATTTTGGGCCATTGGGACACAATTGTGAAGTGTAACAAATTTACTGGATAATTAAACTTTTGTAAAAACATTATATAATGAAAAGTTTATTATTTGAAGTTGAACTGGTGTGCAATATTATTTGACCCCTTTACTCGCAGTGCAGCAAAGTCACTCCTGAAGTTCATTGAGGATCTCTGAATGATCCAATGTTATCTTAAATGACTGATGATGATAAATATAATCCATCTGTGTGTTATCAAGTCTCCGTATAAATACACCTGCTCTATGATTAGTCTCAGGGTTCTGTTCAAATCGCACAGAACATCATGAAGACCAAGGAACTTGTTGAGGAGATGTTTAAAGCTGGAATTTGATACAAAAAGATTTCAGACTTTAAACATCCCAAGGAGAACTGTGCAAAATAATCATATTGAAATGGAAGGAGTATGAGACCACTGCAAATCTACCAAACCTTAGTTTTCACTGCATATTCCAGCATATTCACCACAAGATCAATAATTTACATGGAACTTAAAAGGAACCTGTCACCAAAATGTTCACAAATACAGCTAGTGAACTAAACGCCATATGAACTAAACGCCACCCTTCTATTAGCTAAAATTGTAAATGTTCAAGTTAATTGCAGTATAATTAGTCTGAACAAGTCAAATGTGAAACTATATAGCCAACATTTTGGCTGAAGCGGTGTCATTCAAGGGGACAATAATTCCATGTTCTCCAGCAAACCTACAACAGAATTTCTGAAAATGAAGGGAATCGGAGAGGTGCAGTTGCCCCGCCAAATTGCAGACCTCAGCCCCGTTTTTTACTTACTGTTGGTCATCCAAAGTTGTAGTTGGATGTAGTTGTAATTTTAAAACCTTCTAGGGACATGACTTTATTTATTTTAAAGATGTCCTTACATGTACAACAATAGCCTCGAAAGCGGGTATACTTTTCCTTACTTTGAAAATCTGCTCTGCAGAATGGCAGTTAGGAATTAATCAATGAAAGCTCACATTTACTTGCACTGAAACGGTCCTCTATTCTTTGTGGTGTAAAACCAATCTTTCCTAATTCTGTCCTGTGATGTCTAAGGTACATAGAGGTGCAGAAAACAGATGCCTTTCTGCACAATGATCACATAGATATAGTTGAATACAAATGACTATTGTGAGATTTTTATTATGTTATAACAATTTGTTCTTTATTTTTGTATAATGTGATTTTTTTTTTAAAGTTTACCGCAGTTACGAATATAGTTTTTCCTCACGTCATGGATTCCATGGAAACGGCAATAGGCATGGGAAAGTATTTTTAATATTTGACGTGATATACTCTCACTATTTCTATTTTACCTTTATGTGAACAACCTAAAATATGTCAGTCCTCAGTGTGTGAGGCACAGTTTCGTTGTGGCATGTACATTAAGCTTTCCAACTCATTGGTAGTTTTCCCTTTGTTGTTAGGTTTTTCATGATTCTGTTAGATGGCCAATGAAGAGAAAATTCTTTCACCACAGACCTTTTTATTCCCCACTGAAAATAGGTTGAAAGCCTTCATGTGTTTCTTTTGTATTTGGTGCATTATTACAAAAGTAAATGACGTGGAAAGTGTAAAAATAAATACATTTCCGGTAGTCCATAATATCTGTCCTGTTGTGATGATAAATTGCTTATTTGACATTGACATCTCTAGTATATACTGGATTGTATACAATTAGAGTAAAGCATAAAAACATTGAGGCAAATTAATTTTCAGCAATTTGTATCCGGTGCCCTGCGGTACCTGTTAATACATAGGGAGACTATAATAACTGACATATTTAGCTAGGCGCCTACGTCAGTCGTACAATTCTATTCTAGGCCCTGCCTGGCGTATAATTGCGCCACAAACGTTCATGAGGGGCAGGAGGGGAAATAATCGCAACTACTAGGGATTTGCTAGTAATTATGATTATTTCAGGGCTTGTTTGCTTGATATCTGATATGCAAGCCTTGATAAATCTCCAACTTTGTATCGAATGCTGAATAATAAATATTGCATTGTTTAAGACTCAAGTCTAACTTTGCACCTTATTTTAGTATTCTCTAGGGCTGGACTACTAGATTCAGATTGAGAGGAGAGGGAGAAGGGTTTTTCACTGCTGATCTGGGTACCAGCAGAAAGCGAACACTCCTTGTGAAGACTGTTGTAATACAGAATTAACGTATTGTCTTGACGTTACACCTTTCTACCTGAATCCTGCAATGTATTGCCTACTGCTGAACTTCCGTGACTTGGTTAATTACCATGACCCAGTCTTAGTGAAAGCACAAGCTCCTGCCATATTTCACCCTGAATTGTGGCTCCCCGTGTATGGTTCTGTCAGAACATATATAGTGACGTCCCATTCATAGTACATATTACCTAGTTAAAGGTCTTGGAGGTCATATGTGAATTAATGGCAAATCAAAACAAAGACCAAGGATTGGCTAAGCAGTCAAGTGTGGAATGGATGTGATGCCTGATACTCGAATTCTACAGGATGGGTAACAGCTGCTGGAACCTAGGGGCTATCCTGAGGCAAGAATCGGGAAACCCTTTCATTTGAGACATTTTCTATTTTGAATTGTCCTTTCAAAAGCCATAATTGTTTTTTTTTTGCTCTGTTATTGTGGCTAATACCTGTTTTCTTTAGGATTTTTTGTTGAGGTTCTACCAAAAACACAATTTTCATAGTTTAAAAACAAAAACCGTTTCCTTTAATTTGAGGGTCAGAACTTTCTTTTTTATTTACTGCTTGGAATAAATAATTTGTTGTATGATACTTAATTAGTTTTATTTTTTTCATTTTACTTTGGAAGTTTTAGGTATGGTTAGTTAGAAAATTGGGAACATTGCTCAGACTTTGTTTACAGAATAAAAGTTGGCCAACATTGTGGTGCACTTGCTTGAAGGGAACCTTTCAGCAGAAATTGACCTAATCAACCACTACCAGTATGTTGTCAAGAAGCTGAACACCTTTCGGATCGTGTTTCTTCCATAACCCAGTGTGATGGCAGTATCCAGAAAATCTACTTTGAAGTGAAATGCAAGCTGGTTGTAATTGATGATTCTACATCGAGAGACATCACTACCCAGATCTCCTGAAGTCTGATGCATGATGTCAATCACAGAGGAGGAGGCGTTCTGAGCCTTCCCACCTTGACTTCAGTGTTGAACTCTCCTCCTCCTTGACTTTATAACCAATTTACATCTTACTTCAAAGTTGATTTTCAGGACTATGAAAGAAACAATAACTAGAAGGTGCTATTCTGCTTGAAAATATTCTGGTAGTTTATTCTAGTTTTAATGAGAATTTTGTGTTGAAGTATCTGTAGACCCAACATAAGATAGCTATGTTACAGTACTGTATATATAGTATATTAATTTTCAGAAAATGTGATTGGAGTTCAAATCCACAACACAGGTTTAGGCTGTATGATCTCTCCATTGCAGTAACCTGTGGTTTCTCCATGGAAGCAGCTCTATAAGAGGACCCGTCACTTGTTTTTAGTCTTTGTGTTGGAGCTACTTCACATGGCAGATGTTGGTTTCGATTTTGAGACCGATTGTAGTTGGCTTCTTCTGTAATTTACCTTCGGCTAAACCTAATACAATTGGGTATTTTGGAGTTTGTACACTAATTCTGCTGCTGTGGTTAGGTTAGGCCCTTTATGGTTTTTAATGTTGCTACATTTTAATGGGAGGCAGATTCTGGAAATTATCTTATGTAGTGGAAGACGCGCAAGAAGAAACATTGAGATTGCACTTACTTTTTTAGTCGGTAGCAGGAGGACATAAATGTGATGCAGCTGCTTACCAGACAGGTGTATGACTTGGTAAAATAGCAGAGTCTTACTCAAAGGAGGTTGAGTTTACTCAGCAAGTAATGACAGTAGAAAGCATTATGACTAATTTAGCCACTAATGTAAAAATGACGATTCTACTCTACCCCTCAAATTATAAAAAAAACTGGCACAGAGGCAATAACGGTGACATGTACCTCAATAATGTTGGTAAATTGCTCTGGCATCCCAAAACTGTAACTAGAAAACCAGTATGTTTTTGAAATTGCTGTGGGCCAAGGTGGAACTTTAAAGGAAATCTTCCATTTGATTTCATGCATTGTGAACCAATCATACCTTGAGACTGCTGTAGCTACACTGATGCAGATCTAATATCATATCCCTGAGCTGAGTGATTTCGCTGAAAAAAGTAATTTTAAAATTATGATAATGATGCTCTTTTCGGGGCGCTTTTCCTGTCACTTTTGTTATGCACTTCACCAGAGGGTGATATCAGTGTTCTTCCTGCCAGGCAGAATAATCAATTGCTGCACATTCCCCCAGCTGCTGTGTATGAGTTGATTAGTCGTGTCATTTTTTTTTTTTTTTTTGCTATCCAGTTGCTATCTATGCTGTGTGTGGGGGGGGGGGGGGGGTTTTTTTTTTTTTAAAATAAACTGTGTATAAAATAATACCCTTTCAATAATGTCAAAACATTCACATATCTGCATAAGGAGCAGCACAATACCACAGTAAAGCATCTAGCTTTTTGAGCAGTATGTACATGAGGGAAACAGCGAACGTGTCAGTAGATATATTGGGGAGGGGGGGGGGGGCATTTATCAATGCTTCTACGCCACTGGAAGAAATTGTGATTATTTTTAAAGTTACACCCCCTCCACGCCATATGGATGTTTCTGCGTACTTTCTAATGTTTGTAGGTTTTTATGCAAGACTTCGCTCGGTCAGAACTGGCATAGTTCTGTCTGGTGCTGCATTCACCTGACAGATACCTCATGATGTCTATGCCTCTTAATATATTCGCTGTGACTGGAGGGTGTGTGGCCTTTATCATACCAACCGCGCATGATAAATTCACACCATTGTGTCTAATGGAGACTTTCAACAGCGGCTAAAATGGCCAAAGGAGATGGGTGCCATGATATGCATCTATTACCATGTTAAATTCACTCATTTCACTACTTACAAGTAAATTGATTGTGAAAGACTGCACAATAATGGTAATAGATATGAAGCACAATGGGCTATATAGTATCCTATAGTGATGTTCTTTGGACAAGTGGAACTATTGGGCAGTTCCTGTTACTATATTATAATGTGTTTAGTGTAAATAAAGAATCATTGATGGACGATGTTGACAGATGTCGGGATCTAGATAAAGCCTGCATATAGTTATAATATGACTGGGCTTTTATGTGAGAACATAACACACAGCTGTCTTATTCTGTCTGCTTATCTGTTACATGCGCCTAAAGCAAGCAGCTCAGCACCACACGGAGAATATTTAGAGGGATTTTTTTCAGTAACCTTCCTGTTTTCCCACTTGTTGATGAGTAGCATATGTAAAGAAAGTAATTAGCAGTGAATGGTGCCTGAAAAGTGCAGTTCCTGACCTAATTGCCCTGCTTAGCTTACAAACTGGCAAGACAGTGTGTGCTGCCTGGATCATTAGAAAGGAAATATGATCAGGGAAGAAGTCCACGTATCTCGGATGGGAGGAGCGGAGGTGGGAGCTGGGTGCCTGGAGAGTAGCCTCTCCAGCAGAATCGCATAGAGCCAGAGCCTTCAGTTTTCTCCAGGCATTGCCTCTCTGTAGAATCATGCCCACTCTCCAGGATTAGTGGCTGAGGGGGGGAAATTCTTCATAGGAATGTGAAGCTTTAATCCTGTAACATGAACACTCTCATTTCCTTGTGCTTTTCCGCTCTGCTTGATTCCAGACGTTGACATCTGAAGGCAAGTATAGAGCACAACCGCTTGTTGATTCATGCAACAGTGTGAATGGCCATTACAGCTGCAGTGACTCCACTGGCTTGTATGGAGAGCTGAGTGGATTGTGTGCCTGCGAACAGTAGTGTTGTGAAGGGTTAGGTAACCTATTGGGTCTTATTCTGTAATCTGTCAGATATCTTACTCCTGTCCTGTTGTGATAAGACCAGGAATATAGCATTGGTAACAAATGAAGATAAAAAGTTTCTATGTCATTTCTAAAAGTATCCTTACCATTTTTTATAGTTTTTTTGGTCCTTGGCACATTGAGAAGCAATGTCTGCCATATGACAACGTGGTATTATTGTCAACCAGGGAGCTGCCAGCTTATCCAGTCTGTGTTTGTTACATTGTAATTATATCCTGAATGGAAAAGGAAAAACCTCTTTTTTCGCTATAATTATCCACCCCATCATATATGACCTCTGCAATGTAGACACAACTTGGATCTAGCAACTGTAACCTTCAATGTACCTTGTTGTGGTTCTTCTTATGGATGTGTTGAGGAATTTAGTTAAATATATATCAAAGGTATATGTAGAAATTGTATATTTTTCCAGTATGTGAATTTTGTATAAGGTAGCCAACATAATGTGTCCAGCAGTCTGCCTGTTGTTTTTCAGCTTCTCCCCCACAGCGTGGACCTCTCAGTATTCATCAGATGATGTCTAGGCTTTCTATACCTCTTTCAGACCATTTAGCTGTCACTTGCATGTTGCCTCTTTCACTCAGTTGTGGACTTCGATGATGGTTGTTTTTTTTTCAGAATGAAAGGATATGATTTCCCTTTTCATGTAGACTGTTTAGATTATGTAGTATATTGAACAGTGAATGTGACATAAAATGTGCTAAATTGGATTGTTAGCAGTTCATAGGGGAAAAGCGCTGGCTTTTGGGGAGTTTGACAGTGCCCATTGACACTTTCTTTAAATTGGGGGATATATCAAAAGCAGCAGACTCTCATACCTTCTATCTCTGTACTTGAATAAACACAATTACTCTAGCGATACTAATCACCTTAAGTAACCCTTCTGTCTCTCATGGTAAAGCTGTCTTAAACATTGCTGGAAGGAGGAGGATGGTCAATACCTATTGACTTCTTTACAGTTTTCTGGCTTGAGCTTGGTGTGTTGCTCTGATTTACAGGCATTCACATTTCTATTCACTGGCAGTACAAATCAAATAGGCAAGGCAGTCAAATCATGCAAATCCTTTCTGCAGGTAGTCAAATCAGGCAGATGGAGGGTGATGAGCTGGTCCTGACGGATAATCCAGAAGAGAGAAATTCCCTATGATTTGTTTTCTATGAGCGGTACGTCACGTATTATTGGTTAGTTATGGTCTGTCAGAGGGTGATAGAAATTGTTGGCATCTGTATCTGTGGTCAAGTTGGTAGAAATCTTCATATTCAGGATTTTTTCCCATATAGTTGGCCTGTGTGTTATATTTATGAAAGCAGTTTATTAAGCTCTACACTCCGATTGGTTGGCTTTCAGCTTATAGCATTAAAAGTCTACTTCTTTTCAACGGCCTATTTTAAGAAAACAGAATCAATACTCTTTCCCTCCAGGGTGACATGCTTCATTTATAAGATGATGTAATATTGATTTAGATTCCCTTGTGAAGAATTGTGCATCCTTCTGTAGGTTAAAATTTAGGTATAAACTGTGCAAGGCAAGTAAGCCTTTGAGATAATGTATAAAAAGTGTATAGAGCTAGCAGCATCCCTGAAAGGATACATTCATGTGACAGGTTGCATCACATTGCCCTCATGTACACGCACAATGTTTTTGGCCTTGTGCTAGCAGCTGGCGCTTTGCCTCAATGGGGAGAGGGATTTATCATGGCTTATATGCTTGTTTTTTGGTGTACAGTGTCACAGTTCCAGAAGCATATTTAGGAATTGTGACTCCCTCCAGTCCCCCTGCACACAGTCAGTAGGTGCCCTGGGACAGCAAATTTAACTATAGACTGTGTCAGATTGCTGGCACAGGTTATAGCGCAGTGGACCTGGTGTAGAATTAATCCAGGCAGGAGCCTCTCGGTATATCAGCACAATGTGCACCGGTGGGAGGGTTTATCATTACTTGGGTACAATGTGCCCCTCACCAATAAAGGCAGAGGAGCTCTTCACCATAGTATATACTACATGTATTTTAGCAATTTTTGTGTCTTTTGGGGGTGGGGATTTTTAAAAATATCCCGGGTGCTTTGAACATAGGGTGCACGCAGCAGGCAGTATTTTATGGAGCTTACGAGTCATGTGGTTGGTCCTATATCAATTAACCTCTTTGCTCCAACTTTTCACCACAAAACTCACTGGAGATAAAATTAGAGAACAACACACTTATTTTATACATTGTGTATATATATTCTAAAGCACAGAATAAAATGTAAATGAGATCATTGTAAACTGATCCAAATAAGAGAACACTTACAGATGCCTGCAAGTTTTTGGTGTTAATCCTGTACCTGGTGCTAATTTTCTTAGTTATCTGACAATCCCTATTTAATGGCAGCCTAACTTTCCAGTGGTGCCGTTCCAAAGTGACCGAAACCCTCGGACAGCAGGTTGTCCAGATGAAGACCAAAGCGGTGATCAGCAATAGCAAGAGAAATTGGTCAATCAAAGTATGTGATTTGTAGAATGTTGCATCTTTACAACTTTGCAAACTCATTCAAGTCCTCCAAGAAGACTGGTCATCCTCGAAAGACAAATGCAAGAGAGCGCAGGATAATATGGAGAATTTCCCATGGGTAATCGTTTCATTGCTCAGCAGTTCTTCACTGAACAGGGCAGAGATCTGTCATGTTATGCAGTGTCAAATTGTTTAAAAGCATTTTGACTTAAAGGACATCTACCACCAGGATGAAGGACTGTATGCAAATGAGCCTGAGAAGCTCCATAGGTTTAACCAAACCTCTCATTAGCAGAAAGAATGAAAAGGCTAGACTACCTTTGCTTAGGAACATGTTGTGTGGACAAAGGATAAGAAGTCCACAGTTTATTTTGGTGAGGAAAGCATGTTTAATCCATTTGGGTCTGATGGGAAGCATTCTATTAATCAACAAACTGGGGAAAAATGGAACCCAAAGTGCATAAACACGTCAGTGAAAGGTGGTGGAGGAAGTGTCCTGCTTTATGGGAATGTTTTCTGCACTGGAAGTTGAACCTATCATACAGCTAGATGGCAAAGTAAGTAAAAGAAATACATATATGGTAAACTTACCTTATGATGCAATGAAAACCACCTGAGAAGTCCTTCGAACCAGTGCACGGAGGGAGGAAACCGCATCAGCCACTGGTCTGGATTATGATCCAAGGGAAGAAATGTACTCCTCCAGCACACACAAAATACATGGTAAAAAAAATCGTGGATTCTTTATTTAATCCATACTGGTATAAAGATAAAAACTAATAACGTAAAAAGTAGGCATACCGATCTGTTTCAGGCCTCAACGTGTGGCCCTTACTCATGGTTGTTATACTGAAATACGGCCAGCCCCGAGTCCAGATCTAAAACCTCTGAAACATCCTTGGTGACAAAATTATTGCCAAGAAAACCGCATCCGTCACAACTGGGGAATAGACTGGGAGAAAAGTGGACCATATTCACACCAGAGCAGTGTAAGAGGCTAGTGATGTCCTGTGGCCGCAGATGTGCTGAAGTCAGTAAAAGCAAAGGCTTGTGCTCTTCTTGCTGGTGACTGTTGTAACCTTCAGAAAATGTTATTAGAATCTTTCTCTGTGCTACAGTCATTGTTGATCTCTAATTATGATCACTTTTTTTTTTTTTAAACTAGGACAAAATTCTGTCTGATTATCAGTATTTTAGTGCAATACTAGTTGCAAGAGTGCCAGAAAACTGTCTAAAACCTTTTTTATAAATGTTTTTTGTGTGCAAGTTATGACAGAATTTTGTTGTTGACAGATAAATCTTCCCCATTGTTCTCTAATTTTGATCTCCAGTGTATGTATGAATCTGCTCAACTCCACCAGTTCTATAACATGCTGCCTGAAGGTAAAGCTGCATATTCAGCGTTTCAGATTCCCTTTAAGTTTTGTGAGGCCAAAGGAAAAAGAGGAAGTTTTAGTTTTACGTTTGAATTTTGTGCTCTTGTCTTGGTTTTATTTTATTTCTCATTTTTCCCTTCCTAATTATTTTTGTGTAGGAAAAAAAATGTTTGCAGATTAAAAACACATTCAAATGTCATCGGTGACGGAACTGTGTGTTTGTTCCCTGACGTGGCAGAGCTTCGCTTCTGCCAAGCTATTCATACCCATTTGTTTCAATACTGTTAAGCAAATTCCAATAAATAAGTATGTGATAAATGATTTGGTTGGCTTGTTATGTGGGTATAAGGAGAAAGCAGGGTCTGTGCCAGTAAGGGAAATAGTTAATGCTTGGTGCAGTGCTTATTCTGCATGTAAATAGCTGTGCAGACCATTATCTATTATTTTAAATGATGTCAAGTGTATTTTGACACCTGTTAACCATATGACCACTTAATAACCAGATCATAACTTGCTTGAAAACAGAGAAATGAAACTATCCACTGAGGGTTTTTCTGAATAGAAAGTGCAGACTCTCTTTCTAGTATTCTTTTTTATAAATCTGTATTTTCTGCCGTTGTTTCTAGATCAAATGGCGTTGCCCTGTTTGTCAGTATAATCCTCCTCAGTTCGGTGAGCATGTGTTTCTGTGGTGAAGCTGAGTGGTTTTACACGCTGTTGTATTGTGTGCTAAGTTGGTGTGGTGTATTAGCAATGGCTCCATCATTCTTGTTCTAAGCAGCCTTCAGAAAGCTCCCTTGACCACACTTGAGCCATGAAAGAAGAGGCCCTCCTGAGGCGCAGGTCATGTGCTGGGGTCTCACCTGGCGCCTACCTTCCAAGACCCGATGGACGAAAACTAGTACGAAACGCATCATTTGGAGGATACAATGAGCTGTCTCCTACTCTCCCAGGTTTGTTTACCATCCGCCACTTGGCCATGTACTTGACAGTTTTATCTAAATTAAAGGGGTTGGCCATTTTACCGCATGATTTTTGTAATGTGTGTTTGCACCGTACCAATATACATATATTAAAATTCTTCAGCACTTTCTTGATATGTGAAGCGAAGCCTCCTGTGTTTTACCTCATCAGCCAGACCTTGCAGTCCATAAAATGGCTGCAGATGGAGGATTATGTGATTTCTATCTGTCCATGAACAATCACCCGTTAGAGATCACATGACCCTCCATCTGCAGCCATTTTATGACCAGGAATGTCTGGCTGATGATGTAAAATTTACAGACCAGGAAAGTGGTGAAGAACTATTAACAGATGTATATTGGAAAATTGCCTAATATCCTGCTCCCCACACTAATACACATTTCAAAAAACATGAGGTAAAGTGGCCAACCCCTTTGAGGTATAAATGTACAGTAGTCAGGGAGTAAAAATAATTCTATCCACAGACATAAAAGGCTTTTCTCCCTTGTATCATAGTAACATGTTTTCTCTAGTCTGCATTAATTCGTTTTGGTGGAGAACCAGGTTGAGCTCTGGTTAATAGGTTTGGGAAGAAGAGGAGACACTTTTTACTGTGTGACTTCTTTTGGACCAAATTTTTATACACTAAATTCCAAACATTTTGCACATTAGGTGCATTTTAAATTTGAGACCCTTTTTATTGTACATCCTTGTTTATGCAATTTTTAGGGTTTGCATTTGATTGTACTTTTATTTATACACTCGACAGGAAAATGTTATTCATGTAAACTTTTAGGCCTCATCCACACGGCTGAGTGCTATCCTGGATCCCAGGCATAGCACATGGCACTCCTCACCCCATCCCTCCCCACTGAAAGTTGAGCAGCCGTGCCACAAATCAGCCACCAATATCCGTCTATAGGCAATTCACACAATTACGGCAGTGTGAACGGTGCCTTTGGCTGTAAGAAATAATAATTCAATTATTCAACATACAGGGACACAGACTGATGCAGTGTATCTTCTATGATTTTCCAGAAATCACCCAATCATATAATATCAGTGGTTAGCATGTTACAGATCTGGTGTATTGCGATGAAAAGTACAGTAAAAGCGGACTTCACTGTAAGAAGAACTGTTCCACTACGGACTTTAATTTTTCTATTCTTTCTAAAAGTGCAATGTTATACCATTTAGCTGTTATTCCTTCTGATAATGAATAAATTGAAAACCCGAGTGTTACCAGCTGAGGGTGGGTTATCCCATTAGCAGTAGGAAAGCTCCACTTTGATGGTGGGAATGTTAGTTTCCAGTAATTGTTGTTGAGGGGATTCTCCAGTTAACTTGGAGAATCCCTGCTCTACAGGAATGGGGGATTGAATTAAGTTACTTGCTTTTTTCCTGCTCCTCATTAGAGCAGCACACTTTTCTGGTGACTTATTGACACCTCTGGCTGGGAACGTAGTAGTCACAGATAGTCACATCACTGCTAAACATCACCACTTTGTCTGCTGTGACCACTAGTGTCATTTATTAGCCATCGCCAAGACTTCTGGCCCAGCCATAGGATCCGCAAGGCAATCCTAGCCAGTGGACTTCCAAGTAGACAAGGTCTTGTGCTGTTTCTTTGCCTCCCTACTTATATAGTGCAATATGTATTTGTGTGTTTGGGACATGTGCATATGTTTTGTTCTATTAAAGATCTTCTGTGAGCCTCATGTCAGCACATTGCTGTTAATTCCTTCTGCTAAGTACTTTCTTATTGTAATCAGGATCAAAGCCATCTCAGCAGCTGAAATGAACCATTGCCAAAGACTTCCCTGTGTGTTGCTTGGAATTTCTTCCTATCTCTTACTGTCTTTGGCACATTTTGGCCCTTGTATAAAAAAATCTACCTTAGAAGAGAGTTACCATATTATCCTCATATCCTAATTATGTTATTATAAAGTTACAATTGGGACCACATTTGCTATGGATGTCCTCTGCAATAAATAACATTTTTATTTCAAAGGGTACCATACATACTCTAGTATAAGCTGCGGAAAATGGAAAAACCCAAACTTGGCTTATACTCAAGTCAATAAAAAAAAAGCCAATACTCAACTTTGCAATGCCCCCCACAGGTCTTCTCCTCTTCCATCCGACAACAGCAGGTTGCACGGCTCTGACGTCAAAGCCTCTGGACCTACTGCTGCCGGACAGAAGAAGCAAAAACCTGCGGGGGGAGAGGGGGGAAGGCTTCATAAAGGTGACTATTTATTTTATTTTTTTTAGGTGTTGGCATACTTTCGGCTGGTGGTTATATACTGGGGGGCAGGGGGCTTGCTGGCTTATATACTGGGTGGAAGCTGTGTTTCCCACCCTAGGCTTATACTCGAGTCAATAGGTTTTCCCATTTTTTTTGTGGTAAAATTAGGAGCCTTGGCCTATATTCGGGTTTGCTTGTATGTATTGACTGAAAGTGTGATGTAAATTATGGGAGTGGATCTGTGTAACACTGCTTGTGCCATTCCCTGCTGCACAGACAGACTTCACTGCCAAGGAAGGGATTCCATGGATGATGGTTATAAATGATGCAAGGAGTCCCTTCTCGGTGGGTCAGCAGCACTGAACTGTAATCTTATGATTTTGTGCATAATATGATAGGTGACTATGTGCAGAGTCCTGACCCGCGCACAGTGTTTGCTCCGTGAAATTCAGCCAGTGCACGGTTTGTTATCACGGACAGAGCGTGGTCAAGTACCACCATGCCAAGACATGGCATGCAATAAACATTAAAATATGTTGCAAAATGAAGGACCATCTCAATAAACAGCGTTGTTTGGATGCCCTTTGTAAATGTCAGGGAGTGAAAATGATTGTCAGATTTTTTTTCAGTGTGTATTTCACAGCACAAATAGGCATTGTCTTTCTTCCACAATAATTGAACACTGTGGTTCTTGAAATATTCAATATAATTTACTCCATGGAATTTCTTATGCTTAGCATTCCATTTTTTCTTCTTCATACCACAATTTTTCTTTTTCTCATGTACCAAGCTACAGGAATAGTTCTTTAAATATGTCGCATTGTCTATAGATATGTTCAATAATTTAAAAAAAATTTACTTCTCTTCCCACGAAGACAAGTTTCTTAAATGTGCTCAGGATAACAGAATAACCCATTATTCAATTCACTGTTATCAATGAAAATACAGTATTCCACACATATAATTCCAACCTGATACGACCCGGTAACTTCTGACGCGTATAAAACTGAGTAAAATTGTAAAGTAACAGGTTAAAAAATCTTTATTGTTTCATAGTTTCATAGTTTATACGGTTGAAAAAAGACACTTGTCCATCAAGTTCAACCAAGTAAGGGAAGGGATCAGATGAGGAAGGGATTCAGGGAAATAATTCTATATAACTTGTGTTAACATCACTAGGGGAAAACCCCTTTAATGAACTTTTAATTTATGAATATTTTGTGGATGTCATTCTTTTAGGTGCTGTAGATATCTGCTACATACAGTTGGTGTTTTTTTCTGCTTGTACTAGTGTGCCCTTTCTTACTGTCATATTAATCGTCCTCTTTTATAAATATCATAAATATCAAAAGTAAAAACCATTTGACTTGTCCTGTGAATGTCATTCCTTGACCCCCAGGCTTATAAACTTTTAGGATGATAAAAGCCACCAAGTAGTTAGATCACCATATAAAGCCATTCATGGAACCTCAAATGCAGTAAACACTACAAAGTGCAAACCCACCATATTTCTAATACCATATTCTAAGTATTTGCTGGACATGGGGCAGGGCTTTGAATCGCAACTGATTTGATAGTGATGGGCTAATATCCAAACAATAGAGTAGCACAATCGTGATCTCAGGAAAAATGTAAGGCTATATTATATAGCAAAGTTAAACTTGGCACTTAAAGGGGTATTCCAGGAATCAGCATAATTCATATACAAGTGGGCACTCAAAATATAAGCTAATGTGTAATTAGTTGTTATTTAAAATTTTGCTCCGCTTAGGAGAAAATGCTGATGACAAAGACTGTAATGAAGAATTAAAATGCTACTGGCCCTTTAATCAGTCCATTAATTTCCTCCGCGCGGTCCGTCGCAGAAAAGAAGATGGCCGCTGGTCACATGTCCACATCACATGTCCTGTACCTGCCTGGGCAGGTCATGTGATCACCACTATGTTTGGCTGTAGTCGGTTGGTTGCAGTGCATCCAGTATGGTCAGTGTTGTTGTGATGGCAGTTACACATCATTACTATGGTAACAGAGCAAGAAAACCTGTTACATCATCACTGTTAGCAGAGCATAAGAGGGAGGAGCAGATACTGAGAACTAAAGGATCATGGAACTTGTAATTTCCAGCGGCGGCCATCTTGGTGATAACTCCACCTACTTTAGAGAGGCCATACATTTTGTAAATCATAAAATCATATTATTTCAGCTCCGTTTTGTGACTAATGACACTGAGTATTGTTGTATTCATTTATTTATATCATCAAGGGTTTTTGTGCCAGACGTTCATATTCCCGGAATACCCCTTTAAAGATGTATTCCAGGTATAAGCTAAATTTATATTCAAATCGGTCATTAAAATAAAGCTTATATGTAATTGGTTATTTCAAATTTTGCTCTACTTGGCAGAAAAATGTTGTGGACATAGACTATAATGGAGAATTAAAATGCTGCTAACCCTTTAATCAGTCCTGTGGGGGGTTTCTTTGAGAGATGTTTGGATATTTGTCTACCATCAGAAAATACATGGTTTGTTGGGGTTTAGTACAAGTCTCTTTGCTGTAATTTCGTTTTTATTTGTACACGCTCCGGCCAATATTGCGACAAAATGACTATCCAGACCAGTGATTTTCAACCTTTTTTGAGCCGCGGCACACTTTTTATACTTAGAAAATCCTGGGGCACACCACCAACCAAAATAGCACAAAATGACACCAAAACAGTCATGTTATACATATAGTTAATAATATAGATTCTAAATTTATTTTACTCACTCATTGTGAAACCTGGGCCTGTTTCGATAAACACAAAAGGGATATCCTGGCAGGAATGGTGGAAAGACACACACAAATCTCTTCCTCAACAGTTCTCAGTTTCTCACTGTTTTTAGTATATGGTGCTGATTATTATGTGGCTCATATACTGCAAAATAAAGGGATACAATGAGAAGTACTATGGCCATGAGGCCAGAGTACAAGTGCCAGCTCGTATACTCAGCATATGGGCTGGTACTTGTAGTACTCCAGCCTCATGACTATAGTATTTCTCATTGTTATATGCAGTATACTGCTGGAGTACTAAAAGTACCAGCTCATATGCTGAGTATTCTGCCAACAGTTCATATACTCAGGCAAAAGCTCATATAGTCAGCATTATTGGTGGGCATTACCTTGGCGGTGGGCAAATGCGAGTGTCTCTCCGCTCTCAGGATGATGCGCCGGCCTCGGTGACGTCATTTTGTCGCGCGAGGTTCAAAGCTTGCGCATGTGTTATTGTACACGTCTCCTACATTGTAAGAAGCCGTGACTGCACATCGCTGCGCATTGCCGGGAAACAAAACACAAGGGGCACCATAGTTTGGGGAACTTTCCCCGCGGCACACCCGACCATGTGTCCGCGGCACACTAGTTGAAAATCACTGATCCAGACTATCTAGAAATGACTATCAATAAAAGGGTTAAGCTCCATTTAGTGATTAATGACATTGAGTTTTATTGTATTCATTTATTTATAGTATTATGGATTTTTGTATCAGATGTCCATATTCCCAGAATACCCCTTTAAAGCATTACATAAACATTAGGCACTGAAGGTTGTTAGATGTAAGCTGAGCTAGCAGGACAATATAAATTAAGGAATATTATGGCTGTTATAGTTCAATATCTCTGAGTTCTGCCATAACCGTGGCTTTTATTGTGCAATTCACGTTATGCAATTGCATGCAACACATGGTATGAATTGACTTCTCTAGAGACCTGATTTTCCTCATAATAGATGTGTATGTCCCTTTGGGGCTCCCTGGTTGTGCTGACACATGAATTTTACCATTGCTGATAATTCCCAGGGTACCCCCTAGCAAGAGAGAGGGAAAACAAGTGGCATCTTCATGATTCACTAGATCTTAAAGCACCATTAACCATTCACTTACATTCACACAGAATAACTTTAGATTTTTTTTTTTTTTTGTTATGAAACTGCCACATGCAACCAGAACCACATTGACCTTTATCGGTCAGTGTTGGAATGATCTTCTTATTAAATCTGAGATCCCCTACTTAAGGGTTCTCCCAAGGTTGAAAACAGCGCCACACCTGACAATGGGTAGCGTGTGGTATTGCAACTAAGCTCCATTCATTTCTATACAGCTGACATGCAATACCTGCACACACCAGAAGGACCTCACTGCATACTGTGATCTCTGGTGCAGCTCTCTGGAGGCTTTACTTTAGTCCCAGGCTGTAATAATCGGCTGTAAGGTGTCTGTAATCAAGCATTATTGATAATCATTTTGACTTGCATACAATTCAACTGAAGTACAAACCTCAAGAGCCTATCCTGTACTTAACCCAATGACTGCCTGTATTACTTTGTGCAACACTGGCTATTGTGGGTAGACAAGGTTCAAAGGGAACTAACAACCTCCTGGTCTCAGAAGTTAGGGTTTTTTTTTGTTTGTTTTAGTAAATTTTATGCCTGATGCATTGTGATTTTTTTTTTTTCATTTTTTTTAATAATGATGTGCTACTGTATGTCCCTAGAGGACATTGTAAGTTCAACCCGTTATTGCAAAAAAGGTGTTTGTTTTTCCTCTTTTTTTGTTCTCTATTCATGGGTCTTAAGTAGATAAAAATAAACGTTAAAATATGCACCATAAAAACTTAGGAATATATTAGAAATTTTCATTTTAACCCCTTAGCGACTGACTTAAAAATCCATATGGGTGACCACTAAGGGGTTAAGAATAACGTGGATATTATTTTCAGATTGTGCTCAGGATCATCCAGAGCTTATACAATGCTTTATATAACTATAAAGATTTTTTTTTCTGGTTTAGTTTTTGTATGTTTTTACTTAATTTCCCTTTTTATGGTTTTTTATTTGTTTATTTTTAACTATTTCAGCATCTTTTCTCGTTTATTTTGCCTTTCTAGGTTTTGATAGAGGAAAGGATGAAGCTTTGCAAAGCAAAGATGATTCTTCTCACTCCATGTCTAAAAGCAAGGTAACCCTTTTTTGATCATACTTTGACACCTGACTTATTGGCAATCATACATTTAGCATGACTTAGATTTGTGTTCAGTTGTTAGTTCCCATAAATAATATCCTCTTATTTCATATATTGTAACAAAATGGTGGTAGACCCACTGTATCCCTAGCCTATTTGACTCTGGTTCACTAACAACGGTGTTATCTTTGTGGCCCTGATGGTTTTTCTCCTTTAACCCCATATATAGGGATCTAGACTTTGTTGCAAAAAGTACCTCAGGCCACTACCTCCCAATGAAGTTTTCATGTACCGTAGGTCACAGCTGACCTAGGCAGTTCGAGATACCATTGTAGGGTTCAAGAGGATCAGGCAGAGACCTGGTCAGCAGCAAGCTATTCTAGGTCATGGCAGGCAAGGTTCCTTCTTTGGGAAAATTCCAGGCAATTGGGGTGGACAGAACAGAAAAGGTAAAGGGTCTCAACACAGGAATACAAACCGCACAAGAACAGCTTCACAAGATGTATAATGCTAGTAACCTTTTTTGGGCATCTTCCTGTGTGAGTAGCTGCCAAGATAGCTCATAGGTAAAGGCGAGGTTTAGCATTCTGAAAAGGCCTCCACAGCCATGAAAAACTAAAGAACATTTTATAGTTTGTTTTTCATTAGCTTACACACAGTATTACTACAAATTTAGCCATATGAGGTGTAGAGGGGTAGCTAGGAACTTGGCAGAAGGGTGTAACACATATCCTAGTGGGCCTAGGGCAGTGATGGCAAACCTTTTAGAGACTGAGTGCCCAAACTACAACAAAGACCCGCTTATTTATCGCAAAGTGCCAACACAGAAATGTAATTTGTGATTTATACTCCCTTCTCTGTCACAGTTTTCATTGATACCAGCACTCTGAGGACACCAATAAAGCACAAAATAGTCCCAGGCAGCGCTGTCACTTTAAAATAGCTCTGTGCACAGCAAGTCCTGGGCTGTCTGGGACTGCAGGAAGATACCTGGAGTCATCTCTGGTGATGGCCTGAGTGCCCACAGAAAGGGCTCCGAGTGCCACCTCTGGCACCAGTGCCATAGGTTAGCCATCACTGGCCTAGGGTATGCCAGTTTTACAATACTATACTCCGCAGACTATTCCCACGATTAGAGGTGCGCCAGCTAGGATTGTCAAGACCACTTTCTCTAGTCACTTCTTTTCTGTGAAGTTTGCAACACATATTAGGTGGTGTATTTAGCTTGGCACCAAAAAAAAGGCAAAAACGCTGTGCGTGATGACAGATGCAAAAGAAAGAAAGTAAGCTGACATAGACATTGTATGTTCTAGAAAAATGAGAGAAATGTATTGATACACCTAGAAAATTTTAAGCATTACTTAAGTGTGACTCATTGAAAAGTGAAAATGACCACCCAGACAATGAATTTTATATTTCATTATTTAGTCAGAGTCTAAATTGTACAATGGATCTGAAAAGGACATTGCTGCAGCCTCCAGTAAGCTTACAAAAAAAGAATCTCTTAAGGTAAGGTATAGATTACAACATTGCAACTTATACTTTCACCTTTCTTCCCAGTTGTTTATTATATATTGATGGATTACTGGTCAGTTTCACCACTATAACAATGGAAGGTCATTGAAACCCCTCACTAAATAGCTGTAGATAATGGTCTATATGTGATCTTAAACATTCTATATTCCACTCGCCTTCCATTTAGGACATACATGCAAATCCTGAAATGTTCCTCCTCCCTGAAACCAATTCTCAATTGGGAGTGGAAGTATGGATATATTTGAGAGAAACAATATCTGTGCAATAGAGCCTCTGACATCCATATCAACATGATCCAATGGACACTAGTAATATATCTTTTTTTTTTCTCCCAAAGGGTTAGGTCTGTTTTCCTTGCTCAGACTATGGGTTTTTTTTGTTGTTGTTTCATTCAGGTTCAAAAGAAAAATTATAGGGAGGAGAAAAAGAGGGCCACTAAAGAGTTACTCAGCACCATCACAGACCCATCTGTTATAGTCATGTCAGATTGGCTAAAGGTGAGATAAGACAAGCTGTTCGTCAGATTCCTCTTATAATTTTATAAAATATGATACATAATAAAATATATTCAGTTTCAAATATTTTAGCTTGACCATCCTCATATGTTTTCATGTAGATTAGGGGAACGTTAAAAAGTTGGACAAAATTCTGGTGTGTATTAAAACCAGGAGTCCTTTTAATCTACAAAACCCAAAAAAATGGACAGTGGGTTGGCACGGTGCTGCTGAACGCCTGCGAGATCATAGAGAGGCCGTCTAAGAAGGATGGGTTCTGCTTCAAGCTCTTCCACCCTTTGGAGCAATCTATCTGGGCCGTTAAGGTGCGTAGTAGATACAATTTATGTGTTTGTAGTAAATTGAAGGGAATTGTTTTTTCACACTAAACTACCCCCTGCATGTGCATCATAAGGTTATGACCTTTTCTATGGTACCCATCACTAAGCTTTTTGTGGTAAAAAAAAAAAGTCTAATATAATATTTTAATGCATAAAGCTTAGTCATGAAAAAAAACATGCTGCGGTTAGTTTAGGGCTGACATACCTTCCTACAGGTTTCCTTTTATGCATTGGTTTATAACACCAGATATCATTCTGTCCTCCCCAAGGGTCCTAAAGGTGAAGGAGTAGGATCCATTACTCAGCCCCTTCCAAGCAGTTACTTGATTATTCGAGCTGCCTCGGAGTCAGATGGTAAGTTGCCATATTTTATAGTATTACAAGATTAGACCAACATGGCTGTTTTTCTCCCAAGAGAACCACACCTGTCCCTACATATCTGCTATTGCATACCATCCCCATTTGCCATATTTTTCTCACTACAAGGTGTACCTTACTATAAGACACTGATGGTGAACCTTTTAGAGATCGAGTGCCCAAAATGAGACCCAAAAAACAGTAGCTTTTCCCAAAGTGCCAACATGGCAATTTAGGCAGTAACAAACTTATTGCTACCAGAATCTTTGACCTCCAATCCGACCCTGTCCACACCTTCTCACTCTTTGGACAGGACAAAGCAGCACAGTATGGGTCACTTTAAAATAGCAGGGCACTACTTGGACTGCCTGAGACTGCAGAAAGATGCCATGTCTGGCAAACTCTGTGCCTGGGAGACAGCCCGTGTGTCCACAGAGAGGCTTCAGAGTGCCATCTCTGGCACCAGTACCATATGTTCGCCACCACTGCTATAAGATGTACCCCAGAATTGGTCATCCAAAAATGGGAAAACTATATTTGACATCAATTAAACATTCCTTGTTGGGCACATAGAATGCTGCTGCATCCATTCTCTCACACACAGCTCTCCTATATTTATATACTAACACAACTTTGCTACGACCATTTGCTGACACACAGCTTTGCTACGACCATTCACTCATACACCTCTTGCTACATTCAATCACTTAGATCTGCTACATACATTTACTCATACACCTCAACACACTCTGCACAGCTACATGCATTCACTCACATACACCTCTTCTTCATCCCCAATCCAAGCCGCAACTTCTTCTAGAATTTCTCGGGCTCCATCCCCTGGCAACATCAAATATGAAAGATTTTTTCTTTCTAAAAAGTGTGTCTTTGTAGACTGAAAAATATGATACTTTAATAGAGATGAGCTGCTATAGCAGAAACACAAGTGTTGACTCATTTTTCCTTCAATTTTTGAGAAATCTATCATTATACTCATTATGTTCGGTGTACTGTTGCTGTATTGGAATTTCAGTACAATCAATACATTTTTCAACTGTCTAAAATATAAATTCACATAAATCTCCAGCAGAACTGTAATTTATATATCTTGGTTATATGTGCATTTTCATTACAGATAATTTATCAATATTTTTTTCCTTGCAAAAAGGCATATAGGGGGGAGATTTATCATTGGTTTCCACGGGCAACTAAAAGTTTTACCTCAGAAACCTAACAGAACTCAGCTTTAATTTTATAAGCGGTTGTGGGAAAATGAAAGCTGAGCTCTGACTGGTTGCCATGAGCAACTAGAACAGCTCTGCTCTAAGAGACCTCTGATAAATCTTCCCCATAGTTTTAATTAGCAGCTGTGGAGCACTGTTGATAGTATGTTAGTAGCATACCATTAGTTGAAAATAATTAATATTCCACCGGGCGGCACGGTGGCTGAGTGAGTAGCGCTTCTGCCTTGCAGTACTGGGGTCCTGGGTTTGATTTCCACCCAGGTCAACATCTGCAAAGAGTTTGTATGTTCTCTCCGTGTTTGGGTGGGTTTCCTCCGAGTCCTCCGGTTTTTTCCCACACTCCAAAACATACTGGTAGGTTGTTTAGATTGTGAGCCCCATGGGGACAGGGACCAATTTGCCATGCTTTGTGCAGCGCTGTGTACTCTGTGTGCATTATATAAATAAATAATTATTATTATAAGATAATGGACATATTCACACATTGCTGCACTCCAAAGTCGCAGAGTCAAAGCTATGGTAAGCTTCTGCATCACAGCCCCTCCCCTTTGCTCTGTGTAGACAGCTAAGACTGCAGCCCTGTGAATAAAGGTCCCCATTGCTGACAGATTGTAAAGTTTCAGTCTTGGTAACCTATATTTAAGGTATCTCCAATCTGCAGGTGTCCACCAGTCTTCATAGAAAAATTCTATGGCACAATTTTCTTGATATCAGGGTTATCTGTTTTAGGGTGCGGTCACACTTTGCGTTTACATTAGGTTTACACAATTCAACAGCTGTTGAGAGAAGATTTGACTAACTGCATTGCAATAACATTGTGTTTAGAAAATACAACATTAACATGTTGTTAACTTAATACTTTTATATAACGTTGAAGTTGTATTTGGGTAAAAGCAATGTAAGGCTGAATTCACACGAGCTTATGGCCCCCATAGACTGTGTGGCACCATACTGCTCTGTACACGAGGAAAAGATGGGACATGTCCTATCTTTCCCCGTGTGCATGGCTGTACGTCGTGCATCTCTATGGAGAGGGGAAGAGTCACACCCCTCCTCCAGTACACCAGGCAGACATACGTTCCTAAATACGGCCTTAACATGATGTTACCACACTCCTCTCCACAGCTGCTGCATTGCGTTTCAGAACACAGTGTAACCGCATTTCTCTCTGTAATAATAGGAGGAGTACCCTTGTCCACTTAATGCCAGCCACAGCATTTTAGTAGGACTGATAGTTTATGATGTCATCCTTGGGTCCCTAATAAGTTCAAGCCCCTTTATGCAGGTTCCTTAGAAATGCATGCACAGGTTTATAATGTAAGTTTATTAGATGACCACTGACGGTGAATGGGAATTCATTACCTAAACCATCTACAGCAGTCAATCAAAGTGTCAAATATATACATTTCCAACAACACTTGCAACTTTTTTATGCCAGAATTGATTCTATGTAATATACATCTCAGATGGCAAAACAAAGACCAGGCCTGAAGCGGCTATGTAGATAACGGTTGCAATGCTATGGGGCACAACAAACAAACAAAAAAACCAGTGGTTCTTAAGGGCTTCAGCAGAATAAGAAGACTACTTGTGCATTTCATGGCCCTTAGGTATTTGGGATATTAGTGTGGAATGGCATGCGTAGCCTGGTCTCTGATGTGGGTGTAAAGCAGAAGCAAATTCCACTGCAGCAGTAAGTCTCCTACACGTCCACTAATAAATCTGACTCCTGTTTTATCTACAAGCTTTTCACCATTAAATTGTCTTGTGACATTTATATTCTGTTCTTTGTAGATACTGCATTGTGTAGACCCATATAGTGTGACACAGATATTTCTTCACTCTTTATGGAGACAGCTAAGAGTCTATTTGTGCCAAGACAGTACATTACTGTGCAGATCCACCAGAAACAGCACATGTTTACAGTTATCTTGTTGGCTGGCGTTCAGCGTTCTGCCTGTTTCTTGTGTAATACAACTGGAAATTACTTACTACTCCATCTACAACTTCACTGGCTGCAAATGAATACAATCACCATAAATGTTTAGTCATCTTTTAGGAAAAATGAACATTTTTAAGGATCACTAGTAACCATTTTGTTTTCGGCTTTAATGCAAATTGTAAAAACCAGCCCCTCACACTGACCCCACTCCAATTTAATAACTAGTAGTCGCTGCAAAGACGGAAACGACGTTCACACCACCCCCCTCTGTATAATATGGAAATTTTAGGAGCTAACACAAGGATATAGTCTTGTTATTACTTGTAAGTTCCTTACACCACTTAAATTAGTGAAAGTGTGCTGGTTAAAGGGGTTTTCCCATTACAGGAAATTAATGTTATTGTTTATATTATAAAAAGTTATACAAATTTCTAATATACTTTCTGTATCAAATCCTCGCGGCTTTCTAGATCTCAGCTTGCTGTCATTCTATGGAAATCTTCTATGTTTACTTCCAGTGGATAGAAATCTGTCCATGGTCACACAGGTGCACTGCTCGTAATATCGCAGAGAGTAATCAGAGCAGTGTGATATAACGAGCCGTGCATCTGTGACCATGGTCAGATTTCTGTTCACTGAAAGTAAACATAGAATACTTCTATAGAAGGACAGCAAGCATAGATCTAGAAAAGCGTGAGCAATTGATACAGACAGTATATTGGAAAATTGTATAACTTTTTCATTTACAAACAATAACATTTATGTGCTTTAAAGGGAATGCCCCATTAAGATAATGTTCCCTATGGGACTTTGATGGGTAGTAGTTATTTTGTTAAAACACATCTAGTATTGTAGTTATGGCAATATCAAAAGTCATCTGAAATGACGGTTACGCTTTAAAGAGGCCCTCTCTAACCACAACACTTTGCATCCTTTAATAGGACACACCAAATAAAAGAAATCAATGACTTAACTATATTTTGTTTAATCAATTTTAAGGCAACTTGTCACCACATTTTCAGAAATACAGTTAGTGACAGTTAATAGAACTGTATGGGAAGCTGACACCCTTGTTTTCGCTCAAAATTGTTTCCCTCACATCCCCATAAATCAACTTTGTTATATTCCCTGGCATTTGAGGGGGCATGTCCATCTACACCTCCCCATGTCCCATGCCTCTTCTCAGCATGTCATGTGACCAGGGTGATGTCTCATCTAAGGTTCTTTATCTAGTTACGTTTGGTTTGCAATGTACTCCTTCTACTCCTCCCCATTCCTCCAAGGAGACATGCTGTGATTAGATACATACCGTATATACTCGAGGATAAGGGTGGTGGCTTACATGGCGTTTTGAACCCTTTTTAGTTATTTTTTTTCCGTTTCCGTTTTCCTGAAGATAAATTAGGAAAAAAATTGTCAAAACTGATGTGTTTTTCACAAAAAATGCCCATGTTTTTACAACGCATGCTTCTTTTAATGGACTGCTTAAAAACTGGTTCAAAACGCCACATGTGCCACCACCCTAAGCTGACTGGAGTATAAGCCGAGACCCCTAATGTCAGCTGCACGCTGACATTCTATTGCAGCGTTCCCCAAACTACGGCCCGCGGGCCACATGCGGCCCGCGGACCGTTCCGATCCGGCCCCCGACACTTGGCGCTCCAGCGCCGGGCCCTCGCGGCCTGCAACAGTCGGGCAGGAGCCTCCTGTCCGTCCGGACAGGAAGCTCCTGCCCATCGCTGTATAGTGCTCGGTGCGGCCGGAAACGCCCCGCTCAGCACCTTACGGAGCGATGTGGCCGAATACAACCCCGGCGCACATCGCTCCATGAACTAGGCTGCGCGGCCGCGCGATGTTCATCGCGCGAACCGCGCACCCCTTCCTGCCCGGACGCGGCAAGAAGATAGAAGACTTAGGTGAGTACAGGTTTTTTATTTTTTTATTTAAAGGGCAGTAAAAAGATTGTGGCGACTGGGGGCTAGTATAGTTAGTTATGAGGGGCAGAATAAGAAATAATTAATTATAAGGGGCAGTTTAGGAAATAATTAATTATGAGGGGCAGAATAGGAAATAATTAATTATGAGGGGTAGAATAGGAAATAATTAATTATGAGGGGCAGCATAGGAAATAATTAATAAGAGGCAGATTAGTAAATAATTAATTATGAGGGGTACAATAGGAAATAATTAATTATAAGGGGCAGCATAGGAAATAATTAATTATAAGGGGCAGATTAGTAAATAATTAATTATGAGGGGAAGCATAGGAAATAATTATAAGGGGCAGATCAGTAAATAATTAATTATGAGGGGCAGCATAGTGAATAATTAATTATAAGGGGCAGTATAGGAAACAATTTAATTAATGAGGGGTAGAATGGAATAATTAATTATGAGGGCAGCATAGGAAATAATTAATTATGAGGGGCATATAGTAAATAATTAATTATGAGGGCAGCATAGGAATAATTAATTATGAGGGGTAGAATAGGAAATAATTTAATTATGAGGGGCACAGAGGAATATAAATAATGTTGCGGGTTAGAAATAATTTAATTATGAGGGGCAGTTTAGTAATTAATGGGGGGGGGAGGCATATTCAATAATTAATGAAGAGAGGTCCCAGTATATTAATTAATTAATTGGGCCAATATATAAAATAGTTCACAAGGGGGTGCAGTACCGGTATATTAAATAATTAATTGAGGGGGGTGCCAGTATATTATGGATGCGGTCACATGTACCGCTATTTATTTTTAGACTTTAGTCCGGCCCTCCAACGGTCTGAGGGGAACAGTGAGCGGCCCCCTATGTAAAAAGTTTGGGGACCCCTGTTCTATTGTGTGCGCCGGCATCGGCACACACTATGATGTCAGCGAGCAGCTGACGTCATGGTGCCTGCGATGTACTGCCCATGGACACGGAGCCGATACCAGAGCTTGATTGTTTTTTTCCTTGACTCGAGTATAAGCCGAGTTTTCAGCACATTTTTTTTTTCGTGCTGAAAAACTGGGCTTATACTCAAGTATATACTATACATGGGGGGTAGACTGTAAATGTAACAAAACCTTAGATGGCATCACCCTGGTCACATGACATGAAGTGGCAAATGATTTAACAGAGCTCTTATTTATACTCCACATTCCACAAAGCAGCATGTACTGTAGCCATGAGACCTCTCAGTCAGGCACAAGAAGGCAGTGCAGTAACCGCTGAATATGCAGGAACTCACTGGACTTGCTTAGTGTCGGCGGACTCGCATCAGGTGTTTTGCGTATAAGTTTACAAACTGAGTTTTTTTTAACCATGCAGCCACAGAAAGGAACCTGTGCGTTTTTGGACCATTTTTAAAGGCACGGAAAACACGTGCATTTTTGTATGTTTACTTTGCGTTTGGCTAGTTTCAATTTGTTGTTAATTTTAAACTGATTAAGAACCACCAAACGCCTGGTAAACAAACATACAAAAACGCATGCGTTCTAATTGCATTTAAAAGAGATCCAAGAACTATGTGACAGCACCCTTATGGATAAGGACAATCGGCATAATACACAATACACATATAGGCATATAGAGACCAGGGGTGGGAACAGAAAATACATACTACACTGGAATCGGTGGAGCAAAACTTATATTCTTATTTTGGTGAATGAAATGTCAGTGAATTGGGGGGAGAGAAAAAATGGGGTCCATAAATGAGAAGGAGAGCCTGACTGGGACCAAGCTCTAGAGTGATACCATTCTGGTGACCAGGAATAAGAACAATGGGGGTCATTTACTAAGGGCTTGATTCGCGTTTTCCCGACGTGTTACCCTAATATTTCCGATTTGCGCCGATTTTCCCTGTATTGCCCCGGGATTTTGGCGCACGCGATTGGATTGTGGCGCATCGGCGCCGGCATGCACGCGACGGAAATGGGGGACGTGGCTGAGCGAAAACCCGACGGATTCGGAAAAACCACCGCATTTAAAACAAAAAAATGTTGCTTGGGACGCGCTTACCTTCACTTGGTCCGGCTCAGTGAATTCCAGTGCGGAACGATGCTTTTCAGCGCAGCAGCGCCACCTGGTGGACAGCGGAGGAACTACCTTGGTGAATCCCGGCCGGACCCGAATCCACCGCAGAGAACGCGCCGCTGGATCGCGAACAGACCGGGTAAGTAAATCTGCCCCAGTATCTTTACTGTCAGCCAGAAATGAGAGGAGAGAGATGTGATTTCCTAAGATTTTGAGAGGTGCCTGTTGGGGAGCATTAATGATGTGGCCATCAGAAAAATAGAAAATGGATGGGTAAGTGAGAGGGGACCACCTACAATATGTGATGTGTTTGGGCCTGGCTGATTTTGTATAGTATCATGACTGTTTCATTATAACTAGTTTGTCCTGATTTGTATAATTTGTGTTGATTTTACAAAATTCTAAAATTGGAGGAGGGGGTCTCCTTTATAGTTGTATATTCTAACACCTGTAGCTTTTTTTTAATATACATTTCTGTGTACAGAGAGGTAAAGGGCATTATGCACATGAAGATTGTTTTTGGACGTGTGCTAGCCATTGTTTCAGTGGCTAACTCACAGCTCCATTCATTTCTATGTGGTCATACATATGGCTGTGGTTTAGCTGTGTTGACAACCTTATTCTTCGGCCAGGCACAATAGATGGGAAATCCTTTGGGGTAAGAAGTATATGGTGCAACATCAGTTTACACACTTTTATACAATGTCCTGATGTAAATGTTTTCTAGGAAGGTGCTGGATGGATGCTTTGGAGTTGGCGCTGAAATGCTCCAGTTTATTGAAGCGCACAATGATCAGGGAAGGTAAAGAGCATGACCTGAACTCCTCTGGCGAGAACAGCCATGTCAACTTCTATGGCCTCCTGAGGGCAAACAACCTCCACAGCAATGAGAACTTCCAGTAAGTTATCCTGGCTGCATAAGAAGTAATACTAAGAAGACCAATATTTATTATTTCTTGTATTTACTTTATGTCCTTTACAGGGTTAATGTATTATTTTGCAGATTTTTGAGGGGTACGTTTTAGGATTTTCACAGCATCTTCTATTTTGACATAGCTTTTGTTCACAGATTTAGCATATCTCACCTTTATAAGAAATTACATTACTAAGAGCTGATCTGTTTTGTTACATTTTATCTGATTAGGTTGAATGACAGTGAAATAGAAAGGCAGCACTTTAAAGACCAGGACACCTATTCTGATAAATCTGATAAGGACAATGAACATGATCATGAGGAGTCTGACAACGATGGACTTGGGAAAAGTGAGGAGAGTGACAGTGACACTTCAGAAAGACAGGACGACTCCTTTATTGATCCTGAACCTTCTGATCTCATCAAGGAAACCACATACTTGGAAGAAGCACATGAAGAGCTGGGAGAGGTGAGGATGGCTACATAAATAAGTGTGCCGTTACATATAGTAGACTAAACAGCTGCTCATTTTCTAGTTGCGGTTCAATCTTGCCTAGTTTTCCTATACAGATTGTCTTAAAGTTTGTTTCCGGTTTAATCTAGAACATTATAGCAGTAAGTCGTAATCCTCCTAAACTAGCAGATCCTGGATAGTCTGTTCATGTTTAGGGTTAACATAACATTCGTGGTTTGCCATGCGGAAAAACCGTGTGTAAATCCGTACAAGTTTTATGTGCATATTTCTTTCTGTGTATCGGTAAAAACATCAACATTAATTTGTCCTCACACAATAATTCTACTGTAATATATATAGCAGGAAATCTGTGCAGTAAACCACACATAATAATAAGCGAGTGTGACAATTTACAGCTGCCTCTGTATGTGGGTCACTATACATAAAAAAATGCCATCTCAGAAAAGCGCACATTGCTTAAAAGCCTTTTAAAAATGTTTTATATTTAATATAAATCCTGTTGCTTTGCAAGTGTTTGATGACTGAATAGCTAGTATCAGGAGTTGGAATGGCTGTCGGATATCTTCCCAACCACAGATAATGAGCGAGCAGCCATCCAAGAGGAACATCTGGGTCATTTCTCTTTAACACACCAATGTACCTATCTCTTCTATTCAGTTCTGTTAAAAAAAAAGACTAAAACACGCACTGTTTTGGCAGCAACAAAAGGTGTATCTGCAGATTCACCTGAAGGAAGGATAGGCTTTATTTATATGTTTAGGGAAGTTTTTTGTTTTGTTCCCCTCCTATTACAGTTCTGCTCTCTGTCCAGATCATTTTTGCAGGACTTGGAATTTAATCACATAAATGTAGTCTTTGTTTTCACAATAAGCAAGTATGTTGGAAGACAAATACAGGCACGCATCCATGTTTTCATTAAAACGCTAAAAAGGTTTATTTTGTAAAATCTTTATTTTCACAACATTTTTTTTTTGCGGCACTCTGGAACGCGACGGAAATGGGGGACGTGGCTGAGCGGAACCCGACGGATTCGAAAAAACCACCGATTTAAAAACAAAAAAATGTGCTTGGGACGCGCTTACCTTCAACTTGGTCCGGCTTCAGTGAATTCCAGTGCGGAACGATGCTTTTCAGAGCAGCAGCAGCCCACCTGGTGGACAGCGGAGGACACACTTGGTGAATCCGGCCGACCCGATCCACCGCAGAGAACGCGCCGCTGGATCGCGAACAAGACCGGGTAAGTAAATCTGCCCGTATCTTTACTGTCAAGCCAGAAATGAGAGGAGAGAGATGTGATTTCCTAAGATTTTGAGAGGTGCCTGTTGGGGAGCATTAATGATGTGGCCATCAGAAAAATAGAAAATGGATGGGTAAGTGAGTGGGGGACCACCTACAATATGTGGCTGATTTTGTATGATCATGACTGTTTCATTATAACTAGTTTGTCCTGATTTGTATAATTTTGTTGATTACAAAATTCTAAATGGAGGAGGGGTTCCTTATAGTTCATATTCTAACAACATGTAGTTTTTTTTATATACATTTCTGTGTACAGAGAGGTAAAGGGCATTATGCACATGAAGATTGTTTTTGGACGTGTGCTAGCCATTTTGTTCAGTGGCTAACTCACAGCTCCATTCATTTCTATGTGGTCATACATAGGCTGTGTTATAGCTGTGTTGACAACCTATTCTTCGGCCAGGCACAATAGATGGGAAATCCTTTGGGGTAAGAAGTATATGGTGCACATCAGTTTACACACATAACAATGTCCTGATGTAAATGTTTCTAGGAAGGTGCTGGATGGATGTTGGAGTTGGCGGCTGAAATGCTCATGTTTATTGAAGCCCCAAATGATCAGGGAAGGTAAAGAGCATGACCTGACTCTCTGGCGAGAACAGCCATGTCACTTCTATGGCCTCCTGAGGGCAAACAACTCCCACAGCAATGAGAACTTCAGTAAGTTATCCTGGCTGCATAAGAAGTAATACTAAGAAACCAAATTTATTATTTCTTGTATTTACTTAAGTTCCTTACAGGGTTAATGTATTAATTTGAGATTTTTGAGGGTACGTTTTAGGATTTTCACAGATCTTATTTTGACAAGCTTTGTTCACAGATTTGCATATCTCACCTTTATAAGAAATGACATTACTAAGAGCTGATCTGTTTTGTTACATTTTATCTGATAGGTTGAATGGACAGTGAAATAGAAAGGCAGCACTTTAAAGACCAGGACACCTATTCTGATAATCTGATAAGGACAATGAACATGATCATGAGGAGTCTGACAACGATGGACTTGGGAAAAGTGAGGAGAGTGACAGTGACACTTCAGAAAGACAGGACGACTCCTTTATGATCCTGAACCTTCTGATCTCATCAAGGAAACCACATACTTGGAGAAGCACATGAAGAGCTGGGAGAGGTGAGGATGGCTAAATAAATAAGTGTGCCGTACATAGTATAGACTAAACAGTGCTCATTTCTAGTTGCGGTTCATCTTGCCTAGTTTTTTCTATACAGATTGTCTAAAGTTGTTTCCGGTTTAATCTAGAAAATATAGCAGTAAGTGTGTAATCCTCCTAAACTAGAGATCCTGGATAGTCTGTTCATGTTTAGGGCTAACATAACATTCGTGGTTGCCATGCGGAAAACCGTGTGTAAATCCGTACAGTTTATGTGGCATATTTCTTTCTGTGTATCGGTATAAAAACATCAACATTAATTTGTCCCACACAATAATTCTACTGTATATATAGCAGGAAATCTGTGCAGAACCACACATAATAATAAGCGAGTGTGACACATTTACAGCTGCCTCTGTTGTGGGTCACTATACATAAAAAATGCCCATTCAGAAAAGCGACCATTGCTAAAAGCCTTTTAAAAATGTTTTATATTATATAAAATCCTGTTGCTTTGAAGTGTTTGATGACTGATAACTAGTATCAGGAGTTGGAATGGCTGTCGATATCTTCCAACCACAGAAATGAGGAGCAGCCATCCAAGAGGAAAATCTGGGTAATTTCTCTTTACACACCAATGTACCTACTCTTATTCAGTTCTGTTAAAAAAAAGACTAAAACAGCACTGTTTTGGAGCAACAAAAGGTCTCTGCAGATTCACCTGAAGGAGGATGGCTTTATTATATGTTTAGGGAAGTTTTTTGTTTTGTTCCCCTCTATTACAGTTCCGCTCTTGTCCAGATCATTTTTACAGGACTTTGAATTAATCACATAAATGTAGTCTTTGTTTCACAATAAGCAAGTATGTTGGAAGACAAATACAGGCACGCATCCATGTTTTCATTAAAACGCTAAAAAGGTTTATTTTGTAAAATCTTTATTTTCACAACATTTTTTTTTTTTTCAAGGCGGGTGAAGCATCACAAACAGAAACCGTGTCAGAAGAGCACAAGAGTCTGATCTGGACTTTACTGAAGCAGGTCCGGCCGGGAATGGACTTGTCTAAAGTGGTGCTTCCCACTTTCATCCTGGAGCCTCGCTCTTTCCTTGATAAGCTGTTGATTTCTTATACCAGCTGATTTTTCGTGAGTAAGTGTGAACACTCTGGTATTTTGTTGTTAACTACCATAATGGTTGCAATAATATATATATATATATATATACATAATATATATTAATGGCTGACACACCACCATCCATTATGGTGATAAAGCTGGCGTTCTGTAGACAGGAGCATATGATGGGCCACGTAATTAGGTGCCAAAGTCCCACCAATGTGTTGCACTGAGCAATGTGACCTGGAAGATCCAGCCTTGCATGCCCAGAGAGTTGAAGCTGGCCCATACTATTGTGACGAGTACCCCTGGTGTGCGAGCATAGTGTGCCTATGGCCTATGTACTGCTTGCGTAATGCAGACATACACCAATGTTATGGCGCAAACCTCTGAACTTATCAAAACCCTAAAATGTCCATTTAGAAATTTGGAAGATCTTGGGCATCTTGGACCTCGTACCCACAAACCGTTTTTTGTGGACGTCTGTTATCCGTTATTTTTCAGTTATTTTCCGGTTTTTTCTATTGTTATGGAAGGGTGGTAGTGCTCCCACGCTGATGACAGAAGTGCCGTAAACAACATACCGTTTTTTTGGATATAAGACGCCTGATATTAAGGCGCACACATCACTGCCTGCATAATGTCTAGGTTAATAATAAGGCGCACCGGATTATAAGGCGCATTGATTATAAGGATGAACGACCAGCAGGTGGCAGACTGTGCACAGTTCAAGGCAGCTGTTGTCTGTAGTACAGTTCATATATAAGGCGCACTGGACTATAAGGCGCACCTTTGATTTCTGAGAACACAAGGATTTTTTGTGTGCCTTATAGTCGAAAAATACGGTATGTTCACGGGCATGAGGCCTTTGTTAATATGGTGGGAGATGAGCAACATCTGAAAGATATAGGATCAGATACTAGTGGCCTGTGGTACATCATCAAGACGTCTATATGTGGCCAGGACACCCCTGAGTTTTGTTGTCGTAGTAGTTGCGCCATGTATCTGGCCATACAATACGTACTAGTTTTTAATGCAAATACGTAAAATCTATATCATGAAATATGTGTAATTTGTAGATTATTGTGTTTGTATTTACTAGGGCGGCTTTAGAAGAGAATGCATATAGTCGAATAGAGAAAGTTGTCAAGTGTTATCTTTCAGGATTCTACAAAAAAACCAAAGGTTTGTTTAGTTTTTTACTGTACTCTTTGTTTTACATATTATTTTGTCAAATTGATAATTACTTTTCTCTTCAACCCTTTAAGGAGGAGGATTTTTTTCGCTCATTTTCACATCTCCAACTTCTCATTCAACTTCTATTTTCGCTCTCCAAAAATCCATGACTTTTTGTTGCTTTTTTAATACATTTTAAACATTAAACAAATGTGTGTTGAAAAAATAAAAAACCTATCGCCATCTCCTGACCCTTTGTTAACATTTTGAGAACTGTGTGACATTTTGATCCACTTTTTATTACATTTTTTATTTGATGTAAAATGTTGTAAAGTCACGTTTTCGACATTTGGGAGCTATTTTCGTTATGGGGTTCACCTCACACCATAACCATTTTATTATATTTGCTAGATTGGGCATTTTGTGAAGCGGCGCTACCCTAACATTTTGTGCTTTTTATTGTTTATTACATTTTATATCGGTTCTAGAAAGAGGGGGTGATTTGAACATTGGTTTTTAAAAAATGTATTATTTTTTAAACTTTTTTTTTTTTTTTTTGCTATTTCTTAAACCATTTAAGGTACATTAACCCTGATAGTCTGGTTGATCCTACCATATACAGGCAGTACAAGATAGGTTTTGTAGGTTTGTTTTTTGGCAATTTGGAACTGATATTTATAATTGTAAACACAGCAAAAATGTTTTGGTCTCTGTGAAATTGATTTTAAAAGTTGGGTTGTCATCAGAACCAGGATTAACAATAAAGCTTAATTGCAGCCACCTTTCATAACTGTTACAGCTGATTATTGCAGCCTATGGCTAAAATACAGTAAATTACATCCAGGGGTCTATAAATTGGTGTTTAAGTAGGAGACTGGTTGTACTGCAATACGACTGTGGGTATTAGTCGTGGGTGTTTGCTGCAAAATGCAGCAAACCCCACATGTGTATGAAGAGGGCTCAGCCCGTAAGCCCTCTTTTTATACACCCCCCGCACCTCTGTGCCGTACATGTACGACGCGGATTGTGAAGGGGTTAAGGAAGAAACTATTCACTTTGTATTGGTCGTTCCCACAAAGTCTAAATTTAGTCCATGTTACACTGACAGGTCCTGCCTTAACCAACAGTTAAATGCCTTAAAAGTAAAGAAGATACTACAGGGTGATTTCATTTAACTATATAAGTTGCCCGGCTTGCCTATGGCTTGCACATTAGATATAATTTCATACCTTCTCACCTTCTTTTCACATTTCCTCCTTTGTAGGGCCTAAAGAAACCATACAACCCTATTCTCGGAGAAACATTTCGCTGTTTGTGGATACATCCAAAGACCAACAGCAAGACCTTTTACATTGCAGAGCAGGTATGTACTAGAATTACCAAACCAATTTGTTACAGACCTTTAATTATATTAGTCAAGGCAACACATCGTGTCCCTCCAACAATTGTATACTGTCCAACTGTATCAAATAGTATCCCAAAGCACAAAGAGCAATCTGGTCAAAAAAGTCCTATTTTTTGACCTGGTTTAATATATTGTTTGTGATGCATGGCTTTTAAATTGGAATGTTTAAATAAAAACTGACTTTTTGACCAGATTGCTCTGTATACTTTGGGTTATGTACTAGACTGTCTGTGTTGACCAGTGTAGAGGTTTTTGGGCACTGTTTGTGTGTATATTTTCTAATTTGATCATGTTTTACAGCGGGGTTCGGCAGTCGGGCAGGGGCCTCCGTCCGTCCAGACAGGAAGCCCCTGCCCGTCACATTGTAGTGCTCGATGCGGCCGGAAACGGCCACTCAAGCACTATTATTGCTGGTGGAGCGATGTGGCCGGAAAACCACCCCGGCACACATCGCTCTTTGAACCTGCATGCGCGGCCGTGCACGTTTTCCTGTTCAGCAGCCGCAAGAAGAAAGAAGACGCGGGAGCCAGAGGTGAGTATAGGATTTTTAGTTTTTTTTTTTTTTTTAAACAGCAGTAAAAACATTGTGCCTAATAACTAATTACTAATAAAATAACTAATGGTGAGGGGGGTACATATAGAATAACTAATGGTGGAGGGGCAGCATAGGAAATAATTAATGGTGAGGGGCAGCATAGGAAATAATTATGAGGGACAGTCTAGTAATTAATAGGGCAGCATATTCTATAATTAACGGAGAGGGGTCCCAGTATATTTAATAATTAATTGACCCAATTAATTTATTCATTGGGCGAATATATAAAATAATTCACAAGGGGGTGCAGTATATTAAATAATTGAGGGGGGGCAGTGTATTAGATGCGGTCACATGTACCGCTATGTATCCGGCCCTCCAACTGTCTGAGAGGGACAATGAACGGCCCCCTATGTAAAAAGTTTGGGGACCCCTTTTTTACAGTGTGCTTTACAGGTGTTATAGACATTTTGATAAACCAGGGACACTTACTCATAGATCCAGGCCTCCTTCCTTCTAAAATCACTATTTAAAATTATACTAAGGATACAGAAGGACTCTGGGGTGGGGGGTGTTACCAGGACCACTGTGGGCTGTAGCTTTACAGCTGATAAACTGTTAAGCTATGCTGAAGTTTAATTAGTAGATTTTAAAAGGAAGAAGGCTGTGGATAACAAATATAGGAAGATTTGAGAAAGTGCCCCTGGTTTATCATTGTGGATTTTGATGGTGGATTTCCTTTAACTTTACATTTGGTTTTTAAAATACTAATGTGAGAATCGGACAATGACGATTCTTTACAACTGCTAACCAGATTTATATGAGCGGGTAATAAAATAAAGGAAAGAAATGTGAAATATTATACTTCAAGGGAAAACGGTAGCTTTTTCCTGGGAAATCACAACCAGTCAGGCATTTCCCATCAAAATGTATTATTATATCGCCAACCTTACATCACAAAGAAAACTTTATAGAAAGGGAGCATCTTTATACTCTAGTAGGGCACATGAACTGGATTAACGCTTTTGATGATGTATATTTAATATTTAGGTTATTTATTTTTGGCTTCAGTATAATTTGGGGTAGTAACGAGCATGCATTGGAATCTGTAGCCCACTCATTGTGTGCTGATCTTTTCACTCTCATTTTCACTGAGATGTCACGGCTCTTGTAGGTCCAGGTAGTTTCTCTTACTGACAATAAAAGTAATAAAGGATGTATTGGTAACCACAGTTTTCCTTCCATGTGAGGAGCCTGAAATACTAAATCAGCCCTCTGGGGGAGCTTAGAAACTGCCATCTAGTTCTCTTTCCCGAATACCTGGGTGGTATGCATTTACAGGAAAGTGTAGACCTTGGAGGTGTGCGTTTATAAGCTTTGTCCTATAATGGTATCGTAGAGCAAAGATCTTACATGCTAGAAATTGTAAGACAAGAAAGAAAAAAATATTTTCTGGAAACAAATTTTAACATTACACCTTATTGTTGACCTAAATCTATGTTCTCAAGTAATTGAATTCTTTCATTATTTTAATAGGTTTCCCATCATCCACCTGTGTCTGCCTTTTATGTCAGCAATCGAAAAGATGGATTTTGTCTTAGTGGGAGTATTTTGGCCAAATCCAAATTTTATGGTGCGTTGGAAATATTTTTTTTCTTATTTTTTATTTAAAATCTTTATTTCTGTATTTTTTCTGACTATAGGCTGCCTTCACATGCATGCCTGTACACCTTAAGCTGTACACCTTGTACATCTTGCATTATACAGAAATATGATGCAAGAACTTCCCATAAATGTTAATGCAGCGGCTTCTATTCATAAATCATGGACACATTTTTAATATTTGAGCTTTACATGTACTGTAGGCAGAAGTTTTGGTGTATGAAATCGATAACAGAATAGGGAATATAAAATGGCCTTGATATCTAAGGACTGCTTTTTTTTCTTGAAGGTAATTCATTATCGGCTCTCTTGGAAGGAGAAGGAAGACTTACATTCCTTAACAGGGGAGAGGACTACACCATGACTATGCCATATGCCCATTGTAAAGGTACTAACGTCATAATCATTGGTGGACATTTATAAGGGCTTCTAGGCCAGCAAACCACCAGAAATTACTATTATCCCCTTAATGCCATCTCCGACCGGTGTGGGATGTTTTGTGCTGCGCGTCTGCAGCCAGCAAACTTTTACTTTGTATGATGCACAAATTTCTACACCAAGGACCTGGCATAGAAATATATATACGATTTGCGGCCACCCCAGAGCCTAAGCTGCTTGATGTATCCAGTGGCATCTTCCTCATATGCCGGCATATGACAAATCTCCCCCATTATGTTTTCTGCAATAGATATGCAACTTATGTTACTTTTATCTGTACAGGTATCCTTTATGGCACAATGACACTTGAGCTTGGAGGAAATGTTACCATTACATGTGAGAAAACTGGTTACAGTGCCATTCTAGAGTTTAAACTTAAGGTATGTGTGCCTTTCATTGCTAGTGGCTGATTTTATTGTGTGTACTTACCTTTAAGACTCTAGCAGCATTGTTTGTAGGGATGAAACGGGTAGGTAATGCAACATTTATCCAACAGTGACCTAAAAGAGAGGCAGAATTAATGGTCACTACTCAACGGAAGATGGAAATAGATGGATGGATCCAGAGGGATTGGGGGAATGGACAGTTTGCTTTTTCCTAAAAGAGCTGAATTATATGATACTGCAGGTGCTTCCCTTCTGGAGTTCTTTTCTTTTTGTAGTGAATCAGATGTGTTGATGAAGAGAAGACTGGCAAAGACCTTGGTCTTGTTAAATCACTGCTCTCTGCTGAATGTTTTTTGATGGTGAACTAGGATTGGATTGCACTCACAGCTTCAAGTTTTATTTATCCTATGTGACACAAATACAACTTTTCTCATGTCCCATGACAACCGACAGAGCAATACAATTTATCTCATTCACGATTATAGTGGGATGTGCTTTACAGTTTGTCATTAAAATTTTCAATGGAGATTCCTAATATATTTTAGATCTTTTTATGTAAGAATTGTTTTGTTACATGGGCATCCATGTAATCCAGACTGTATTTCCTGGACCAAACCTACTGGAGACAGCAGTGCTCACTACATTCTATGAAGTTAAGAGTCGGCATCTTCTCATGCTGGGAGTACAAGATGGGAGGAACGGCAAGGATCATATATAAATGATGCTTAGAGTTCAGGTCTCTGCACAGTATTTGATGTAGGAAATGAGGCTACGGTATGTATGAAGACGGCCTAAAACAACAATATCTAGAGTACATAGTGTACAATTGCCAGAAATGAAACATAAATGACTGCTCATATCTCCAGTTCACTGGTTATATGACATCTTGCATCTTTATTTTGTTTCTGTACTATATCATGTGACTTGCGTCACTTTTACTGAGTGTAAATTTGTTGTGGACGTGCGCTGTTCTGTTACTTTTAATGCAGTAATTTATGTTGAGTCCATCTGCTTTATTTCTGCGGCCGAAATTAAAACACTATAACCGTTAAGGACTACAAGGTACGTATCTGTTTGCTGTCCAGGTATACAGTTGGTACTTGTGGATTATAAAGGAATCCTGCAGAGCTTCTAAAGAGTTCAGTCAGTTACATGGCAATGATGCTTAGATGATCTGCTCTCTCTGCATACATCATACTACAGCTCATTCGGCTTACCTAGAATTGATGGAAGGAACCATCAATTATTTTTGCTCTACATGCATGCTATATATCTGCTTGTTGTAGTTCTAATATTATTGTTTACTCTATTATATACTGAAAATCTATGTCCTGTATTTCCAAATTCGAGATTAATCCTCCGTGGGATCATTTGTTCATAAAATATGTTCTATACATACCGTATACATATATGTTTTTGAAATATGGCTTGCATCATTTTCTTATCTCTGACGTAGACCCCTGATAAAATGGTGCAGTCCCGTGGAGTTTCCTATGTAGAATTTCCATGAGCTGAGTAGGGCTGAACATGGCACGGTCACAAGACAAAGGTCATTAGTTTTTCTTCCTGACCTGACATATATCCTGTGCCATATAACCTTTTTGCTAGATGTGTCCAACCCTACTAAGGCCACAAGTGCACTATATAAGACAGTTGAAGTATTTTATATTCCGGTATCTGGCAAATGTCTGTGAACAGATAAGACGGCAGGAGCAGAGTTTTGGTACAATGTTTGCTGTAATTATCAGTCCCTCTTAAGGACAGGAGTGAAACCCTTTATATCAGGGTTTGCAGTGACCAGCCTTTCTGGTCGCACTTCTCTTCAGTCGTGTACACTAGCACTACACAGGACACATCCATGAACTCCCTAGAACTGTGGAAGCATAAGAGCGAGCACCTTACAAATTTTGGGTTTGAACCCTATCGCCTAAGACTATGGTACTTCAAGCTCATGTATATTACAAAATTATATGGTTCCCTATTTGAAGGAAGTCTACCATCAAGATCAAGCATGATAAATCAACTTTTTCTCACAGATCTGAGCACTGTGAGTATGGTAATCTTATATTTGTTTACCAAGGCCAACCTCCTTCTAAAATCAACTTTTAAAATTATGGTAACTAGGAGTGTGCTTCCAAAGCTCCTCTGTGCAGCAGATTCACAGGTTGTTGCAGTTTGCAACTCCCCTCTCCCACTATGTGCTGAAACTTCCTGTGGCAGAGGGAGGGTGGAAGTGCTGAGGGAGCAGAGGGTGAGGCAGTGAAACAGCCTGTGAATCTGCAGCATAGAGGGGAACTAGTAACGCTCCGCCCCTTCTCGAGCCCTTCCCTTGTGTCCTGGTTTATCATGATTTTGTTGGTAGATTTGCTCTTGCTCCAAGTTAAAATAGTTGTTACCTGTTTTAGTTTTTAATGAAATACAGATTTAAAGTTGAATTAATGAATAATCAGAGCAATAATCTGTAACAGTGTACAGGAAGAACAGAAGAGGCAAAGAATGGAAGAGGCCCATATCTTCATGTATTTCTACTAAACAAATATGAGCCGTTAAATAATGAACAGTGGACGTTGGATAGAAAAACATTAGTGGATGCAACATCATCACTGATTGTCATGTGACCTTTGCTTATAGACATCCACAGCACTAGAAGTGATGGGATGAATATGATGCAGCTGTGAGCATCATATACAAGGAAAGTGTGCAAAGGTCCGTTGCTGCATGGCACTGTGGGTTGGGAATGGACTAGCTATAAGTTAGCTCTAATCTGGTACAAATGGGTCAGGTACCTACACTAAGGTGTATATCTTGATGGGTCATTGCTATGATTGTAAACATTGTTACTTTACATTGCAGCCGTTTCTTGGAAATGACGATAGTGTTAATCAAATATCAGGGAAAATTAAACTGGGAAAAGAGGTTCTGGCCACCCTGGAAGGCCACTGGGTAAGTCATCATTCATAAAAACCGTGTAACTATGGTTTATTGCCACAATGTTTTACACAAAATTCAAACCTCACCCTCTGTTATAGCCCGGGCCAATCATTCCAGGTTAATTTAACACTTATGATCAACAACTTTAGTTGAGCCCTCCCATTATTTGTAGTGAGAAATCTAGTGCAGCAATGTAGAATGAAAGGAAAACATTAACAATCTTCTATATTGGAGAGCATACCAGAACCCCCCAGGTGCAAGTGTTAACTGGGCCTTCATTGTGTTATTAAGACAACCCCTGTCCATATGTTGGGGCTTATAGACATAATGGTGTACCCTGCTGTGCAGGAGAAACTATAAAAGGGCAAATAGCTTATGCCATCACTTTACAGAATGGAAATAACCATTTCAAGGGGTTATTTTTGTTTCTTTGGTTAAATTACAGTGCTCGTTCGCTGGTACTGGTATTGCAGCTGATTCACCCAACTTTTTATATGCACACTGCCTTTTAGGACAGTGAAGTCTTTATACATGAAAAGAAGACCGATATATCCGAGACCTTCTGGAACCCAACACATGAAATTCGGCAGCGCAGACTGATACGTTGTACCGTGCAACGCGAAGAGCAGGGAGAATTTGAATCTGAAAGGTAATTTTTTTTTTCTGTGAATATGAGCTCCAGGCAAATATTGATAGATTTCACACAGTCTGAGCTTGATGCCACTTGGTGAGGTTAGGGGGAATTATCTTCTGATTTCTCTTTTCTTCATTTCAGGCTCTGGCAGCATGTTACAAGGGCGATCAATAACAAAGATCAGACAGAAGCCACTCAGGAGAAGTTTGTTTTAGAGGATGCACAGAGGAAAGCTGCCAAAGAGAGGAAGGCAAAGGGAGAAGATTGGACCTGCAATCTCTTTGAACTGGAGACGGTCTCTGGGGAATGGCATTATAAATATGCAGAGTAAGCTCACTTCTCTTTCTGCACAAACCTATATTTATAGTGTTCAGTACTGGAACTCAATTGGAAGCCTTTGTAAATCCAGATACATTTTTTTGTTTTACCTTTTAACCACTTTACAATTTTACCTAAAGACACCTAAAGCCCAACTAAGTGACCCTTATGGGTTCATCAGTGATATATAAGTTGGCCCCAATCCACAGGATAGCAGTTAACGTGGTGATCGGTGAGCGTCTCAGTAATGGGAACCCCACGGACAGAACAGGGGTAATGGGAACCCCACCACAAGAACAGGGGTCTGTTGTACCCGAAGATGAAGATAGTAGATAGTTGTGCATGCACCAACTGCTTCATTAATTTCTATGGCGCTAAGGTAGATTCCCACGATTCTATCAATAAGACCCCCCCCCCCCACTTATGCTGTGGATAGGAGCTAACTTGTAACTCACTGGAGAGCCTCATTAAGTTGTGTTCACAAATGACATTTACATTGTGTTTGAAATGCAACAGCTGAGTATAGGAGATTTACCAAATTATATTGCTCTTAAAATTTCCGTTTACAAAGCGCAATTTTAACATTGCGTTAACAGCATGTTTATGTTAGTTTTTGTTAACATGGTGTTAGCACATGTGTTAACATTGCACTAGCGGTTGTGTTGTTTTTTAAATTCAAATTATAACAGCAATGTAATTAGGCAAATTTCCTTTCAGTTGTTGAAAAAAAAAAGATAATGCACACCAAGCCACACGGACCAGCCGCACAGATGGCACACACAAAAAGTAGCTATGTACGGGTACACCTACGGCGTTCTGGAAAAAAATATTACCAGGCACCGAAAAAAAACCTATGTGCACCGCGCAAAAAGGCGCTACAAATGCACCTAGCTTGCCCTAAGACAAACTAACTACCGCTAAGATTGCTAAAGATTCTGTGCAGCGCTATTCACACGGCGCACTGAAAAGTGCGTCCAGTGCAGAACAACGCTAACACAGCGCACTGAAAAGTGCGTTTGGGTTCAGAAGGGACAGACAGGGAAAAACGGAAGACACGTGGGATCACACAAGGCGATCACACAGGGAACACACAGGACACAGGAAAAAACAGATAGGATGGGAATTTGTAGGGAACAATAGGGATCAGATAAGGATCAGAACACTATTTATAGTGTAAAAGTGTATTTTGGTGCACACAGTAACGCTCTTTCCTCTCTCCAGCGATACCAAACCAAAATGGTGCCGCTGGAGGAAGAGGAAAGTGCTAAAAGCACGTTTTTTAGCCTAAAATCGCTGTAATTGGCCAGTCAGGTTTGACTGGCCAATCACGGCGATCGGCGGGCGGGACCAATTTGATTGGTCGGGTGACGGAGACAGGAACTCCTCCTGCCTCTGTCACCCAAATTTCAGCCCGATGTCACCACGTCTCGCGACGTGGTGACAATTCTAAAATAGTATGCGCTCGCGCAGTAGCTGTACTGCGCTGAGCGCCAATAGTGGGAAGCTGCGCAGTACAGCTACGGCGCGGAGCGCTAAGGGGTTAACATTGCACTAGCGGTTGCGTTGTTTTTTAAATGCAAATTATAACAGCAATGTAATTAGGCAAATTTCCTTTCAGTTGTTGCATTGCGTTTTAAAACACAATGTAAACACCATGAGTGAAAGCAGCCTTACTCGTTGCAGCAAGGTTTCCCCTTGTCAGGTATAAGTGGCATAGAATTCTTTTTATCTTTTATTCATTTGTATCTTTACATCATATGTCTATGATGATCCCTTCTGTTTTGCATATTTTTAGTACCAGACCATGGGACCCCCTGAACGACCTGGTTCAATTTGAAAAAGATGGTGCCATCCAGACAAAAGTCAGGCATAGGACTCCAATGGTACGTTCAGGGAGTGTAATTAGTCTCAATAACCAAGGGGCAAAGCGGGACAAATGCAAATATCAGGTAGGTTTGGAGACAAAATAATGGCTTACCTGTCTCTGTCCTGTGAAGATCCAGGACGCATGTGTATACTGGAAGCTTAAAGTACTAACCTATGGCAAGGCTGGGAATCTGATTATGTCAGTGTCTGCTTCACTGGTATGTAAAAACACAGGGGGGCTCCTATGCTACCATGTCTATGCTACAATAATACATGTAGATTAAGGATGACAACCCAGAACAAGATGGAGGAGATTTATCAGAAGTGTCTGAGAATAAAACTACTCTAGTTGCTCATCCAATCAATTTCCTATCAGATCTCTGCTTTAATTCTTATAAACTGTTGTGGAAAACCTGAGCTCTGATTGGTTACCATGAACTTGAAAAGTTTTGCTCTGACACTTCTAATAAACTCCTTCCAATATGTCTGAAATCGGAACCAAGCTGGAGGCTTGCTGTCACATTTGCCTGCGAATACTCATTATAGTAGAAAAACAATGAATATATATAAAAATACATTTACCATTTGCTGTTTTCTATCCTAAAATGGCTACTAACAGTGTAAGCTGCATGATTATTCTCCCTGATCTGCTCATTACAAAAACACTTTTTACTACATACAAAATATGCATATCCCAGGAAACTTTACTTTTAATGTCCCATATGTATGAAAATTCTGGTTTGCAGATATAGATAATACCAATTTATTAATTGGTATTGTAGCTTCTCTTGACTATGGCGCTTGCAGTTCTAAACGTACAGTTCTGTGTATTACAGGTCTGTGTTCCAAAGCTCAAACACAAGTCAAGCGGCCAGCAGAAGAAAGGAGAAAGTGGGTGCTCCTCCCCGGAGCTGGATAATCAGGACTCGTCTGGCAGTGAAGGTCAGATTTCATGTGGAAATTTAAAACACTAAATGCAACTCGCAAGTGTTAAACGTCATTTCTAAGGGTGCGGTCACACTGTACGTTATTGGACCGCTCTTGGTCCGTTCTTGGCATGTTTTTAAAAGCACTGAAAATGCATGCTGTAAGCAGCTGTATTCACATTTAAGTTTCCACAAATGAAGATAAACTGATTCAAACCAGCAAAACGCATGGTAAAAACGGACCGAGAACTGACCAAGTATATACACCATGTTCCATGATGCATCAAAACGTCAATATAGGAGAGCTCCGGTGCTTTTATTTTTGTAGTAAATTTACTAGGAATTCAGGATGTTGTAGTGGTCTGACATTGTTGAGTCCTGCACTGCTCAAGAAAATTCAAAGTGTCATCTGTGGGAAGAACAGGAACCATCATAATTGTGGAAATCACCTCACCTGCCCATACAAAGGTTGTGATAACGCTTGTATACAGGCAGTTTTTCTTCCTCAAAAAAGAACTGTGCCTGCCGGCTAAGCCGTGGACTGCAACCTTGTGGCCCGATGTGAGGTCATGGGACCAGCTCTGTTCCTGTCACTTGACCTTACACAGCCACGGCCGGGAAGAGCCCAGCCTTTGCAGCACACCATATTTACCTTGGCCGCACTCAGGTAGGGAGGGACTGCCAAGGCTACTTACTGCACATGGAGTAGCCTTTGCGCCCATTCTCAGAAGAGGCTACTTTGCACTCCTGTATTCTGTCTAGAAAATTAGCATATTGGATACATAAACTGCAGATTAGGTTACACATTTTTTTAAGGTTAGGGAAGGATAGTTAAGTGTATAGGATTTTATACTCTCCCTCGGCAAAAAATACTCCTCGAAAAATGTTAGTTTAACCTCTTAATCTTGTTCATTTAATTTATGTTTTGTCAGACAGGATTGGAACTCACAACATTAACATTTGCAGGCAAAAATGTTACCACTGAGCTATAGACTTGTATCCTTCCCTTTACAGCAGACATCTACCATCAAAATCAAGCATGATGTACCAGGGACACGTACTCATAGATCCCGGCACCATGACTTTGTTATTGTGCTTATAATTGTTATACATGGCCCCCTTCTTTCTAAAATCCCTTTTTAAAATTATGCTAATGGGGGTGTTACCAGAGACCCTCTGTGTTGCAGTTTCACCAGCTGTTGCATTGTCTTACTCGTCACCTCTGCTTCCTTTTCACTCACACTTCAGTCTGCCTGATGTAATCTCACTTCAGTAGAGGAATTTCAGCAGTGGGAGAGGTGGAGTGCTCTGCACAGTGTAAAAGCCTGTGAAGCCGCAGCACGGAGAGGCTCTGATAAGGAGCCCTACAGACTTAATTTGAAAAGTTGATTGTAGAAGGAAGGAGGCCATGGATAACAAATATAAGTAAATTACCACAGATGCCGTGTCTGGATCTATGAGTACATGTACCTAGTCTGTCATGCTGGACTTTGATGATAGGTTTCCATTAATACACTGATACATCATTGCATTTTTGTTTTGTAAAGCATATAATTAATGCAAATAAATGTAATTAATGAAAATGTGTATAAAACCCAAAGTAAATTATAATTTTATATTGACCAGGACAACCTTTACAATACAGTCATAATTGAATGTATAGCTTCTAAAAACTAGAGCTGAACCTAGGGTATCTGTCTATGTTGTTTATTAATTGCCAATTTGCTGTAACACATTTCCACAATGCAAAATACAGAAGCTTTTTAGTGTATGGGATTTATGACAGTCTCATAAATACATTTTGGGAAAAATCTGCAGCGAAAATGCCTTACCACTGCAGATTTTTCATCCTTGGAAAATAAGTGACATAATCCTTTGTCCCGCGGATGCTTTTGTGGAAATCAACCTTTGAGCTCCACTCCCAACAGTAGTGAAATCCTTGCATTTTATACATTAGAGACCACCTGATTGTGGGATTACAGCAAAGTATTCCAAAGCATAACGACGTATCATTTTGGAATAAAGTGCAGTGCTACTACTCTAAAGTCACATTCAGACGGCCGTTGTGGGCATATATCTGGACGGATATACGTCCCCATAAACAGCTATGGTGACCCGGCAGCAGCATGCTCTATGTTTCCCTGTCTCTACGGCCGTGCAATGATGTTTACTATGCAGAGGGGAGGGGTGAGCGGCGTTTATCCCTCCTCTCTAGCATACGTTTTGGCTACGTTCATTTGAATGTAGCCTAATTATTGGTATCAAACTCCAAATTCTGGTATAAGTGCATTAGCTCTTTAGAGAAATATATGAGAAAATACCTGACAAACGCCTACAACTTTCTATTTTTTGCAAAAAAAAGAAGTTGTAGTAATAAAGCTAATGGGAAAACTTGTTACTTTTAAATTTGCATTGTATTACATCAGAAATCAAAATAATGAATTGAAAAACACACTTGGTATAACTGCAGATAAGTTACCTGCAGTCAGACAACAATATGGCTGCACTGCAATGTACACATGCACATGGGATACATCTGCTCTATTTTCATCTTCTCCCATTGGCTTGAACCAAAGTGAATACGTTTATTGCCAGCTTTACACTAAAGACTCGTAGTGATTTATGTTGCTAGGTTTGTGTTATCGTTGTTAAAGGTGTATTTTATTTTATTCTTCCAGCACATGTATTGGCTCACAACACTCGAAGCAGAAAAAAGGGGACAGATCATGGAGAACTACAAAGTGCCATAGAATCCATCAAGAAAACTCAAGAAGAAATAAACAGGTGATTTATCCCTTTGTACTTTGCATGCTGGAAGTTTTTTTCAACTACATAGCCATTGGTTCACATTGTTTTGTGCGGGGGACATAAATGTGGACCTCTGAAGATCCATAGTACATGTTCTCCTAAGTTGTATTGTTTCTCTTACTCTTTTGTTCTGTTTTCTTAGGAACATCATTGCTCTTCGTAATCGTGTAACTACAAATGCCTCAAACACAGAAAGTAGTTTCCTTCAGCAAAGAGACTATTGTATTATTATCTTCCTGATTTTTCTTCAAATTGCCATTAACTATCTGTTCAAGTGAAAGAAAGTGACTCTCATAGAAGTATGTGGAGTCTGGAACTGTTGGATTGGGACCACTTCTTGCCTCACTGGCATCTTTCAGTGCTTTTTATCCTTGCCATGATGGAGGTCAGATGATTTGGACTCTTGTGTGCAATATTCTTCTTAAATGGCGCCCCCTAACTCTGGAGTTTTGTACAGCTCATCACTTTCTGTCCACATCACCAGTAGAACGAGTATGAAAGTGCCCACAACATTGTATTTAGCCTTCTCTTTGTATTCACAATAGTTTGTGTTGAACACATCACACTGTTGGGCAATGGTCAATGTTACAGATGTCCTTGAACGCACTTTGTAAATATCTTGGAATTGCTGGTTTTCTTCTCCAGGTTATTCAGTGGAAACTGAACAAAAATACATTATATTCTTATGTGAAATATCAGCACAGGAAACAAACATCTTGTTAATTCAGGTACATTTCTATCACTTTGATTAAAATATCCATAACCGGATCCTTTCTAGGAGTTAGCAGCATAGGGTATAATTGACAGAACCCTAAACCTAGAGAACATTAAAAGAGGACTACCCTACCTACAACAGCATAGCACCAGTAAGTTTCCCCCAAAGAGAAGCAAGAATGCTTAAGGGGGTATTCTGGTCACATCAAGTTCTACAGTATTGGGATAACCTGCTGATCAATGTAGGTCCCAGCAGTGGGACCCCCAAGGACGACGAGAACGGGGTCTGTTGTGCCCTCAAATAAGGTACTGGGTGACTTTTGTCAGCACCATAGACATGCATAGAGCTGCAGGCACATGTGCGAGTAGATATGAGATTACAAATTTTGTTCTTGTGATCCCACATCGAGACGTTTTTCTCCAGTCCTGTAGATTGAAGGGTAAATTGATGTTACTTGAATACCCATCTAAGGGTATATGGGTGATATTCTAGCAGACAATACTGGAGGCTGCAGCAGGACAATGTGCAGCTTTCTTGCATCAAGGAGTCTACCATCTACAATACAGTTCCACCTTTTGATTTTCATTGGTTATCTAGCCAGCAGTGTCCTCCATTTACTGATATGAAATTTCCTATCATAGGATTTATTATTATTATTTGCTGTTTATGAAAAGTCGGGCAGTGAATGATTGTTGTTCTAGTTCGTTGTTACATAGACAAACCTAGTTTATCACCATGTGTTTACCACATGTTCATGTAAAGTCTTTTCCCGGAGGAACCCCTTCAAATAATAAATGAAATATTAAGATACTAGTGTTCTTTAAGCTTCACATACAATGAAATTAATAATGTATGTGATGTCATTGTGCTGAATTGGTTTCCTGCTGCTCATAGGTTTTTAAATCACAGAAAACCCCTTAAAATACTCAGACACCAAACTTAATGTCTCTGTAGATTCTGAGCTGTTCACAGGAGAGCTAGCAGTCACTAGAGAAGGTACAGACAGTATATACTGTTACTGTCTACCTGAATGCACAGCACGTAATGACTTCCATGTACTTGATCCTGTGTCAATTCCACCTGCTCTTGAGAATAACCCATTACCTGTATAATCACCCATTACCAGGTAGCTGGAAGTGCCACTTTCCTGGCAAACTCTTGTAGAAAAAGTGCAGTTTGTACCAGCAACTTATCTCCCCCCCCCCCCCCCCCCAAAAAAAAAAAAAGCATCATGAAATCCAATGTGCCAAAGCCTTCTTTCCTGACATCCGCTGCCAGGGGAGAGACTCCATACACATGAGATGGTCTGCCCAAAAATGGCTCGGCTTATGCCATAAACAGATGTAAATAATAATAACAGCTTGCTGAGAGTTTAACATGAAAATAGAGATCTCAGCAAATCCTGCTATATTAGAAAGGTGTTCATGTCTCAATCTGGTGACTACATAGCCAATGCTCGCAAGACGTGGAGCTTTACGGGTTGTCTTTAGATAAAGTATCTATTTGTCTCTCCAATAAGTTGGAAATCTGCACCCATATTGTTAAAGTAATGAAGGACCAATATAGCTTGAGCTCATGTAACATAAGATGACTATCAGTACTTGTCCCATTAGTTCCTTTGTTTTCCGGCAGTCATACCCCTGGTGTCCAATAGAATGCACTCGTTTTTTCGTGGTGCAGTAATTCTACATTTGCCTCAATGTTTTGGTTTTGCCTAGAATAATGATTTCTATGTACTCACTATCTGACTGCAGGAACTTTCGAGTAGAGAAATTCCAATGTAATTTAAGGTGCAACAGGTGATAGAATAATACACACTTTTCTGAATGGGTTTTCAGCTTGTTCCCTTTACACATAATTATTCTTGGAAATGCTGGCATTTTCTCCTGTGTCTATGGTTTCAGTTATTTGTATTTATGTTAGAACTTATGCATTTCAAGCTGAATTATTTTTTTAAGACTTTTTTTCTTTTTATAAAGATGATTGTTTCATGTGCATTTTACGCCCTGGTCAGTAAAGCACTATCCTGCCGATACCGTGTAACCAAGAACAGGAGACGCCATAATCGTTACTTCAGCATTGATGTCATAGCTTTTTACATTGTACAAGGCAGAAAAGTGAAATACTGTGCTTACAGTTTGTGGTAAGGTGCAGCAGAATGGCTGCAAATCAAACCCACAGTAAAATAAGCATCTATACACACTTTTATACATCTGTGTTTTTACTGTCCCTAGAACTGTTTTATGGAAAAGCATATTGTGGTATATTTAGGGTTCTAACAAAGCTGCTTTAATGCATCTACTCGCCTGTTTCCTCTATTCTATCACTGGCAGCCCAGTGCCACCGGCTAAGGCCACGTTCACACACTGTGTTTTGATTTACATTTAGAAATACAAAACGGGAAAGAATGTGTCCCAATCAGATGAAACCTAAATGTTTGCAATTGGCAATGAACAACAAAAGGTTTTGCCAGAACACAATGTGAAACACGTGTTGCTCTTTCCTGGTCGGAAACACATCTGCAATCGGGGCAAGCTGCCCGCTGTGTTTAAGTTGTGTATCTAAAAGCAGCATGTGAACATGACCTGAAAAAGCAGCCAGGCGCTGTTGATCTCAGTCAGTTCTATTGACTTTAAATCCTTTTACATAAAGTTGCATTAAAGGGAACCTGTCACCAGGAGACCCATTTTTACCACTCCCCCAGTCCCCACAGAGTATAGTACATACACAGCCAAAGCGTTTTGTATAAAACATATCTGTTTTTCTGTAAAACCTATGTTATATAGTACCTTTCAATGCCATGTGCTGTTTGACTAGGCACTCATCCCCTGGGAGTGGCTATAGAGGAGCAGCCCCCCCCCCCCTTGGGAAATCGCTCCTTCATGTTTTCCTTTTCAAATAAATTAAAACGCCCATCACCCCCTGCTCCTCTACAGCCACTCCCAAGTGATGGGAGTTATTCATATATTTGAATACTTCTATTTGGACACATGGAGGAGCGGTTTCCCAAAGGGGGGGGGGGGGGCAGCTTCTCTATAGCCACTACCAGGGGACGAGATCATGGTATTCTAAGGTACTATATAACATATCAGTTTTTTCTGTAAACACCATTTATTTATTTATTTTTATACAAAAACGCTTTGGCAGTGTATGTACTATGCTCTCTGGGGTCTGTGGGAGTGCTAAAAATGGGTCTTCTGGTGACAGGTTGCCTTTTAAAGAAGCAATACCTATCAGCATTTTTGGACAGAATGCTGAAGTATTTCGTGCAGTTTTTTTTTTTAGCCAAAACCTGAAGTTAATTCTATAGAAGTGAGAATTCTAACCTTTTTTTGATTCCTTTTTTGACAGCTTTAGATATTTGCCAAAATGAACTAGAAGGGTTAAATGACGACAGCTCTTCCTGCCAAAGCAATTGGAACATTCCATACTATACAGTAGATGAAGCTTCCACACAAAGAATTGTAGATTTACTGTATGTCTGAACTTGCGTCACACCAAAATTTCTTTATACTAGAGTATGATTGTGTATTTGGCATGGAGTATCTCCATATACTGTAGATTGTAGACATTTTAACTGTAGTAATATTAGTGTTTTGTATGTACATTAATAATCCTTATATGAAGAATGAAATACAACATTGTATCTTCCAGTTAATCTTCTCTTACTCCTCAGATCACCAATGTAATAACCAATCCCTACTTGCACCCCATGATTCCCTGTAAGGCGAGGTGTCATGACATCCAGGCCTTAAGGCTAAGAAGTGGTGTACAGTGATGTGTTTTATAGCTATATCTGTTTCATCCATGTACAGGGGAACTGTACATCACACTCCACAATGACTTTTATGTGATTTGTATAGTGGTTTATTAATATAGCAAACAGTTTTAGCAATATAAATATAGTACATATCATCATCGCCTGTAACACTCCGGAGTTCCTCTCGACGAAGCAGATTCTGTTACAGATGACCCAGAATGGTCATATTTTTTAAGAATGGCAGTATTGTGTATATACGTAGAAGGCAGCCCCACACATTACATGTATATACAGTACAGTGAAACTTCCCAGATGACCACCCCAAATTCCATTGAAAAATGCTCTTTGAGTGGGAGGCCTACACCAAGACGGTAGAAGTGAAAATATGTCTGGATTAGGGGCTGGTCATTTAGAGAGGGTTGACTTGTATATCCTAATATGTCATGTTTTTAGAAGGCAATAGTTTGAGTCCAGTGTAACAAAGTATGTTATAAGGTACAGTCAGATTTCATACGATTGCACATACTTGTACCCTGGAACTAAGCTGATAAGTTGTATGGACACAGCTTCTGCTTGACTTTCATGAAGTCCTCCTTTCACATTACTGTGTACATCCTCCAGCACTAAATGGAGCACAAATGCCTTGCAGTTTTGCCAGTGGGAAAGCAAAGCCCGTTTGTCTCCTTAGTGCAGTATATTCTATGATGGAGATTAGGATACAGTGGTGGTTAGCATTTTTCGGTAGATCATGTATTTCATGTCCTACATGTGCACTTTTTGGATGAGAGTGAAAGCCAGTGAGCTGTCTGAATATTGATAACTGTGCCTTTTTGATAAATGAGTTTGTAGAAGTGTTTGGGGGTCGGTGCCATATTCGTACGATCACAGGTTTGAAGCCCATGCTCTTATTTTTCTAAGAGGATTTGCAATACTTGGTCAGATATTTATCTCCTTCACTCTTGAAGGGTAAGCTGTGCGTACTTTCCAGTTAATCAGCTTTCTTCTGACTGGGCCCCCCTCCCCGGGGGGGTGGGGGGGGGGGGGGGGGGGGGGGGGGGGGGGGGGGGGTCTGTGATGTATCCGAAGTTGTTGCATTTATGTCCACATATTGGGTGTATATACAGTGAAGTCATTACAATTTGTGACATATTCCTAATAGCCATAGCAACAAGCAGTGACCTCTTACACAAAAGTGTGACTTCATGATGATGTGTAAAAGTTATTCTTGTTTTTTTTTATGCATCTTGACGCTTTTAAGTACAAGAAATCCAGTCAACTATCAATTGTGTATCCTGAGGTATTCCTGTACTGGGACCTCTTGTAAGCTGGACTTGTCTACTTTTCTGCACGCCTGTTGTTTTACCATCATTGCTTGTTTTGTACTGTTACATTTTTAAACAACCAATAGACTGTTATATAAACTACATTGAGTAAAGACCAGTGTTATGTACTGATGAAGAGCCAGAACCCATGACATAATGAATGTGAGAAGACCAATAGAAAACAAGACAATTATTTATATATCTCTCAAGGGTTTATTTGATGATCTTTCTGTGTTGAACCTGTATCCCAGCCGAACTGCGCACACATTAGACCTTGTGCATAATACCATTCCAGCCAAAATGGAGGCGTTTCTCATGGCAGCCCTCCCATCTTTCAGGGTAGAAAATGAAAAATCCCATATTTTGTCTGCAGTGGTGGTTATATAAGAGGTCTAATGTATAAGGAGGTGTCCAAGATCTTGGAAAATGACAAATGTTCCGTCTTGCAGCATGTTAACTGTTCATGTGTGTTTAACACCTTGTCCAATGGCTTTTTGAACATTAAAGCACTACCACTGGTCAGTAGTTTTGTAATTCCAGTTAGAATTAAAATGTGATGATAACACGTTGAGTCCTGTTTGTTTTGTGTGTACTGATATGTTAGATGCAGTATTGTATTGAGCTAATCCTAGAAGTAATAAATACCTATAAGCTCTAGACCTCATCATGGCCAAATCCAGCTGGTAAAGCAGTCTTTGATTGCTTTGCTTGTGTCCAGGGGACACACAAACACGCTCTGTTCCCCCTACTGCTCAGAGGCCTATGGTTGCGACTGCAAAGAGGCACCCTGCTCACACTTACCGTTACACTTCCACATAATTACTGTAGCCATCAGGATGCCTACTCCAGGAGCAGCACAGGTACATCCAGAAACGCACGAACCTAGGTATGGAACACGTTGACCCACACCCTGCTTGTAGAAGAACACAGGCTAACTCCTAGCCCATAGACACACACAGGGTAACACAGCTTAGCGGTAACTCAACGGTACTGCCACAAGGAGCAAAATTATTAATATGCTAAGGCACAAGAATTATAGGCTCAGAAAAGGATGGAATAAACAAGACATACATAAACACAAATAAAACTGGATAAAATAAAGAAAAAACAGAGCTCTTACTATTTAGATTGGCAAAGAGATCCCCGGAGGAGAACGCTTGAAATCCTGGAGAGCTCTGCAAAGTATCTTGAGTCTGACATTTGAGTGCATGCTGGTATACTCTTCTAAATGTCTCCCTAATCCTGCCTCTTTTATTACCAAGGTTTGAGCTTGCAGGGCATATTTACTATGGATGTCATATCTTCTTCCAGGAGTCTTATAAGGAGAAGATATGCACAGCGTGAATTTACCAATGTAGACATACCGAACACCATGATGAAACGCTGATCCAATTGTCTTATACCTATTTTATTGGCTTCCTGACTCCAAAGTGCTGGAGGACACTGGTTATAAATTCATAGAGTAGTTGAAATCTATGAATTATGGCTTTGAAATATAGTTTTTACATGGTCATAAACTGCCATTTCTAATACATGACATAGGGGAGAGACAGAGCTATGTCTATTAGCATATGCTATATACGGGGCAGAGGAGGACATTTGGTTGTGGATTAGGATATGGCCTTCCAAGACAGCCTATCAACACTTACCCGGGGGCATGGGGGCATCATCTCTAATAGCACAATGCCCTGTCTGTCTACCTATATGATTATAAACCCTCTTAAATCAATTTCTGTTAAATCAGCTGAATTTCAAGAGGCTCAAAAAATGTGGATGGTTTAACCCATTAGGACCTATGATAAATGATGTCTCCAACATCCAAATGCTTTCTAGGGAAATGTCTCTTTCATCTTATTGGCCTCCCCCACATGCGATTGTAAGGATCCAGTAGATTTTATGGCAAACTGAGACCTTGCAATAGTCTCTGGCTATTCTTCTGTAGGAAAACATCTTAGATGATGTGTATAATACACTGCAATATAAGAGTATCATACTGTATTATACAAGCATTCAAAAAAAGTCCCATAATAGGACAAAACAATGTTATACAATATATATAAAACAATATCTTGGGCTTCATGAAACATGAACACTGCAAAGTTTCTAATGTTAAAAAACAATGACAGTATTGCATTCTCCAATTTCTCTCCAGAAAGAGCTAGTAAAATTTAGGCAACTCCCACAGTAAACCAAAACCATAAGTGGAACAAACACAGAGAAAAGGTATTCTGATAAGGGTGATGTCACACAAAGCGATTTTGGGCCGTTTTAAGTTAGTGCGTTTTCAGATAGTAAAAAAACGCATCCGTTTTTTAAAAAACGCATGCGGTTTATGAAAACACATGCATTTTTGTCTGGTTTTCTGAATTTGCGCAATTAAAAATGGACAAAAAACGCATGTGTTTTCAAAACGAGTGCATCTTTTTGGACAATTGTACACCTTTTGTAATTAAAGTGTTTAATTTTGGTCCGTCTGCTCTGCGAACTCATCACCTTGTAAAGTGTGGTTAGTTGTGTGACTGCTAGAGTGCTGAGTGTGCATGTCTAGTGGTGTAACAAGGTAACTGCTTGAGAGGCAAGAGTGGATGTAGAGTGAGATACTTATTGGTTCCAGTGTAAATGCTATAAGTGGTGACAGCAGATAATATCTGGAGTACTGGAGCTGTATGAGGTGTGATTTATGCTCCATTTGTGTCCTGAGTGAAAGGTGAGCACAAGTTTGAGTTGGCTAAATTAACCTGTACAGTGCACCCCAAGTCACGTGACAAGGCAGCGGCATCCGCGCCGCTCAATTGCTGATATATGGTGATTATTATTAAGGACACAGTAATAACTGCACTGCCCCTTCATCTGACAAAATCCAGCAAGACATGGGATACAACAGGAAGTCCTGAGTCCTGCTACTTGGGGTCAAGTAATCCATGGCTCCTGCAGAATATCAAAATAATTTACAATGGTAAGGTCTCATGCACAGGAACAGGACATGGAGGGACACAGGCATAGCATACGGCCTGCTAGAGAAGAGTAGTGCTATGTACCCCTCCTGGGCCATACGTACGAAAAAATATAGAGCATGCTGTGTCTTTTTTCCGGGTGTGGCACAATACGGTGACACGCCTGTGCACAATGCACTCATATGGCGTATGTAAGCTATTTGTACTTCATATGGCTAACATTTGCCTGCCATATCGTGTGCAAGGGGCCTTAGTGTAATACTGTGATTAGGGCCTTATATAGGGTAAGCCACAGTGTCTGAAGCCTTGAGCAGATACCAATAGACTTGGAAGGGCCACAGCAGAGCAACAACAAAGCAGCAGGAGGTGTGAGAAGGCATTTCCTTAGAGAGCCACACAGCCCTCCATGTGCTAGTCAAAGGTACCCTGACTGCCATTTCCTTGTCTTGAGGCATTTCCACTGAAGTTGGAATAGATTGAAATTTGATTCTCCCCTTTGATTTTAAGTATCATTCCAAACCTTCCAGACCTTCATGGTATATTACCGTAATTTTGATTTTCATTTATCACTTTCATGTTTTAGTCTCAACACATGTAATAAAGAAATGTAACTGGAATATTTAATTCCTTTGGTGTTTTAATACTCAAAAGGAATTACATTTCCCAAAATATCAACATAATCACCAGTCCCTCTAATAAAAAATAAATTACCACTTAAACAGCTTTGTACACAAAAGTATAAAAAAGGGGTCAGAATAAGGCAATACAAATTTTTCCCTGGAAGTATTCTAAAGGTAGTAAACCACCAGGATTATATAAATTGGATGCTCCATGATTGCAATGACCAAAAAAAGAATAAAGGGGATATGTCATTTGAACTGCTAAGTAAAACTGCAATAATAAACCCTGTAAGATACCATATATACTTGAATATGAACTGACCGGAGTATAAGCCAAGACCCCTAATTTTAACGCAAAAAAACTGGAAAAACCTATTGACTCGAGTATAAGCCAAGGGTGGGAAATGCATTGGTCACAGCCCCCTTCCGCTTAGTATACAGCCCCTCCCTGTAGTATACAGCCTGCCTGCCCCCAATATAATGCCTGTAGGAAAAAAAAAAAAAAAAAGTGTACTCGCCTTCTGATGCCCCCCGACAGGTCCTCTTCTATACACCGCAGCCCCGGCATCGGCTCCGTGTCCCAGCGCGGTCCATCACAGGCAGTGACATCAGCCCCTCACTGACCTCATAGTGTGTGCCGATGCCAGTGTGCACATTAGAATGGCAGCGAGCGGCTGACGTCATATCGCCTGCGACAGACCACACCAGGACACAAAGCCGATGCCGGGGCTGCGGTGTATAGAAGAGGACCTGCCGTCGAAAGGCAAGTACACTTTTTGTTTTGGTTTTTCTTGACTCAAGTTTAAGCCTAGTTAGGGTTTTTCAGCACTTTTTTTGTGCTGAAAAACTCAGCTTATACTCGAGTATATAGGGTAATAGCACCATTTTTTTTTATTATTATTGGTAATTCAATGGAACTTGGCCTGCAGAAAACAAGCCTCATATGGCTTTGTGAACAGAAGTGAAAAAATTAACCCCGAAAACCCAGTTCTCCCAAAACTTTTAAATGTTTCTGAGTTATAGTGGGAGCAGGGAACATCCTAGAAATTCAACATTCTGATTCAAAGGTCATATATTCCTGTAGGTGGTGCTATACACACATCCTCTATCTTACATATAGTTCCATAGGGTGAATAAGAGAATTGGATACATCAAACTCAATATTACACATATGTGCACAAGTGCACAAAATAATTAGTACCCCCTTGTTTAATAAAAGAAAAATCTATACCTCCAGTAACCTCTTATGCACACCTCACCTGTCTATACCTCCAGTAACCTCTTATACACACCTCAGTTATATACAGCTCACATATATTACACCCCAGCTACCACACTCCTGTATGAGGAACGGCCGGTCACGTGGTGCACCGGCGCGTGGCCATGACTGTCCTTTTATAGGAGGATTACCGCTTCCTCTATGGTCATGACGCAGTACTTCCTGTAGTGGTTGTCATGGTAACACGAGGAAGGTGAGACTGGGGGCTCGCGGTAGAATAGTCGGTACCGGTGACCCGGTATTCCCCGCAGTGTATGTATACGCGGAATTTATAAAACATAACTGTCTATGGATGTAGACATCTCTTGTGTGACGGGTGTGCATGACGTCACCAGAAGGGCGGGGCATACAGCGCTGTACACACAGCCGGGAGGCTACACGTGTATTTTATATTAGACTGTAAATCTGGGGATTGGAGGAGCAGGAATGCAGTATACTTACTAGACTGGAAAGAAAGGGACAAAGTATTTTCTCGGGATTGTAGGTTGAGGGCAGGGATGACTGTAACCTCTCTGCTGCCTGAGGTGCGCTATAGAGCTGCGCCCCCTACGCTCCATCCACAAGTATTACATATATCGGGGCTGTTTCAGTAGCTTCTCCATGCTGTTTCTCACACTCCTTCTGACATTGTTAGTTGTCTTTATAGCAGGTGATTGCACCCATGATGCTGACCCTCATTTTGCCGGTGGTGCAAGGGACTCCACTCGCCTCATGCATGCGGCACCCCTAGTTGAGGGATGATGAAAAAAGCCATTTTTCTATGGGCTTGTTAATTGATGGGAATGAGGTATGTCACAAGGCGTGAAGGATGAATTATTTTATACATGTTGCAGAAAGACTCCAGCCATGACAACAAATATCAGAATCTAGCCAGGATTGTCTGCTTTTTTACGCGTATAATGCTGCACTTTTGCCAGCAGAATCGAAACAAAATGCAGATTATGTATTTGGAACTGAATTTTCAACAAAAAGTGTCAAAATGCAGATTATGTATTTGGAACTGAATTTTCAACAAAAAGTGTCATGTCCCTTAGGCTGGCTGCACACGGCCATGTGTAGTCTATGTTGTTTGCGGCCTTTGTGTTCTCTGTGTGTGTGAATAGGAATAGGATTGGCCTTATCATTTGTGGCTTCCACACAGGGCATATGCAGGTTGGGGAAGACTTTAGTTGTAGGGTGTGGTAATAAATGCAGTCAGACAGCTTTGTACTAGCTGGTAGAAATACAATAGAAACACATGTTTTGGTTTTTAAGGTTATCTATTCTGATACACCTATACCTCACACTGATCACCTGTTCCACTCCTGCTATAGGTGATTATTGTTAAAAGATTGGATTAGGGGCCACACCTTAACCCCTTCCCTCACCCCGATGTAATAATATGTTCGTGCATGAATCTACTTCCGCAACCCGACATAACATTATGGGCTTCTGGAAATGGCTCCCAAGTATTAACCCCTTATGACCGCCCTATCGGGAATCTACATCGGTCATTGAGGGTACTTATTCTACGCGCTTCTACGTGGCGCGTAAATTTCGGCATGGTATCAAATCCTTGTTTATACACCCGAGCTACCCGGGTCGACATCTCGACCGGTTTTACCCTACTCCACAACTTGTGCAAAACCTCCATGCTATTTAGGTTTGCCACCGCAGTAGCGGTGTCAGCATGCCACCTCCATTGAGGTATAGCACAGCCGCGCCTACCACCATAGATGTTCATTTTGCTCTAATCGGACATCTCTAGGTAATTATAAATGTCTATTTCTTTATTATAGTGTTGTGGGCCATGGGTTTAAAGAAATCTGCAACTAACACCACAGGCCCATAAGGACTTTTGAGAATGATTTTATTTATTTTTCACATGACTTTGCCCTCTGGTTTTTAGTGTGTTTGTCAGATGTTTTTATCACATACAGAAAATACAAGTGCAATCTATATTAGTAAAAGCTTTTATTGAAGTTAAATAGAGCTAATGCAGCAAGTCAGTATTTGCAGGTGTTGATCCTTCTTTCTTCAGACTCTTCTTCTCCCTGGCAGCCTCAATCAGGCTATGGACCAATCCTGACTGAAGCAGTCCATTCTTGCACAATCAATGATTGCAATTGAACCACAAGTTCTCATGGATTAAGATCTGGTGCAGTTTCCAAGCAATGACCCAATCTCTATGTTGTTCCCTGAGCCATTATTCTCCCTTTGCTTTATGGCAAGGTGGCTCACTCATACTGGAAAGGCATTGTTGATCACCAACTGCTCTGGACGTTGGGAGAAGTTGCTCTTCGGACATTCTGGTACCATTCTTTATTCATGATGTTTTTTTAGGCAAGACTGTGAGAGAGCCGATTACCTTGGCTGAGAAGCCCCTCACACATGAATGGTTGCAGGATGCTTTACAGTTGTCATGAACAAGACTGGTGGTATCGCTCACCTTGTCTTTCCTTCCAAGCTGTTTTCCAATGTTCCAAACAATCGGAAAGGGGATTCATCAGAGACAATGACTTTACCCCAGTCCTCAGCAGTCCATTCCCTGTACCTTTTGCAGAATATCAGTCTGTCCCTGATGTTTTTTCTGGAAGAAGTGGCTTCTTCTTGCTGACCTCCTGACACCATGCCTTGCTCCAAGATTCTCTGCCTCACAGTCGTGCGATTGCACTCCACCCTGCCTGCTGCCATTCCTGAGCAAGCTTGCACTGCTGATTAGCCCATCCCGAAGCTGAAACACTTTTAAGAGACGGTCCTGGCGTTGCTGGTCCTTCTTGGGGCGCCCTGGCCCTTTTTGTCAACAATGGAACCTCTCTCCTTGAATTCCTTGATGATGCGATAGATTGTTGACTGAGGTGTAATCTTTCTAGCTGCGATACTCTTCCCTGTTAGGCCAGTTTTGTGCAGTGCAATGATGACTGCACGTGTTTCTTTAGAGATAACCATGGTTAACAGAAGAGAAACAATGAAGCTAAGCACCAGCCTCCTTTTAAAGTGTCCAGTGGTGTGATTCTTACTTAATCATAACAGATTGATCTCCAGCCCTGTCCTCATCAACACCCACACCTGTGTTAATGGAGCAATCACTGAAACGATGTTAGCTGCTCCTTTTAAGGTAGGCCTGCAAAGAAGTTGAAATGTGTTTTGGGGGGAAAAGTTCATTTTCTAGGCAAATATTGACTTTGCAATTAATTGCTGTTAAGCTGATCACTCTTTATAACATTCTGGAGTATATGCAAATTGCCATTATAAAACCTGATGCTGTTAACATTTTGGCCATGACTGTATGGTAAACCACAGTAAAATAGTCATGCTTAACTTAATATATTTTTCTTTCTTTTTTATTGTTGTAGGTAGCACAAATGCAAAGTCATACAGAGCATCTAAATTTTGGTAAAATCCTGCAAGTGGCAGAATCACTAGAGAATATTCTTCATGGCTGTTTTGGTCCTGAAGGAGGACAAGTTATGTTTATCAAATCTACAGGTGATCTTCTTATTACCAAAGATGGTAAAAGAATACTGGAGTGCCTTTTATTGGATCACCCTGTTGCAAGGTACTCTGGTATTTTCAGTATACTGCAGCGTTTAAAGAGAACCTGTCACCAATGATTTCCCCACAAACCTCACACAATACCTTTTAGATGTCTATATACATGCTCCACTGATGCCTCTATCTATGGGATTAGATCCACCATTCTTGTAAAAAAGACTTTTATTGCTCCCTGTGTTCCAGTCATGGAGACGGGCAGCTGCCCACCCTTCCTTTGCTAACCCAGCCCCCCTCATGAATGAGAGATACATGTGATCTCTGAAGAGAATTCCTGAGGACAGTGAGAGGTTGATTACTCTTCATACAGCCAGGTTTCTCTCAACCCACACCTTTCTGAAGGAGTGTTTGATGATGTAGCAGAGCCGTGTCACACACCACCCCTGTCTCTCACTATCTCACACTAAATGAGAAGGCTTCTGGTTAGGTCCTGTCTCTATAACCTCCTCCAATTTGTTTCTAGCTTTGGCTCCTACAGTACACTGCACAAGTACCAATTAGACTTTTTTTCCCATGTTCCATGTTTCTGTCCTTCTTTCTCTTTGTTAGGTAGTCATCTGTGCATATAGAAAACACCCTACAAGCCCTGCCACTTTAAAGATGCTCCGACCCTCCTGTATAGCCATCACAATTATACCACCATCAAAGTTGCTCAGATTGCTTTCTCAGAGGTAGTGCCCATACATTCAGTTTTTCAGATGTAGCTTTTTAAGCCAAAAGCAGGTGTGGATCATAATGGGTTGAGACAAATAATTAAAAGGTGCTACTTCTCCTCCTACTTTTACTCCATTCCAGGTTTGGCATCAAAAACTGCAAAGTCTAAGGCCCAGTTTACATCTCCATTAGGTCTTCAGTAATTTCCGTCAGTTACTTTGAGCTATATTCAGGAGTGGACAAACACACAGAACATGTGGAAGTCTTTACAGTGATTATATTGAGGTGAGATATAATGGAAACCTGAACATGTTCTGTGTGTTCTACCAGGGTACGTTCACACGTTGCAGTTAAAACTGCATCGTAATCAGCTTTGAGGTGGTTTTAGGTGCAGTTTTGTCAATTGAACAAGTGAAAGACATGAACTGAACAGGTGAATTTGATTTTGATGGGGAAACCTCCACAAATGTCATTTACTCGTTCAGTTCATGTCTTTCACCTGTTCAATTGACAAAACTGCACCTAAAACCACCTCAAAGCTGATTGCGATTCAGTTTTAAATGCAACGTGTGAACGCACCCCCACTCCTGGTTTTGGATAGTTGAAGACCTAACAGAGAACTGTACCTTAGTGTTTGGTATATACTTTGCAATAGTTTAATATAATGACTGCTTATTTACATAGAGTAATTCAAATAATCCATTGTTTTCAAAAACCTTTATTGCTGCCCAAAAAGTGAGGTTACTAGTGATAATACCATTTAGGTTGCGTTCACACGTTTAGAAACAGAATCAAAGAGCACAGGGATGGGTAACCAGCACCCGATCTCTTGCATTTAAACAGTACAAGATAACGTTTGCTGGGTACGGATCTCATGCATTTCCATAGAAATGCGTATGTGATCAGACCATGGCATGACCCTGTGCGTTGTGATGCAGAGTCGAAGCAGTATATGTGACTGCACTCTAGTGCCCTTCCTTCCTAAATAAATGATGTACCGCTGAGGTTATTAAACAATACAATTTTGTTTTACCCTAGAATGATCGTGAACTCTGCCTCCAGGCATTACAGTATTACTGGGGATGGTGTGAAATCCTTTGTTCTTCTCCTCTGTGCTGTCCTCCGAGAGCTCCAGGCAACAGCTGATAAAAATGAAGGTCTGCTTTTATCTGGGAAGGCAACACTGAAGAACCAATATCAAAGGCAAGGTCATGCATCAAGAAGATTAAGCAGTTTGCTGTTGACCTTCCAAAGTAGAGTCCTGGATTGCCTTATGGCAGAGCACCTGAGTCCACATTTTCTTTCAGTTTTCTCAAATGCAGAAGGAAATCTGACTTTGTGCAGAGCATGTATACAGCAGACACTAGGTACATTTTTCAGCTGCAGAGTTGGATGTAACATCCAGGGGTTCATGAGTCGACTAACTTGTGACTACCTCTACAGGTGTTTTCAACTTACGGGTGAAATTCCCAGTGTGGTCAGGATAGTGAGTAAATACTTCTCTGAACTGGTTACAGAAGTTCCAGGAGTTCCAGTGGATAATTCCAGGATATTACCCGGTTTAATACTTCATCGGACATTCTCTGTGCACTGTCCAGCAGAGGGGGAAGTTAGAGCGCTAGTTGTCACAGAGCAGATCAGTCAGTGTCTCTCACAAACCGATGTAGGATTTGTTGTCTCATCAGATGTTCAGCTCCTGCAGTCCCAACTATACCTAAGACAGAGAACTGAACACATTGTGAAACTTTTGCAACAGAAGGAAATCAAGATAATATTTTCAAGTGTCAAGCAACATGATATCTTACTCTACTATGCAAAACTATGTGGAATATCTGTAGTAGATTGCATACCATCAGAGGAGATTGATCTTCTTTGCATGATCACTGGAGTATCCCCAATCTCTGTACCTCTTAGTGATAATTTTCTGACTCAATCATTTCTAGCAGCAAGTTGCAAACCCATCGTGTTTGGTTGCAAAAAGTATGTGCATCTAGCTTTAGAAAGTCCCCTGGTCTTCAAGCCACACAGCCTGGTGTTGTGTGGCCCTGTGAAAGGTTTGACTGAGCAACTTGTTTCCTCCTTTCATGGTGCTTTTATAATGCTCACACAGTTATTCCAACCATTTTATGCTGCTCAGAAAGAGCCATCAAATAATGTAGACTTTTGTTTACGAAAGCAAACTGAAGAACAAAGTGGATCTTCTGGCGGATTCCAGAATGACTCAGTTGGCTTTGGGAGCCATCTAGAAAATAATAATGACCAAGCTGTCCCTATGCACCTCATACTCTCAAAGGGAGAGGATCCTGCATGTGCTTCTGGAGAGTGCTCAGGAGTAGGGCCTCCCTCCTGCATATGTCAGGACACTGGCAGTATGTGCTTCAATGAGGCAGACAGAAAACGGCACCAAGAACTCTTTACAATCCATGGCAACTCTAGCAATAGTGTTGTGCTAACAAATAATGTTTCATTTTCAAATATTGGTCTAGTATTTCCAGGGGCTGGAGCTTTTGAACTTTTACTTAAAGATGGTCTCCACATGTTTGCTAGGACATGTCAGGAAGCAGAACTGGCCTCTATATGTACAGTGTTTGGGAATGCTCTTTTATCTATTCCTGGGAAAATCTACAAAACAAAGTCAGGACAGTTCAGCTTCCCTCTATATTGTGTAGAAATTAACAAAAAACTGAAACATCTAGATTCGCTTTCAATAGCAGAGATGGGTCTTGAACCTGTGTCCTGTAAATACCAGTTGCTAACTTCTGTGGTCCAATGCATTAGTCAACTTGTGACTATAAACATGGTTGTTGGTGTGAAAAATATCAAACCCACTTAGAGAAACTGATTAAGAAGTGTTGGTGGAAGATCACTGATCCTTATTCATAATGGATGGATACATTCTAGCTGTGAGATATCTGCTACGTAGTAGAGTAAAATGAGGTTACCCACAGCAGTGTCCCCAAGAAAGTGTATGATCACTAGTGGTCAGTATGTAGGAAGCGAGCTACAAGCAGTTCCTATTCCTGCCCATGTTTGTAGTTCAGGCAGTCTTTTTCTCTTGTCAATGGCATGTGTGTGCATCCCACAAACCAACGAAACACAGGCTGCAAACAGACCATTGGTCCATTGGTTGTGTCCATATATTGCACAGGAAGGCTTCTCTTCGAAGCCGAAACTCTTTGTAATTATAGACGTGCTAATGAAAATAAAAACTAAGCTGTTTTTGTAGATGCGCTATTCCCTCTTGAGCATTTTTTCCATTTGCATGATCTTCAAGCTGCCTTCTGGTATGTTGGAATACTGGCAGCCGATAAAACTAGCTCTGCGGATTGAAGCTACTCTTCTAATTATTAACTTCACTATCTTCACTAAGGTGAGCAACCTAAGATACTAGCTGCATATTTGTAATCCTAAACCTGAATTTGTGCTGTTTTATGTTCCACATTTGGACGCTGTTCACACTGCGACTATGCCCATTTAAGCTTCCTCCAGTCCCTATCCTCATTTTTTATTTTAGATTTCTTTTGTTCTCAAAGAGTATTTTACCAAAATTCCAAAAACACAAGTGTGGACATACACATGTGAAGATGATATTGGGGAAGTTCATGCAACATGAAGGATCAGCACCCATCAAATGACAGAAGTTACTCCTCATCTAATCCAAAATTGCTAGCCCGTTTGCAAAGAATTGGGAACTACACAATAGTGTGCAGTCCGTGGATACAGACCCGTATGTCGGCCCGGCCCCACAGACTGCACACCTTACAGAGGTAAAATAATATGCAAGGACTTCCTTTCTGCTAGCCGGATTGTTGCCGATACTGCAGTTCGTTTGGCAGACAAAACGTTTTTGCAAGGACTTCTGCTAGGTTTGCAGTCACAGCACCCATTTGTTACTATTGGTTGCTTGGTGAGGATGAAACAAAGAGATGAACATCATTGGTACAAGGAGAAGCAACTGTAAGTTTCTCTTATCGTTCTACTGCTAGAGTTGGGGCAAAGAAAATGAAGATACTTACCTTTGTGAATCAGTCCTTATGCAGTTCTAAATCTAGCACTTTTAGGTTACATGAACATGACCAAAGTCGGTTGTGAAAAAACTGATGTTTCCACTGAATGGTTTTCACAGATCTTTAAAAACTGTAGCCTATAAGTGATGTGTGCAAAAGGGTTCTGACTGGTACATTTTGGGACACTAAACCACTCAAAGTCCTTTTGGGATTTATTGTCCCAAACTCTTTTCTGAATCTATTGTTCCAGACACAGTGAAGCTGATGTATTACACCCAGCCAACATGCAGCTGCTCGGAGCTTCACACAAGGGTCTCATCGGATCAATCCCAGGATGGGTATAAAGCACATAGATGCACACGACCATATGGGGGCTCGTAAAATGGCCACATAATTTACCTAGAGTTTGACTGTCCTACACCCCTCACACGCACATACTTCTCAAAGAGTAATAGGGAACCTGAATATTAAATTCTGCAGTACTGTAATACAGCCTAGGGGTAGCTAAACCAAACAATAAAGGGGATGTGTCATTTGGACCACAGAGTGAAAGCTATAAAATTAAACCAAACGGTGCATCTGTGTGTGTGTTGTTGTTTTTTTTTTGTTCATTTCACAACATACGTTTTTTAAAATTTTTTTTATCTTCTCATTAAATTGAATGGACCGTTTCCAGGTTACGTATGAGATAACTTTGTAAATTTACGGAGGTTGTTTTTACAAAGTCTTTTTTTACAAGAATGCGGCCGTTCAATTACGTAAGAAAAAAAACGGTGCCATATACTTTGATAACCAAGAAACATGTAAGTTTGGGCAATCTACCATCAGTAAATTTGATGGTAGATGTCCTTTCACTCAATACCTTCCGTCCACTGTTATTTGATGGCAGCCATGTTGGTCCTAACTTTGTAATGATATCGCCCAAGTGTCCTTAGTTACCTGCATTCTTGGATAACTGCTTCTACCTGCAAGCCGCTCCTTGCCCTAAAAGTTACATAAGCCGCACTTAACAGAGCCCAAACCTGTGCAAGTTAACTGCTGGCTCTTTTTACTTCTTATATTGTGGTTAAAGGACATCAACCATTAGTTTTACTGAGGGTAGACATGTCCTACTAAGAAGTTCCTGAGGAAATATGCTCCTCAGGACTTCTTTTATTATAACTCTATACACCTCAATATAAGCGGCAATATAAAGTTATAAAAATATACAGAGGCACAGCAGTGACATCACAACCAGAGCGGCAGCTGCTGCAGGTTCTGGCTGTGGTCAGTGTAACACTTAAGCTGCAGGCAGAGGCTGCACAGGGAGGATGCTGTGGTCGTGATATCACTGTTTCATACAGACTGGGGAAGATGGGAGCACAGTGTTAGACAGGAGTAAGTACAACTGCTTTATTGTTTTTACAGCCTCCCCATTCCACTGGTAAAAAAATATACAAGCCTGGACAACCACTTTAATTATGAAACCATGTATGTACTGTATATATACACACACATGTACAAACTTGTATAAGTATATAAAAGACATCTACCACCAGGATGAAGGATTGTAAAGCAAGCACACTGACATACTGGTGTGCCCCTGTCTGGCAGGATCTGCTATTTTTTAGGCCTCCTATGCCCTTGTTTAAAAAAAAAAAAAAAGGCTTTCAAAATTATGCAAATGCTTTCAAAATTATGCTTTCAGATTCCTTAATCTGCCATATATAAACATTTCTTCAATTAGATATTATTTAAAAAAATTTACCTGTGTGAAGACAATTTCTCATAAATGTAGTCATATGGTCCCTTAGAAACGAGACTGTGTCCTTGGATACGGCCACGTCTGCTGGAGAGATTGCACAAAGGAACAAAAATTTTTTGTATATGAAATGTCCAGGACACCCTGCACACCACATTCCCCCCTCTCCCATTACATCCATGTCAAACTGCACTCCACATTCTCCCCCTATCCATGGCAGTGTGCCATGGATGTAAATCCCTGGCACACTGCACCCCCACATTACATTCATATCTCACTGCACCCCACATTACATCCATGGCACACCGCACCCCCACATTACATTCATGTCACACAGAATCCCACATTCCATCCATGTCACCCTGCACACCACATTCTCCCTCCCTACATTACATCCATGTCAAACTGTACCCCACAATACCCTCCTACATTACACCATGTCACACTGCACCCCACATTACGTCCATTTTACCCTGCATCTCACATTACATCCATGGCACACTGCACCCCCACATTACATCCATGTCACAGTGCACCACTATATTACATCCATGTCACACTGCACCCCTACATTCTCCCCCCTAAACCATTGACCTGGCTCTTGTGGATTTCAAACATTGCCTGCTCTGCATGTTCTCTCCATGTCACACACACCCTGCACCCCCACATTATATCCATGTCACCCTGCACCCCCACATTATATCCATGTCACCCTGCACCCCCACATTTCATCCATGTCACCCTGCACCCCCACATTACATCTATGTCACACCGCACCGCCACATTGCATCCATTTAACCCATGTCACACTGCACCTTGCATTACATTTGTGTCCCCCTGCACTATTACATCTATGTTACACTGCACCCCACATTCTCCCCCTTACATTACAACCATGTCACACTGCACTCCCGCATTACAGCCATGTCATATTGCACCCACATTACATCCATGTCATACTGCCCCCCTTATTGCATCAATGTCAAACTGCATCCCATATTCTCCCACTGCACCCCACATTACACCTCGCTGGACGGTCCCCCTCCCCCTTCGGCCGCCCTAGGCACCATTTCCCCGTTGCCTAGTTATAAATATGGCTGTTATGGTAGATGTCCTTTAACTTGCTCTTTTGAGATCCCGGTTCATTACTAGGGGTTGTTCACAAATAAGAACTGCTGCCTGTAGTGCCACTAGGATGTCCTGAACAATGCTAACCCTTGTATGGCTCTGTAAAAGGAAAAATAAAAGAGTTATGGTTTTTGGAATATGGCGGGCTAGTAACCATTGCCCCAATAAGCTGTACAGGAACATATAGCTACAGATATGGCAGTGGTGGCGAACCTATGGCACGGGTGCCAAAGGTGGCACGGGTGCCATAGATGTGGACATGGTCGGATTTGTATTGGAGCCATTGAAGCTCCTGCTCTTGACCCTACAATTCTTCCTGTTCAGTGGGTTGTCAAGGGAAGCTCCAATGGCAATCCGAATTCTCCCACCTTCTGTCAACGATATTGGTGTCCTCAGGGCCGTTGAAAGCTGTACTACAGCATGGATCAAGAAGATTTTAATAAGTTAATGCTAGAATTGCTGTGTTGGCACTTTTTACTTAAATAAGTGGATAAGGGTTGCAGTTTGGGCACTCGGTCTCTAAAAGGTTCGCCTTCACTGAGATATGGTATTACCTAAAATTCCTGGAACCTGCTTACCATGTGTAATGTATTCTGGTATTATTCTGGTATTATCATATGCATCTAATGGGCCTGTGATAAAATATAGGGATATACTTGATTACCTTGAAGAACTAATTAACTCTCTGGAAGGCATACTTCAAAGGCTACAGATGGTCTTTTTCTCTGTGGGGGGTAGGCAGCAAATAACACCTCCATAGCCTCAGTGACTCTAAGGCTTTTCTTAGAATCCCCTCACTTTTTAGAACAGACATAAGCCTTAAGAATTCCAAATGTCAGTCATAGAGTTTTGATCCATCCCAGCCCAAGGCCATGCATATTTGGGATCCAGACAGCGAGCCAAACGCGTAGCTGCAGTGCCGGATTAAGGTTGGTGGAGGCCCCTGGGCGCAAAATCTGGTGGGGGCCCCCATTGATTGTAGTCTAGACGGGTAGAGCAATTCTATATACTGCCACCCAGCAATATCTATATACAGCCTCCCCAGTAATAACTTGATACAGCCCCAGGTAACCATTATATTCAGCTCCCCAAGCAATCACTATATACAGCCACCAGCAAAAATTGTATACAGCTCCCAGTAATCATTATATACAGCCTCACAGTAATCACTATATACAGCCCCCCCCAGCAATCACTGTATACAGCCCCCAGTAATTATATACAGCTCCCCCCGCAATCACTGTATACAGCCCTCAGTAATCACTATATACATCTTCCCCAGCAATCACTGTATACAGCTCCCCAGCAATCACTGTATGCAGCCCCCAGAATTCACTGTATACAGCCCCCATTAATCACTATATACAGTTCCCCAGCAATCACTGTAGACAGCCCCCAGCAATCACTATATACAGCTCCCCCAGTAATCACTATGTAGAGCCCCCCAGATATCACTATATATAGCCTTCAGTAATCACTGTATACAACCTCCCCAGCAATCACTATAGCTCCACAGCAATCAGTATATACAACCTCCCAGCAATCACTGTATATAGCCCCCAGTAATCACTATACAGCCAGCCCCACCCAGCAATCACTTTATACAAGCCCCCAGCAATCACTATATATAGCCCCCTAGTAATTACTATATACAGCCCCCAGGATTCACTGTATACAGCACCCAGTAATCACTAAATACAGTTCCCCCAGCAATCCCTATATACAGCCCTGAGCAATCACTATATACAGACCCCCAGTAATCACTATATATAGCCCCGAGTAATCACTATATATAGCTCCCCAGCAATCGCTATATACAGCTCCCAGCAATCGCTATATACAGCTCTCAGCAACCACTATATACAGCCCCCGGTAATCACTATATACAGCCCCCCAGCAATCACTATATACAGCCCCCAGCAACCACTATATACAGCCCCAACTAATCACTATATACAGCCCCCAGCAAAAACTATATACAGCCCCCTAGTAATAATTATATACAGCTCCCAGTAATCACTGTATACAGCCCCCAGTAATCACTTTATACAGTCCCCAGTATTCATCATATACAGCCCCCAGTAATCACTATATACAGTGCCCAGTTAACACTATATACAGCCCCAGCAATCACTGTATACAGCTCCCCAGTAATCACTGTATAAAGCCCCCAATAATCACTATATACAGCCCCCAGCAAAAACTATATACAGCCCCCCAGAAATAATTATATACAGCTCCCAGTAATCACTGTATACAACCCCCCAGCAATCAGTGTCTGAACATGTTTTTGTAAACAGCTAAAATAACAAAACTTGTGTCACTGTCCAAATATTTCTGGCCCTAACTGTATAACAGGATAAAGTCATCATCATCTTCACATTAGTTGCATAATCTGAATCAAGACAGAGTGCTTTGAGCCTTGCAATATAAGGTGAAGAGCAGCAGCAACATAATGATAGACATAGTATTAGAAGGCCTGAAAGTATAAAGGAGAAAATAATTACCGATCAGGATAGAGGTATAGGCATAGCTGGCTGAACTGGCGAGCATCAGGTGTTGACACTATGGGGCACATTTACTAAGGGTCCTCAGCCGCAAATCCGTCGGGTTTTTCCCGAATATTTCCTCTTTGCGCTGTATTTCACGGGATTGTGGCGCACGCGATCGATTTTTGGCGCAACCGCGCCTACTTTCGCACGACCGAAATCGGGGGCGTGGCCACCGGACAACCCGAAGGATTCGGAAAAACCGCAGAATTTAAAAAGCCATTTGTGTCGCAAGATCAAGCACTCACATACACCAGAAAAAAGCAGGTGAACTCCAGCGGACCTCGGCGCAGCAGCGACACCTGGTGAATATCGGCGCACGGACCTTAGTGAATCCCGGCAGAACCCGAATCAGCGTCGGAGAACCTGCCGCTGGATCGCGACTGGACCGGGTAAGTAAATGTGCCCCTATGTGTCTGTAGCGCGGTTTGCTGCTGTGTGCAGCCGTGTCAGTGTTTAAAAACCCTGAGGGCCGCCTCCGGGTAACGTGACGTGCCGGTCACGTGACTGTTCGTGCTGGGATAGCGGTGTGTAAAGGGGAAGACTAGATGCATCGTTGGGTAAGAGTAGAGGGGGCGTGGAAGAGGGATGTATTAGTATGTGTCTGGTATTCTTTGGTCCGTGATAGGACGTCTGTAAGGGAACGGGGTGATGTGTGTTGGGCACGCTAGTGGCTGCACGGAGGGAGCGATGAGCATGAATACCGCTGGGTCAGATGGATAGACATAGAGATGTATATGGGGGGGAGGATGTGTGCTAGCCGGTCATAGTGTCGGCTCAGATCTAGATCTCGCTCCCTGCGGTGTATGGTAATGCGAGATGGAGGAGAATGATTGATTAGGTTATAGTGGATGAGGTAATAGGAATGATGTTTAATATGGTATGTGAGATAAAGAATATGGTTGGTGATATGGATATAAGATGAAGTTAGAAGTCTGTGGGGCTAGAAGTGTAGATGGAATGACTGTATAGGTGGGGAAAATTGCATAGGTAGTGGTTGGGGTAGAAAGGATACTACAGGGATGCATTAAAGTTATGTGTGGGAGGTCTTACCACTGTAGAGATGTGTTGTTTCTAGGATCTCTGGGAAGAAAAGATAAAAACATGTTAGGATCATAATGTAACAAAAGTCTATTTACAAGATCAAATAAAGCTAGAGAATTCATAGTCTCGATTCATCCCTCGTGGTTCCAAACTCTGCAGGGTGTGAATCCAGTAGGATTTGTGTTTTTTCAACAGTTGTATACGATTACCTCCTCTCCTTGGTCTCGGTACATGTTTCAGAACTTGGAACCGTAGCTGAGATACATTATGGCGTCTAGACTGAAAATGGGCTGGGACCGGTAGTAGTAGATTGTTGGTCCTGATGGTGGATTTATGTTGACCTTTACGGTCACCGACTCTTTGGGTAGTTTCACCTATGTAGATTAGGCCACAATGACACTCAATGAGGTATACGACAAAATTTGTGTCACAAGTAAAGTAATCTTTGATGGGGTACGACTGTCCAGTGTGAGGATGGGAGAATGAACTGCCTTTGAGTACGTTGGTACATTGTGAGCATGTTAGACATGGGAATGTGCCTTTCTTTGGTGTGCGGAGGAATTGTTGACGTGAAATGCGTGTATTGGAGCCTATGTCTGCTCTAATGAGAAAGTCTCTGAGGTTCTTGGGACGTTTGCGACACGGTAGAAGAGTTTGTTGAAATTCTGGGATTTCTGGTAGAGCTCTGGTCAGAATTGACCAGTGTCGTCTGAGGATTTGAAGTATTTTGTTTGAGACTGGGTGGTACGTGTGTACAAATGGTACTCTAGGGTGGGAGGGGGTTAAGTTGGGAGTGGTGCTGCGTACTGACATGCTGTCTGTGATGACACGTTCAGGATACCCCCGTTCCCTAAATCTATCTGCCATCTTTGCAAGGCAGGTGGTTTGCATGTTAGTGTCACTAACTAAGCGCCTGACGCGGGTGAACTGAGATCGTGGTATGGCTTGAATTGTTGTAGGAGAGTGAAAGCTGGTATAGTGTAAGAGACTATTCCGATCTGTATCCTTGCGGTAAAGGTCAGTCGAGAGGAGCCCTGAATTGATGAGTGTGACGGTGGTATCTAGAAAGCTAATGGTATTAGGGTCATGATGTAGCGTGAATTGTAGTTCGGGGTATGTAGAGTTCATATGGTGATGAAACTCTAGAAGTGTCTCAGGTGGGCCATCCCAGATACAGAAGATGTCGTCAATGTATCATTTGTATGTGATAGCATGCTGTTTAAAAAGGGGATGGTCATAAATAAAACGTTTCTCAAAGTTGTCCATAAAGCAATTCGAGTATGGAGGGGCTACATTTGAGCCCATGGCCGTCTCCTGGAGTTGCAGGTAAAATTGGTCTTGGAACATGAAATGGTTCTGTTCCAGAACTTGGGTAAGGAGGTCGGTGTAGAAGGAGATTTTAGATGTTTCAAATGAGTGTTCTGTCAGTAGTTCTCTAATGGCCTGGATGCCCTTGGTATGTTGAATGGATGTGTAAAGACTAGTCACATCCCATGTGACTAGTCTAGCTGTGGAAGGGATAGGGCCAAGTGAGTGGATGAGATGGAGGAATCTGTTATGATTAAGTAAGAATCACACCACTGGACACTTTAAAAGGAGGCTGGTGCTTGGCATCATTGTTTCACTTGTGTTAACCATGGTTATCTCTAAAGAAACACGTGCAGTCATCATTGCACTGCACAAAACTGGCCTAACAGGGAAGCGTATCGCAGCTAGAAAGATTGCACCTCAGTCAACAATCTATCGCATCATCAAGGAATTCAAGGAGAGAGGTTTCATTGTTGCCAAAAAGGCTCCAGGGCACCCAAGAAGGACCAGCAAGCGGCAGGACCGTCTCTTAAGTGTTTTTTTTTAAGCTTCGGTATCGGGCTACCAGCAGTGCAGAGCTTGTTCAGGCAGGTATGAGTGCATATGTACGCACTGTGAGGCGGAGACTCTTGGAGCAAGGCCTGGTGTCAAGGAGGGCAGCAAAGAAGCCACTTCTCTCCAGAAAAAATATCAGGGACAGACTGATATTCTGCAAAAGGTACAGGGAATGGACTGCTGAGGACTGGGGTAACTGGTCAAGTCAGTTCTCGCTGAATCCCCTTTCCAATTGTTTGCGAACAGATCTCTGTAAAACAGCTTGTTCTGGAGTAGACAAAGGTGGAGCGATAACCACCAAGATTTTGTACTCATGCCAACTGAGTAAAAAACATCCTGCAACCTATTTTGTGGCAGGCAGCTTCTCAGCCAAGGGAAAATCGTCCCCACCTTCTTGCCCTAAAACACATCCATGAACTAAGACATGGTACATCTACAGAGGCAACTTCAGTCATCGTATCAGCCGGAGGAGCAGTGTTTGGTGATCCAACAATGCCTTCTCCAGCTCAATGAGGCGCACCTTGTATAAACCAAGTGGTAGATAACGTAAATGTCTAGCAGGGACAAAAATAGAGATTTTGTGCCTGGGGGAAACCTGTGAAAACTCCCCCAGATCTTCTTATCCCATGAGGATGAGAACTTGTGGTCAATCATCAGATAGAGGCCCGGGCGTGACAAACAAAACCAGCACAACAAGTTGTGACAAAAAAATCACAAAGCCTGATTGTGGCAGAATGGACTGGCTATCAGTCAGGATTTGGTCCAGACTTGATTGAGACGGCTGCCAGGGAGGAAGTTTGTCAGAAATTTTTAAGAAAGGTTCAACACTCAAAAGTATGACTTGCTGCATTCCTAACTTTCTATGAGCTGTCAACTAAAAGCTTTTGTTACTCATAATAGATTGACTTGTATTTACTGTATGTGTATAAAAAACAATGACTGAGAAACCAACACACATAAAAAACCAGAGGAAAAAGTATATCTGTGAAATAATAATATTTGTGTCATTTCAAAAGTCTTAAGTTATGCCCCATGACTGTACTAGGACCCCATTCCAATGAGACAACTTTTGAAAACAATTTTCTTATTTATTCATTGTTTTTTTTTTTTCAAGACATACCTTTACCATGTAGCTTATTTTGATCTGTAAAGCAGATTGTCCATTTGTTAATGATTTTAGACAAATGACTACTCCTGTGACAGTAAGTATTTATTCTAGAAATTTTATTTTCGTCCAAACAGAGCGATTGGTTTTCTTATTGCTAGTATATATACATTTCACTAGAGGGCACCAGAGTCTTTGTGGAAGGTACTGTTTGTGCTTGGGACTTGCAAGGAATTGCATTGTGCTGTGATCTTTTACTGACCTGCTCCATAGTCGGAGGATTCTTTGTCATGCAGCCAGCTTCTTGGCTGTTTAACCCTATCAAAACCAATTTTTTATTTTTTTATTTTATCAGTTTCCTTTTATCCTCGTCCCTTCTATAAGGCATGATTTTTTTTTTAGTTTTTTTTTTTTAGTTTACTAAGCTGTATGTTGGCTTGTGATATGTAATATGTGAGCCAAATTGTATTTTCTAGTGGCACCATTCAATATTCTGTGCCATGTACTGGGATGCTGGAAAAAAAATCTTCAAGGCGGGTGAAGCATCACAAACAGAAACCGTGTCAAAGAGCACAAGAGTCTGATCTGGACTTTTACTGAAGAAGGTCCGTCCGGGATGGACTGTCAAAGTGTGCTTCCCACTTTCATCCTGGAGCCTCGCTCTTTCCTTGATAAGCTGTCTGATTATTATTACCACGCTGATTTTCTGTCTGAGTAAGTGTGAACACTTTTGGTATTTTGTTGTCTAACTACCATAATGGTCTGCAATAATATAATATTATATATATACATAATATATATAATGGCTTGACACACCACCCATCCATTTTGTGGTAAAGCTGGCGCTCTGTAGACAGGAGCATATGATGGGCCACGTAATAGGTGCCAAAGTTCCCACCAATGTGCTGCACTGAACAATGTGACCTGGAAGATCCAGCCTTGCATGCCCAGAGAGTTGAAGCTGGCCAATACTATTGATGACGAGTACCCCGGTGTGCGAGCATAGTGTGCCTATGGCCTATGTATTACTGCTTGCATCAATGCAGACACATACACAATGTTATGGCGCAAATCCTCTGAACTTATCAAACCCCTAATTCCATTTAGAAATTTGGAAGATCTTGTGCATCTTGGACCTCGTACCCACAAACCTTTTTTGTGGACGTCTTTTATCCGTTATTTTTCCACTTATTTACGGTTTTTTTTTCTATTGTTATCGGAAGGTGAGTAGTGCTCCCACGCTGATGACAGAAGTGCCGTAAACACCATACCGTATTTTTTGGACTATAAGACGCGCCTGATTATAAGGCGCACCATCATACTGCCTGCATAATGTCTAGGTTCATATATAGGCGCACACGGATTATAAGGCGCATTGATTATAAGGATGAACGACCAGCAGGTGGCAGACTGTGCACAGTTCAAGGCAGCTGTTGTCTGTAAGTACAGTCATATATAAGGCGCCACTGGATATAAGGCGCACCTTTGATTCTGAGAACACAAGGATTTTTTGTGTGCCTTATAGTCCGAAAAATACGGTATGTTCACGGGCATGAGGCCTTTGTTAATATGGTGGGAGATGAGCAACATCTGAAATATATAGGATCAGATACTAGTGCTGCTGTACATCTATCAAACGTCCTATATGTGGCCAGGACACCCCTGAGTTCTTGTTGTCGTAGTAGTTGCTGCCATGTATCTGGCCATACATAGTACTAGTTTTTAATCGCAAAACTTAGTAAAATCTATATCTGAAAATATGTTGGTAAATTTTAGTGTTTGTTATTTACTAGGGCGGCTTTAGAAGAGAATGCATATAGTCGAATGAAGAAAGTTGTCAAGTGTATCTTTCAGGATTCTAACAAAAAAACCAAAGGTTTGTTTAGTTTTTTACTGTACTGCTTTGTTTTACTATTTATTTGTGTCAAATTGATAATTTACTTTTCTCTTCACCCCTTTAAGACGGAGGATTTTTTTCGCTCATTTTCACTCTCCAACTTCTCATTTTCAACTTCTATTTTCGCTCTCCAAAAATCCATGACTTTTTGTTTGCTTTTTAATACATTTTAAACACTTAAACAAATGTGTGTTGAAAAAATAAAAAACCTATCGCCATCCGGTCCTGACCCTTTGTTACCATTTTGAGAACTGTGTGACTTTTGATCCACTTTTATTACATTTTTTATCTGATGTAAAATGTTGTAAAGTCACTTTCGGACATTTGGGAGCTATTTTCCGTTATGGGGTTCACCTCCACCAATAAACCTTTTTATTTTTTGCTAGATTGGGCATTTTGTGAAGCGGGGCGCTACCCTACATTTTGTGCTTTTTATTGTTTATATCATTTTATATCGGTTCTAGAAAGAGGGGGTGATTTGAACATTAGGTTTTTAAAAAATGTATTATTTTTTAACTTTTTTTTTTTTTTTTTGCTATTTCTTAAACCACTTTAAGGTACATTTAACCCTAGATAGTCTCGGTTGATCCTACCATATACAGGCAGTACAAGATAGGTTTTGTAGGTTTGTTTTTTCTGTGCAATTTGGAACTGACATATTTTATAATTGTAAACACACAGCAAAATGTTTTGGTCTCTGTGACAATTGTTTTAAAATTTTGGGTTGTCATCAGAACCAGGATTAACAATAAAGCTTATTGCAGCCACCTTTCATAACTGTTACCAGCTGATTATTGCAGCCTAGGGCTAAAAATACAGAATTACATCCAGAGGTCTGTAAATTGGTGTTTAAGTAGAGAGTTTGTACTGCAATACTACTGTGGGTATTAGTAGTGGTGTTTGCTGCAAAATGCAGCAAACCCCACATGTTGTAGGAGGAGGGCTCAGCCCGTAGCCCTCTTTTTATACACCCCCCGCACCTCTGTGCCGTCATGTACGACGGATTGTGAAGGGGTTAAGGAAGAAACTATTCACTTTGTATTGGTCGTTCCCACAAAGTCTAAATTTAGTCCATGTTACACACTGACAGGTCCTGCTTAACCAACAGTTAAATGCCTTAAAAGTAAAGAAGATACTACAGGGTGATTTCATTTAACTATATAGTTGCCCGGCTTGCCTAGGCTTGCACATTAGATATAATTTCATACCTTCTCACCTTCTTTTCACATTTCCTCACTTTGTAGGGCCAAAGAAACCATACAACCCTATTCTCGGAGAAACATTTCGCTGTTTGGTGATACATCCAAAGACCAACAGCAAGACCTTTTACATTGCAGAGCAGGTATGTACTAGAATACCAAACCAATTTGTTACACGACCTTTAATTAATTCGTCAAGGCAACACATCGTGTCCCTCCAACAATGTATACTGTCCAACTGTATCGCAATAGTATCCCAAAGCACAAAGCAAATCTGGTCAACAAAGTCCCTCTTTTTTTACCTGGTTTAATATATTGTTTGTTGATGCACGGCTTTTAATTGGATGTTTAAATAAAAAACTGACTTTTTGACCAGATTGCTCTGTATACTTTGGTTATGTACTAGACGTCTGTGTTGACCAGTGTAGAGTTTTTGGGGACTGTTTGTGTGTAATATTTTCTAATTTTGATCATGTGTTTTAACAGCGGGGTTCGGCAGTCGGGGCCAGGGGCCGCCGTCCGTCCAGACAGGAAGCCCCTGCCCGTCACAATTGTAGTGCTCGATGCGGCCGGAAACGGCCACTCAAGCACTATTATGCTGGTGGAGCGATGTGCCGAAAAGAAACCACCCCGGCACACACTCGCTCTTTGAACCTGCATGCGCGGCCGTGCACGTTTTCTCTCGTTCAGCAGCCGCAAGAAGAAAGAAGACGCGGGAGAGCCAGAGGTGATATAAGGATTTTTTGTTTTTTTTTTTTTTATTAACAGCAGTAAAAAACATTGGCCTAATAACTAATTACTAATAAAATAACTAATGGTGAGGGGATGGTACACTATATATAACAATGGTGGAGGGCAGCATAGGAAATAATTAATGGTGAGGGCAGCATAGGAAATAATTATGAGGACAGTCTAGTAATTAATAGGGCAGCATATTCTAGTAATTAACGGAGACGGGGTCCCAGTATATTTAATAATTAATTGACCCATTAATTTATTCATTGGCGAATATATAAAATAATTCACAAGGGGTGCAGTATATTAAATAATTGAGGGGGGGCCATTGTATAGATGGCGGTCACATGTACCGCTATGTATACCGCCCTCCAACGGTCTGAGAGGGACAATGAACGGCCCCTATGTTAAAAAGTTTGGGGACCCCTTTTTTACAGTGTGCTTTACAGGGGTTTTAGACATTTGATAAACCAGGGACACTTACCTCATAGATACCAGGCCTCCTTCCTTCTAAAATCACTATTAAATTATACAAGGATACAGAAGGACTCTGGGGTGGGGGTGTTACCAGGACCACTGTGGGCTGTAGCTTTACAGCTGTTAAACTGTAAGCTAGCTGAAGTTAATTAGTAGATTTTAGAAGGAAAGAGCGTGTGGATAACAAATATAGGAAGATTTGAGAAAGTGCCCCTGGTTATCATTGTGGATTTGATGGTGGATTTCCTTTAAGTTTATTATATTGGGTTTTTAAATACTAATGTGAGATCGGACAATGACTATTCTTTACACTGCTAACCAGATTTATATGAGCGGGTAATAAAATAAAGGAAGAAATGTGAAATATTATACTTCAGGGAAAACGGTAGCTTTTTCCTGGGAATCACAACCAGTCAGGCATTTTCCCATCAAAATGTATTATTATATCGCCAACCTTAACATCAAGAAAACTTTATAGAAAGGGAGCATCTTATACTCTGTAGGGCACATGAACTGGATTAACGCTTTTGATGAGTATATTTAATCTTTAGGTTATTTATTTTTGGCTTCAGTAATAATTTGGGGTAGTAACGAGCATGCATTGGACTGTAGCCCACTCATTGTGTGCTGATCTTTCACATCTCTTTCACTGAGATGTCACGGCTCTTGTAGGTCCAGGTAGTTTTCTCTGTACGACAATAAAGTAATAGGTGTATTGGTAACCACAGTGTTCCTTCCATGTGAGGAGCCTGAAATACTAAAACTGCCCTCTGGGGGAGCTTAGAAACTGCCATCTAGTTCTCTTTCCCGAATACATGGGTGGTATGCATTTAGAGGAAAGTGTAGACCTTGGAGGTGTGCGTTTAAAGCTTTGTCCTAAATGGTATCGTAGAGCAAAATCTTACATGCTAGAAATTTAAGACAAAAAAAAAAAAAAAATTTCTGAACAAATTTTAACATTACACTACATAATTATTGTTGACCTAATCTATGTTCTCAAGTAATGATTCTTTCATATTTTAATATGGTTTCCCATCATCCACCTGTGTCTGCCTTTTATGTCAGCAATCGAAAAGATGGATTTTGTCTTAGTGGGAGTATTTGGCCAAATCCAAATTTTATGGTGTTGGAAATATTTTTTTTCTTATTTTTTATTTAAAATCTTTATTTCTGTATTTTTTCTGATATAGGCTGCCCTTACATGCATGCCTGTACACCATTAAGCTGTACACCTTGTACACCTGCATTATACGAAATATGATGCAAGAACTCCCATAAATGTACTATGCCGTGCTTCTATTCATAAATCATAGACACATTTTTAATATTTAGCTTTACATGTATGTAGGCAGAAGTTTTGGTGTATGAAATCGATAACAGAATAGGGAATATAAAATTGCCTGATATCTAAGGACTATGCTTTTGGTTCGGAAGTGATCATTATCGGCTCTCTGGAAGGAGAAGGAAACTTACATTCCTAACAGGGGAGATACTAACACCATGATATGCCATATGCCCTTGTAAAGTACTACGTCTAAATCATTGGTGGACTTTATAGGGCTTCTAGGCCAGCAAACCCAAGAAATTACTATTCCCCTTAATGCCCTCTCCGACGCGTGGGATGTTTTGTCTGCGCGTCTGCACAGCCAACATTTTACTTTGTATGATGCAGCAAATTTCTCCACCAAGGACCGGGCATAGAAATATATATACGATTTGCGGCCACCCCAGAGCCTAAGCTGCTTGATGTATCCAGTGGCATCTTCTTCCTCATATGCCGCACTATGACAAATCTCCCCATTATGTTTCTGCAATAGATATGCCAACTTTATGTTACTTTTATCTGTACAGGTATCCTTTATGTCACACTACACCTAGGCCAATACTATTGATGACGAGTACCCCTGGTGTGCGAGCATAGTGTGCCTATGGCCTATGTACTGCTTGCATCAATGCAGACATACGCCAATGTTATGGTGCAAATCCTCTGAACTTATCAAACCCCTAATAATGTCCATTTAGAAATTTGGAAGATCTTGTGCATCTTGGACCTCGTACCCACAAACCTGTTTTTTGTGGACGTCTGTTATCCGTTATTTTTCCACGTTATTTTCCGGTTTTTTTCTATTGTTATCGGAAGGTGAGTAGTGCTCCCACGCTGATGACAGAAGTGCCGTAAACAACATACCGTATTTTTTGGACTATAAGACGCGCCTGATTATAAGGCGCACCATCAATAACTGCCTGCATAAATGTCTAGGTTCATATATAGGGCGCACCGGATTATAAGGCGCATTGATTATAAGGATGAACGACCAGCAGGTGGCAGACCTGTGCACAGTTCAAGGCAGCTGTTGTCTGTAAGTACAGTTCATATATAAGGCGCACCATCAATAACTGCCTGCATAAATGTCTAGGTTCATATATAAGGCGCACCGGATTATAAGGCGCATTGATTATAAGGATGAACGACCAGCAGGTGGCAGACCTGTGCACAGTTCAAGGCAGCTGTTGTCTGTAAGTACAGTTCATATATAAGGCGCACTGGACTATAAGGCGCACCTTTGATTTCTGAGAACATCAAAGGATTTTTTGTGTGCCTTATAGTCCGAAAAATACGGTATGTTCACGGGCATGAGGCCTTTGTTAATATGGTGGGAGATGAGCAACATCTGAAATGATATAGGATCAGATACTAGTGCTGCCTGTACACTATCAAGACGTCTGATATAGGATCAGATACTAGTGCTGCCTGTACACTATCAAGACGTCTATATGTGGCCAGGACACCCCTGAGTTCTTGTTGTCGTAGTAGTTGCTGCCATGTATCTGGCCATACAATACGTACTAGTTTTTAATCGCAAATATAGTAAAATCTATATCATGAAATATGTTGTAAGATTTTAGTGTTTGTATTTACTAGGGCGGCTTTAGAAGAGAATGCATATAGTCGAATGAAGAAAGTTGTCAAGTGGTATCTTTCAGGATTCTACAAAAAACCAAAGGTTTGTTTTAGTTTTTTACTGTACTCTTTGTTTTACATATTTATTTTGTCAAATTGATAATTACTTTTCTCTTCAACCCTTTAAGGACGGAGGATTTTTTTCGCTCATTTTCACTCTCCAACTTCTCATTTCAACTTCTTATTTTTCGCTCTCCAAAAATCCATGACTTTTGTTGCTTTTTTAATACATTTTAAAACATTAAACAAATGTGTGTTGAAAAAATAAAAAACCTATCGCCATCTCCTGACCCTTTGTTACCATTTTGAGAACTGTGTGACATTTTGATCACTTTTTATTACATTTTTTATCTGATGTAAAATGTTGTAAAAGTCACGTTTCGGACATTTGGGAGCTATTTTCCGTTATGGGGTTCACCTCCACCAATAACCATTTTTATATTTTGCTAGATTGGGCATTTTGTGAAGCGGCGCTACCTAACATTTTTGTGCTTTTTATTGTTTATTACATTTTATATCGGTTCTAGAAAGAGGGGGTGATTTGAACATTTAGGTTTTTAAAAAATGTATTTTTTAAACTTTTTTTTTTTTTCCAGGATTCACTGTATACAGCACCCAGTAATCACTATATACAGTTCCCCCAGCAATCACTATATACAGCCCCGAGTAATCACTATATACAGCTCCCCAGCAATCGCTATATACAGCTCCCAGCAACCAGTATATATAGCCCCCAGTAATCACTATATACAGCCCCACAGCAATCACTTTACAGCCGCCCAGCAATCACTATATACAGCTCCGAGCAACCACTATATATAGCCCCTCAGTAATCACTGTATACAACCCCCCAGCAATCACTGTATACAGCCCCCAGTAATTATATACAGCTCCCCACGCAATCACTGTATACAGCCCTCAGTAATCACTATATACATCTTCCCCAGTAATCACTGTACGTCGGGTTTCCCGAATATTTCCGATTTCCCCTGAATTGCACAGGGGTTGATCGCACACGATCGGATTGTGGCGCATCGTCGATGGCTTTCATGCAACACAAATTGGGGGGCGTGGTTGTCGGACAATGCGACTGATTCGGACAACTGCAGACTTTAACTTTCAAAATTGTGTTGCAAGACACACTCTTACATGCACCGGGAAGAAGATGGTGAACTCCGGCGGACCTGAGCGGGGAAGCGACACATGCAGGAAATTGGACACACGATCTTAGTGAATTGCGGCAGCTCCGAATCCTCGTCGGACATTCTGGTCATCCATACATCTTCATTACACACCCATTTCTTTGAGTGTCCATTATCATGGACCTAGAAGAAGGTAATGTGGTGTACCTGTGCTATGTTATGTGTCCTGCTATTGACGGCCTGCCACTATCTTTTATGCAGGGATTATTTATATTTGTGCAAAATAAATAAGTTTTAAAATGTGCAGTATATAAAAGGCAATCTTTAGCAAGTGTTGATGTTGTTACTGTACCAGTGTAGAAGATCGGTCGGCATACAGGGAGTCTTCGCATCATATTTCTGTATGATACAAGGACTCCCCTGGTGTACAATGTGTTTAGTCCGTGGGACTGGACCGTTTCCATAGAATAAATACATCTGTCAGCAGCCAGTTTAAAGGAAATCTACCATTATAGATAAGCCCAAATAGACTGACAATACTAACCTCCGCTCCTCTTCATGTTGATGCCGCCGGTGGTCTTCTGTAAGCTTGACACACCAGGATCAACTAGAAAAGATTTTATCATCACCCCACAAACTATAGATAAATAAAACAGTGGATGTGCTATCGGTTTTATACAGGTGCCAATCCATATAAATGAAAAGAACATGAAATATTAAAAAACGCTATGTATTGCTAACACAAGCGTTCGATCCAGGCCAGGTTTTTTAAACTGTTTTTGTTATAAAATAGGCATTATGGGCAATTCCAAAAAACAGGAAGGAGCTGAGGAGAGGCTCAGAAACGCGTCAAGATACATCAAGAGATATTTCCCTTTTTTCACTTCTCTCGAATACAATACTTATCAACAGAGAGAGGAGAAAGATCAGTAAAAAGACCCACCCTGCATTCAGCGACAAACAAACTTTTCTTGCGGTAATCACAACCCAGCTGAGCGGACCTGAAACACACGCATGCGCATGTGTATTGTCAGAACGGCGAAGCGAGAACTTGCGGCTCCATGCACGACGCCTGCGGTGTTCCATCACGGAAAGAAACCATACTAAAAGCGTCCGGAATCGCGAGTTTCTACATCTACCATAAGTTGGACAGTCTAAGTGACATCTTGTGCACAATCATATAGATAATTACAAATTTACCGCATACATTTGATATACGATCAATTGCGTGCTACAGATCTGTATGCTTCAGCTCTAGGTGGACATTAGTTGTGGGATTTGGATGTTTAGGTGCTGCCCAGAAGCTATTGCCACTTTGGGGCGATTTAACTTACCGGGTCATTCGCGATCCAGCACGTGTTCTCTGCTGTGGATTCGGGTCCTGCCGGGATTTACTAAGCAGTGCCGCCGACGTTCCACCAGGCAGTTTTTTTTAAAAAAATGCGGCTGTTTTTTTCCGAATCCGGCAGTTTTTTTTTACGGCTACGCCCCCCCGATATCCGTCACGTCAGCGGTGGCCGATGCCCACAATCCATAGCGTGCCGCCAAATCCCGGGGCAATTTCAGGAAAAATTGGCGGCAAATCGGAAATTTCGGGTAACATGTCTGGAAAAACGCAAATCGGGGCTCCTTAGTAAAAGGACCCCCATTGGTTAATATGTTGCCACATTGAGTTCATATTTCACATATAATATAAATAATAACCATCATGTCAGGTTTGAGACTACTTTTTATGAATACTCCAGGCTGAACTGGGACATTTATAGACATTGGGTGTCCTGAATGCCAGGGTTGACAGCAGGTCGGACGAAAAAAACGATAAACTTTCCACGGATACTTTGATTGTATATCTCACATGTTTATAGGATGGTGATATTTTTTACAATTTTTTTTTTGTTCCACTTTTTTTGGTAGGGAGCACTTTGGACCTTCAGTGCTACCCTCTATTTAACTATTGCCCAGCATTTATTTTTATAAACACATACCAGAGCATACGCTTATCGGGGCAATATTTATCATATGCGGGCACTCGTGGCGGAATGCACTGGAGTTCACCGTCCTATCGTGGGTGAAGGTACGCGCGTGTCGAGCGACACTTTTTTTTTTAAAAATGCGGCGTTTTTTCCGAATCAGTCAGGTTTTTTTTACAGCTACGCCCCCCGATATCCGTCACGTGCATGCCGGTGCCGATGCGCCACAATCCAATAGCGTGCTCCAAAATCCCAGGGCAATTCAGGAAAAATCGGCGCAAATCGGAAATATTCGGGTAACATGTTGGGAAAAACGCGAATCGGGCCCTTAGTAAATGACCCCCATTGAGTTCATATGTTGCCACATTGAGTTCATATTTCACATATAATATCAATAATAACCATCAATGTCAAGGTTGAGACTACTTTTTATGAATACCTCCAGAGCTGAACATGGGTGTTGAACAGCAGTCGGACTTTATAAAACGATAAACTTTCCCCGGATAACTTTGATTTTATATCTCACACTTGTTATAGACCAGGCTAATATCAAACAAGAAGTTGGTGGCGGCCTAGGGTGCTGATAAATTTCTGTTTCACTGAGGCTAGTGAAGGGGACTTTTGGCTTTTCACAGTTGTGAGCTAGTGTTGAGCCATACCAGAGGTTGTGTGGACAACTCTAACTCACATCCTGTGCCGCCTAGAAACCGTGTGTTCAAGGAGTGTCTATTAAAACAATAATTAATTGACCTTGCATACCCCTTCAGGGGTGATATTAGGACCTAGCTTTATGTATTAGCATAATTATGTAATACTGCTAAAATATTAGTATTTTGTTTGTTAGCTGTTGGTTGCTTCATTAATGATTGGCAGAATCTGTTTGCTGTTTTTCTAGTTTCTGTGTGAGTATACAGTGTTTTATCATTTACATGATCTTGATAATCTGAATGCATTGTAATTAGATGCTGTTGTGAGCTGAATATTCCCTGTGGCGCATGGTATGTAGATCACTGCACAGTAGCACAGATTTGATGCCTGCAGCTTAATGAAAAAGACAGGCTGGAAAAATGCTCACAGATACACAGGGGGGGGGGGTGGGGGGGAGTAGTATTTAGGTTGATTTATAAGAAATCAGGAATTATTTATTGTTAGTATGTTTAGTGCTTACAAACAACTTGCCTCTGCATTAGATGCTCTGTCGCAGCATCTGGCAAATGTAACTAAAAAGACGCCGGGACAATGGCGCACATTTATTACGTTCCTTTCGGCGCATTTTCGTCGGGTCAGGAAAAATTGGCGCAAATCGGAAATATTCGGGTAACATGTCGGGAAAACGCAAATCGGGCCCTTAGTAAATGACCCCCATTGAGTTAATATGTTGCCACATTGAGTTCATATTTCACATATAATATAAATAATAACCATCAATGTCAAGGTTGAGACTACTTTTTATGAATAACTCCAGAGCTGAACATGGGACATTTATATACATTGTTTCCTGAATGGCCAGGTGTTGAACAGCAGTCGGACTAAAACGATAAACTTTCCACGGATAACTTTGATTGTATATCTCACATGTTTATAGGATGTGTGATATTTTTACAATTTTATATTTTTTTCACTTTTTAGGTAGAGGTAAGCACTTGGGCCCTTCAGTGCTACCCTCTATTTAACTTATTGCCCAGCATGTGATTTTTAAACACATACCCAGAGATACGCTTATCGGGGCATATTTATCATATGCGGGCACTCGTGCCCCGCCGCTGCATATTCGCAGTGGGATACATCAAGAGGCTTCCGCCTAATGATGTATCGGGGCAGCCGGCTGCGCATCCTTTATCCTATGCCTGGCAGGGCCTGGCGTAGAGAGAAACGCATATTTCACATATGAAAAGTCGCCGGCAGCAGCGAGTGCGCGGGGACAGTAACGCCCTGCACTGGCCCACTCCCGGCCGTGCCCTCCGCTCGGCCCGCCGCACCCCCCCTTCTCGCCCCACTGGCATGAAGGTGGAGGATAGGGCCAAATAATCGCAAGTGCTAGCAATAAGCAGAGGTCCTGATAAATATGCCCCAACTAGTCTACATTATTGATTTTGGTGAATATCCATGAGTTGTTTTAAATGTGTATTGCCTTAAATATGTACTCTGTACTGTAGATTTTAGTTTATATCTATGCATTGTTCATACGTAGTATATGTTACGTGCACTTTTTGCATTCTTTCTTGAACAGAGAGATATACACTATGCATAATTTTAGACCAAACAATAAAAATAATTTGCTCACACAACACTAATTCGGTGCTAGGTTTCTATATTGCTTCACCTTGAGCTTATCCATAACGGTAGATTTCCTTAAGACAAGTTTGTTAAAGGGGTTATCCGGGACTATAAAAATCCAGATGTTCCCAGTAGTCATCAATCATCACCCTAATGACCAAGCCTTACCTTGATTCAAACTTTGAATCCTCCCTGCATATACGGTTACACATCAGCCTGCAAATGTTTACAATCTCAGCTTTCTGTATGGACGTTTTTGTGCTGCAAAAACTACACTCCCCACAGTGCATTGTGTTGTAAACACAGCAGAGCCTGTATCCACCCATTCCAGCCTACACGGTGCTGGCAACCCCGCCCGCTGCACCTTCTGTATGGACGTTTTTGTGCTGCAGAAACTACACTCCCCACAGTGCATTGTGCTGTAAACACAACAGGGAGTGTATCCACCCAGTCCAGCCTACACGTTGCTGGCAACCCCGCCCACTACACCTTCCAGGCTCTGCTGGATTGTGCAGGATCTGCTGTGATTGGACGAGAATATGCGGCAGAGGACGTGCCATGCGCATCCCGACATGGCAGAGTATTAGAAATTCCGGGCATGCGCAGTGGCCGCATCGAAGCGCTTCCTCTATTGCGCATGCCCCGGATAGATGCCGACTTCCCAGCCCATCGAGTGACGAGGAGGAGAAGACCCCGCCTATCCGTCCCGGGGGCGGCAACGTGTAGAAGATAGACCTGTGGACGTAACGTCAGCGGAAGTGAAGAGAGAAGAAGACGCGATGTCACGTGACCGGCTCCGGACCGAGGGGAACCAGCCACTTCAGGAACGGTAAGTATATTAGAAAGTTAGTTAATTCACACATAGCTTTAGATTAGTCAGGGGAACCTAGGTCCCGGACAACCCCTTTAAATGTACTCAGGATAACAAAAAAACAAATTCTCTAATTCACAAAAATACAGTTATAAATAAAAATACAGGATTTCAGAGTCCAACCTATCTTTATCAGTCCTGGTGTACACAATTTCAGTTTCCCCTAGATAAGACCCTGTAACTCCTGACTTAGGGTCCAGAAGCCATCTTGGATTTCTATGTGACGGCTATGGAGCTGAGATTTCTGTCTCTCTCTGCTCCCTGCAAGTCCAACCTATCTTTATCAGTCCTGGTGTACACAATTTCAGTTTCCCCTAGATAAGACCCTGTAACTCCTGACTTAGGGTCCGGAAGCCATCTTGGATTTCTATGTGACGGCTATGGAGCTGAGATTTCTGTCTCTCTCTGCTCCCTGCACTCTAGCCCCGCCCCCCTGCTGTCCAGAGAATGGTAGACCTACATAAGAGTGCACATTTATGTAGATCATAAATCCCACGATATGTGCAGAACATTCTGCACCCACATCTTTTTGGACAAATGTGCAGGATACCTTAAAAGGAACCCGTCAGACGAAATAGACCTAATAAACCACTACCAGTATGTTGTCAACCAACATTCCATATTATGTTTCTGTAATGGCCCTGCACGGTGACATCATGTACAACTTGCATCATTTACAACTTTGAAGTTAGATGTAACTTGGTTGTATTGAAGGACATCTACCACCAGGATGAAGGATTGTAAACCAAGCACACTGACATACTGGTGTCTTCTCTTGCATGATCTGCTCTTTTTTTTAGCTTCTTATGTCATTTTATTAAAATAAGCTTTAAGAATTATGCAAATGAGCCTGAGGGGCTCCAGAATACTGCCCCCTATGTACAGGAATATAACTACTATAATACTGCCCCTATGTACAAGAATACAACTACTATAATACTGCCCCCTATGTACAGGAATATAACTACTATAATACTGCCCCCTATGTACAAGAATATAACTACTATAATACTGCCCACATGAGCTTAATTACTAAAATATGTATCCTTGTTGATGAGATTGTACTTTCTTTGTAGATCTCTGACCTGGTTATTTCTTCTGGTAATGATAGAACATATATTCAGGTGTCAGTATTATAGGTTGTGTGTACAGTCTGCAGTTTTCCACGTTTTTCAGCATTTTTCTGGTTCCTTCTGTGTTAGTCATCGTCTCTTTGTGTAGTTATCTGTATAGTCGAGGCCTCGGGGAGTTCATTGCCCGTCTACAAGTGTCACCTTCTCCGGTTTCCTTTCACATTTTTGAGTTTCTTTATTCTTAAATACTTTGAGGAATGTCCTGGCCCCCGTCTGACAAATGGGCACCTGTCCCCGCGTCCGTGCAGCGGCCTCCTGCAGTGAGAACTTCTCCTCAGTCAATGTTTGCAGGGTCTTCTGCGGTGGCGGCTGTAACTGTATCCGGAGCCGTTCTTTGGTTTCGCACAAGGTCATCGCTCTCTTTCAATCCTCGGCGTCTTCCGCTCTCCGGAATGTCTTGTATGTAAACGGCAGAAGATCTGCGCGGTGTAAGGAGTCACTAGCAACCGGGAGCATCCCTCACATCTTACATTTGTGTCCAGTCGTCTTCTTTGTTTCTTTCTCCGTTCCATGAATTTCCAGAAGATTAAAGATACATGTGACACAACCTGGAAATCCTTACAGTCTGGGAACCACTTTGGGTGAGGGATCGGATGAAGTATCGGGGTGACCTACTACATTAAAGTTTATAGAAACAATTATTTCAACCGGAAGTATTTATGTGACCACATGGGCAAAAGCCTCCTCCAACAGACGACTGTGCGTTTATTGGAGGCCTAACTGTAAAACTTGTGTATGGCCGTGTCAAAGTCATCAGTGCAACTTTCTTTGGACCCGTCGTTAACTAGGATTTACAGAGGGGTCCTCGGCACAATCCGTTCACTGGGTACTGAGATCCCACAGCAGGGCCCTCGGCACAAATCGTTTGTTAGGTGCTAACGTCCCACAGCGGAGCCCTCAGCATAATTTGTTTACAAGGTCCTAAGGTCCCACAGCAGGGTCCTTGGCACAATTTGTTTACTAGGTCCTGAGATGCCCCAGCAAGGTGCTCACCATAATTTTACTAGGTCATTTAGGGCCTACAGAACAATTCGTTTGTTAGGTCCTAAGGTACAACAGCAGGGTCCTCGGCATAATTAATTGACTAGGTCCTAGGGAACCATAGCAGGGTCCTCGGCACAATTAGTTTGTTAGGTCTTCGGCATAATCTTTTATTAGGTCCTCAGATCCCAAAGTAGGGTCGTTGGCATAATTTGTTTACCAGGTTCTAGGGACCCACAGCAGGGCTTGTGGTATTATTTGTTTACTAGGTCCTAAGAATTCACAGCAGGGTCCTCTGCACAATCCGTTTACTAGGTCCTAAGGTCCCACAGCAGGGTCCTTGGCACCATCCGTTTACAAGGTTTTAAGGTCCCACAGCAGGGCCCTTTGCACAATTCCTAGCCTAGGTCCTAAGGACCCACAGCAGGGTCCTTGCCATATTTCATTCATAAGGCTCTAAGGCAGTGGTGGCGAACCTATGGCACGGGTGCCAGAGGTGGCACTCCAAGCCCTTTCTTTGGGCACCTAGGCCATTGCCCCAACACACCAGACAGGACTCAAAGAATCGTCCTGCAGTTCCAAGCAACTTAAATGATGCTGCTTTTAGTCATATTTTGATACTTGATTCGCTACTTGGGACTGTAGGAAGAGGGAGAATGAATAGACAGGGACGAATTATCTTTGGAGGACCTCCTGCTGGCCCCTACAGGTCTACACAGGGACACTGGAAAGAAGCTAAAATGATCATAATTTTCCATCTTTCTACTGTGCTGCTGTCCTCAGGAGGCCAATGTGATTGTTGAAGAACAGGGAGCAGTAAGTTACTGCTTTAATTTTTGGTTGGCACTTTGTGATAAATAAGGGGGGTTTTGGGTGTCTTTTTGGGCACTCGGCTGCTAAAAGGTTCGCCATCACTGCTCTAAGGCATCTGCTTCTTTCCCCAGTGGGCTGATGAGTGGTGGTCAGACTGCAGCAGACCTTTGGTCAATGTTGGATCTTATTGAGCAGAGTTTAGGGTCTGCAAGAAGCTTTGGTATCTCACACCTCACCCTTAACAACAAAATACACTGTCTACCAGATTTTTTTGGACAAGTTTAATCTAATCTGATCCGGACTTGTTGGAGCAGATAGAATTGTGTTAGGTAAACCTGTGATAACGATGACGAATGTTGCCAAATTATGTCACAGGTTGCAATAACGATTGGCAGTGGCCTATAATTAAGACGGATGAATTCTAAATATCGACTTGTAGATTGCAGCTTTCAGCAATCCTGATTGGTTGTAAACGGGAAACGACTCTTTCCAGCTTCACCTACTTGATGTAACAAGATGTTCTTATGATTGACAATGTTTGAGGGCTGGGTGTAACTAATGTGTGAATTGATTGGTATCTTCTACAAAGGATCTGTTGCATCTGTGGCCATGTCATCCTCTGTCTGTGAGGTGCGGAGGAGGATGCGCTGATGTGTCAGTCTGATCATGCTGTTGTGTGAACACTTGTGTATTTCCTTCTCTGTCTTTATTGATTTTTCACCACACCCTTCAGTCTCCTGGAGCTCTGCTCTGGTTCATCAATAGTTACCCTCTCTGACAGAATCCCTCTCCCTTTGAGTCTCTGTGCCTGCTATAGTATTCGTTCTTACTGAGCTCCTGGGATCATGTTTCTTCTGTATTCTGCTACATTGACTCTTGAAATGAGACTATCCTCTGCCTTGTGATTTTGTCCTCTTGGTTCTGGCTATTCTTTCTTCATATTATCTTCCAGTTTCTTTGTATTATTCCAGTTTAGCACAGAATGGAACATCGACTAGTTTTCCCTTGTCGCCTTGAGTAAGTGAGGCAAATAGGCAGGGACACTGTCTGTGTCACTTGTCCTTTTCTGTGTATTTTCAGTTTGGCACCGGAAGGGAACATCGACTAGTTGTCCCTTTTCGCCTGGCGTAAGTGAGGCAAATAGGTAGGGACACTGTCTGTGTCACTTGTTCTTTTCGGTGTATTTGCAGTTTGTCACAGGAAGGGATCATCGACTAGTTTTCCCTTTCCACCTAGTGTAAGGCAAATAGGCAGGAACACTGTCTGTGTCACTTGTTCTTTTCGGAGTATTTGCAGTTTGTCACAGGAAGGGAACATCGACTAGTTTTCCCTTTTCACCTAGTGTAAGGCAAATAGGCAGGGATACTGTGTCACTTGTTTTTTTCAGTGTATTTGCAGTTTGGCACAGGAAGAGAACATCGACTAGTTGTCTCTTTTGGCCTAGAGTAAGAGAGGTAAATAGGCAGGGACACAGTCTGTGTCACTTGTTCTTTTCTGTGTATTTGCAGTTTGGCACAGGAAGGGAACATCGACTAGTTGTCCCATTTCGCCTAGAGTGAGGCAAATAGGCAGGGACACTGTCTGTTATTTTCCAAATCCAACCTTACAGGAACTCCATACATTATTAATCACTAAATTTTGATGGATTTTTACTGAGTCTGGGACCCTTAACCTTTCTGAGATTTTATGCACTGATCCTGAGGTTGGGGATATGTGGGGTTTCCAAAATAGTTTAGGTGTAAGTTTGTTAGAAATGTCATGTGTTGAGGTCTAGTTGAGGCAGAATTGGATGTGACTGGGAAGACATATTCCCCTTTGCTTTGTGGTTACTTGTCTTTAAGGGGTATTTCATATACCTATCCCAAAATACTAGATGGTTAGGAATCTGATCATCAAGACCACCTCCAATCTCTACAATTGGGACCTACCACACTTGAAGAGTATGAATGCAGTTTCAGTCTTCAGATCTATGTCTGTGGCTCTGAGCAGCTGAGAGGTTGATACCAGTGAATATCTCCCCCTGGTATTCTGTATAACCACCAGTGGGAACCCCTGCTCCAAGGAGAGCGCAGGTGAATTTCGGTGTTTCCTTCTCAAAGTAAACAAGATCGAAGATTTCCATCTAGATGTGATTTATTGAGGACAGGAAGCGGTTACGTATCGTGAGCCTGGAAATCACTTGGAAGATCTGGATACAATTATGATCGTTGCCAAATAGGCTTTTACATTCTAGTCCACACTTCGAGGAACTTCTAAGACCTTCTGCCAGACATGAAAGCCTCCATTGTATCTGTCTGGAGAAGTCGTCTGATCTGTTAGTTCGGGAGGATAATATGTACAAGAATATAACTACTATAATACTGTCCCCTATGTACAAGAATATAACTACTATAATACTGCCCACTATGTACAGGAATATAACTACTATAATACTGCCCCCTATGTACAAGAATATAACTGCTACAGAACTGCTCATGTTAATGGCTGTGACCTTGGAGTCTCCTCTTATATACATACTTCTTATTCTCTGGCTTCTGGGAGATGAAGTTTTACAACAAGGTGAGTTCTCAGCTGTGGATGAGATATAAAGAATGAATTCATGTATTAGATGAGAGGATATGTACAAGAATATAACTACTATAATACTGCCCCCTATGTACAAGAATATAACTACTATAATACCGCCCCCTATGTACAGGAGTATAACTACTATAATACTGCTCCCTATGTACAAGAATATAACTACTATAATACTGCCTCCTATGTACAGGAATATAACTACTATAATACTGTCCCTATGTACAAGAATATAACTACTATAATACTGCCCCTATGTACAAGAACTATAATACTGCCCCTATGTACAAGAATATAACTACTATAATACTGACCCCTATGTACAAGAATATAACTACTATAATACTGCCCCCTATGTACAAGAATATAACTACTATAATAATGCCCCCTATGTACAAGAATATAACTACTATAATACTGTCCCCTATGTACAAGAATATAACTACTATAATACTGCCCCCTATGTACCCCCCCTTACTGCCCAAATACCACCCCAGCAGCATCAAACTACGTCACCCCCTTACTGCCCAAATACCACCCAGAAACATAAAATAATCCAAAGAGAAGCCTGGAGCCCGGTGTCTGGTGGTTGCTGAATAACAGATGGAAGGAGGACACAGGACGGGTTAGTAAAGAGAGTTAAAACTTCATGCAGTTAGCAAGTGTTACAGGCAGCCAAGAGCTTGGGTGTTAGTCTGATAGTCCAGGGCAGAGCATTCCATAGAATGGGTGCAGCTCTAAGTCTTGGAAATGCGAGTGGGAGGTTCAAATTAAGGCCAACAGAGGCACAACATGATGCTGCCGTCCCCTGTGCATGGGTGGGACTTACTTCTGCGCCCCTAGAGCTATGCTCCGCCCCTGCTTATCTGAGCAGCACAATCTGATTTGTGTCCAGTGGTTGTATAGAAGAACCAATCTTATTTCTCCACAAACTGTTAGATCCTAAAATCAATGGATCTTAATTAAGAAAAGGCAACTAGGAAAAATATGTGGAGTGATGACCTCTACAGCCGGATAAGACGCTTGGATGGACAAGTGCATGATGGGATAAGAGGGAGAGAACCTCCATAAAATCACATAAGAAAGAACAAAAATACCCTTTGTTTGCTATTTGTAATATAGATCCATATCATAATAATGTACATAAAACCTTAAAGGAACCTGTCAGGTGAAAACCCTCAATATTAGATGATTCGTACAATGTCCAAAGCAATTACACTCAATAAACGACCCCTGAAGAGCCGGAAGAGCCGAGTACCCAACCTCATCCCTGACTCGTAGGGAGCAGAGCGTCTGGTGTTTCTAAGGAGCCAAGCAGCGAAGAGTAAATCACGTGAGCGAGCTCAGAGGGGGAAGCTATTTATAGTTCCCAAATTGGCACTTTGGGGGTCTCTCTATTTTGAAAGGTTATAATCCAAAGAGATGATAATGGCTAAGCTTTAAGAAAGTGGGAAGTGATCTCAAGAGTTTCCTCAAATATGGACCTGAACAATTTCCCTGTCTCCGAGCAATGTCCATTTCCTGAGTGAATAATAACACCATAATATTAATTAAAATAAATAGAATAACTACTATAATACTGCCCCCCATGTACAACAATATAACTACTATAATACTGCCCACTATGTACAGGAATATAACTACTATAATACTGCCCCCTATGTACAAGAATATAACTACTATAATACTGCCTCCTATGTACAGGGATATAACTACTATAATACTGCCCCCTATGTACAGGAATATAACTATAATTTATGCCCCCTGCCAGCCCTAATGCACCCCCCGCCCCAGACATCATTATTGCCCCATTCTATCATTAAAAAAAACAAAAAACATCATACTCACCTCTTTGTAGCAGGTTTCTTCCTTTCCCTCGGTCTTCGGTGGCTTGGTGTAAGAGGCGCGGGATAGTGACGTCACTGCTCCGCGCCCCTTACACCAAGCCGCGGAGCTGCAGGGAGGGCCGGACAGCTGACAAGGTAGGTGTCAGCCTCCTCCACGCTACACAGGTCGCGCAATGACGTCAATTGCGTGACCTGTGTAGCTGCGGGTGTACACAGACGCAGAAGCAGCGGTGCTGCGCTGCGTCTGTGTACTAATCAATAGTACCGGCATCGTACGATGCCGGTACTATAGATTATGTTAAAAGTTGGAAGGAGGGAGTGCGGACCGGCCCCGCACCAGCTCCGGACCGGCCCCACACCGGCCCAGGGCCGACCGGCCCACCGGGAAAATTCCCGGTGGGTACAATGGCCAGTCCGCCCCTGCCTGTGGAACGACCTGGTGGTACCATGCCATAGCAAGTCAGACCTGCTATGCGGCGGGCTCTGGTGCAAACCGGATGCCCACTTAGATTCCGGTCCCAGGTGTAAGCTTACATCATCATCTGCAGTGGTCCACTGGGTCCACTACCCCTGGAGCCTGAGATCTTTTATGTCTGAGAGATTTCTCCTGATATGTACTTTTAAATTGGTGCAATATCACGTATTAGATATTACAAATGGAGCCGTCAATCAAATACACAACAAAGGTTGTATTAAAGTTAATATAAGTTTTAATTTGGTATGTTACAGTAGTGACAAGGAAATTCTCTTGATACAGTGGCAAACCTTTGCAAAACCCTTTGTGACGCAACCCTTTTGTCCATACATAGACTATAACATGTTCCCAAGTGTGGGTGCTCTCGTAGATGCACACCGGGGGAGTAGTTTTCGAAACATCCACTAGAAATTCATCTTGTAAAACAGGTACTGTATAAGTCTCAACGAAGGCAAGGGTGGAAAGATATGACTGGGTTCTATTTCAATCCAAGACAATTATATACAAAAAAGGTCCAAAGGGACCTCACTGAGACCCATTTGTCTAAAATATAGCAGCTCCGCGGCTTGGTGTAAGGGGCGCGGAGCAGTGACGTCACTATCCCGCGCCTCTTACACCAAGCCGCGGAGCTGCAGGGAGGGCCGGACAGCTGACAAGGTAGGTGTCAGCCTCCTCCACGCTACACAGGTCGCGCAATGACGTCAATTGCGCGACCTGTGTAGCTGCGGGTGTACACAGACGCAGAAGCAGTGGTGCTGCGCTGCGTCTGTGTACTAATCAATAGTACCGGCATCGTACGATGCCGGTACTATAGATTATGTTAAAAGTTGTAAGGAGGGAGTGCGGACCAGCTCCGGACCGGCCCCACACCGGCCCAGGGCCGACCGGCCCACCGGGAAAATTCCCGGTGGGTACAATGGCCAGTCCGCCCCTGCATGAGGGGCAGTTTAGTGTCATAAACTAGGAAATATTTTAGGGAATAGGAGACTGTTTTAGTTTTTGAATTTTTAATGCCGCCATGTGAGTTCACTGCAAAGGGGCCCACTGAGGCTCTGTCGCCCAGGACCCTGCTGAAACCAGGATCCGACCCTGGTTTCAGGGCATCTTCAGTATTAAAATAAGCTTTAAGAATTATGCAAATGAGCCTGAGGGGCTCCAGGCTCCAGTAACATATACAGTATAGAGCCGTGAGCCTCTTAGGCTCATTTGCATAATAAAAAAAATAAAAAGCTTTAAAAAAAAATAAAAAACAGGGAATAAGAAGCTAAAATAATAGCAGATCGTACCAGAGGGGGCACACACCAGTATGTTAGTGTGCTTGGTTTACAATCTTTCATCCTGTCCTTTTAGATGTCCTTTAAGTCACAGAGTTGGAAAGATAAATATAGAAGTCAAGCTCTCCCTGCCTTAGAACCCTCTGTCTTAATTTAAGAAGAACAACCCTGTTTCTTGGTGCCACATTTTGGCTGCTGTATGAATCATGGATGTCACATTTGGATATACTGCAGATGGAATAACATTATTATACCACCATAACTGAGCAGCAAATCATCCCTGTTAGGAAGCTACAAAAAGTAACAGGATTAAAATATTGCTAACACGTGCAGTAAATTTTGAAGTTTGATGTTAACTAGTCAGAATAAAGCATAGCTGGTAGACAATACAAACAATCCTACTGCAGGCAATGCTTACTCAGCAACACATTTATCTCACATGAAATCACAAGCAAATAAAAAAACTGCAGCCGTGAGCCTCTTATTCAGTGTAGGATTAAGGAGACACTAGTTAATGCTGTCTATGTGACTTCACACTAAGCCTTGTACAGTAGCTCCCACCAGTTAAAAGGTTTCCATTTCTAAGATGCCACGTGGACTTGAGACACAGGTTGTAAGTGAGCTGCATTCTCCTTTGTGAAGTTGGAAATCTGATCAGCCCAGCTCTTGGTAAATTAGACCACAGTTATAAACGACTCAAAATGTACGTGCACAAAGTGTATTTCTTTCAAACTTCCAGCATAATGGGGCTTTTTATACTGACCTTTCTGTGGACTTTGGTAATGTGCACTACTGCAGTAAACAGTGTTATGGAGCATAGTAATTATACATGGAGTATGGAACATGGTATTCCGTGAAAAATACTTTTGGAAATCTAAAGATATTTTTTTTAAGAAAGAATCCATTGTTACTCTAGATTTTATACCTGTTTTTTCATTATGAAATTGTCTTTGTAGCATTTTAAATGAGGTACATTGTTTCGTAAAAGTTGGTAAAGAGGACTTATTTTACCAACTCCAACTCTGAATCTTTAATAGGCTTTGTTCCACTGATTCTGGCTTGCATTTTTTTCTCTAGTCCTCCCCATTCCAGAGCAATCAATGTTATTATTTTTGGCTACTGTCAGATGGGGGGGGGGCATTAGGCGGTCTGCTCCAGCCCAGGGCCACCCATCTGACAATAGAAAGCCTAAATAGCATAGTTTCAGGCAGGGCCGTCACCACCACTGGGCATGCCTGGCAAGTGTCGGGGCCCAGAGCTGCTGGGGGGGCCCACATAAGGCTGTACAAAAGGAATACATAGAGGTGAGAGGGGCGGTGTCTAATGAATCCATAGGGTGTTAGGGGGGCTTATATAAATTATCCATGAGGGGGCAGTTTAGTATCATAAACTAGGAAATATTTTAGGGAATAGGAGACTGTTTTAGTTTTTGAATTTTTAATGCCGCCATATGAGTTCACTGCAAAGGGGCCCACTGAGGCTCTGTCGCCCAGGTCCCTGCTGAAACCAGGATCCGACCCTGGTTTCAGGGCATCTTCAGTACCCAATAAGGAGGGCACATATTAAGGATGCAAAGATGATGGTGAGAGTTAATGGTGTAAGATCCCCTTTAGGCCACTTGCCCACGAGTAAGTGCAGTCCAAGAAATTTTGTCAGTGTGCTAGAGAGATTTCCCGGACCACATCTTGTATCACTGAGAATGTTAGTTCACTCCAGGGGTAAGAGGTTCAGTCTAGGGAATCCCTCAAATCCCTTGAACACAAATGCAATCCCTTAGGTCAATATGCAGCAACTGTGCAAATACTTCTTTACAAAATATCTTAATGTTTTGTGTCTACAACTATTATGTAAACCAATATGTCTCCATGTCAGCCCAATACAAAAAGCTTTTCCCAGTCTGGTTTTGCTTTGTCTCCTCCACACAAACTGTAACCCGGCAGACAGTTATTGGCCAATCATAGCCATGGCTAGTAGCAAGGAGCATCAATTTGCAAAAAATAACATGCATACTGTAGTATAAAAAGGTTATTAGTGTCAGAATATAAATCTTTAAAAAATTGCTATCACTGTGATTGTACCAAACCAAAGAATAAGGTAGAGGTATTACTTGGAGTGCACATTGAAAGTCATAAAAACAGAGTCCACAATCCACAAAATGGTGCAAATGCGTTTTTTTACAATTTCACCTGAAACACGGAAACATAAAATAAAGGGTCCGGTTGTTAAGGGGTTAACAGGAAAAAAAAGCATATTGTTTTTTTTATTAATGCCCCACATAATACAGAGTGGGTTAAAGAGATGGGAGATGGGATATCAGGCAATAACCTACATAGGTATAGTTTTGGAAAGATCTAAAGGGGAGATTTATGATGCTAATATAGGAGACAGGGGCGTAACTAAGAGAGGCTGGGCCCCATACAGATTTTTGCATGGGGGTCCCCCCTTCCTCTTAAAAAGATGTAAACATATTTTAACACACACGTTTATACAATCACACACATTGGCCCACATTTATTAATGTGTTTGCGCCAGATTTCTGGTGAACTTTGCACATAAATACATTTACATACTGCTTGCACATGTATTTATGTAGCATTTCTGCCAGTATTGTGCTGTGACTACACTTTGTGCACTTAAAGGGGATTTCCAGTTCACATTCGCACCAGCCACCACATTTATGTCAGAATGCCCAACATAATTGTGGCACACACCCATTAAACTGTGTGTGCCAGAAACAAAACTGTTTATTCAAGTTTTTGCGCAGGGTGCAACAGAAAAATGAAGACCGTTTTTCAGTCTTTATTATTCCAGCGCAACCTGCACATTAGTGAGTCAAACTGCACATTCACCCGGGCTCCATCCGCGCGCTGGAGAGGAGGAGGTGGAGGAGTATTGCTCACCCCTTCCCTCTCCATAGAGAAGTGAGCGGCTGGCGAAATAAAGGACATCTCCTATATTTTATCGTGCACCGTTACGGTGCAGTGAGACAACATGTGCTAACTGTACAGTGACCGGGCACCATAGATGTCAATGCGTCCTGATATGTGGCCGCAAATGGTGCGGCTGCATATCAGTCCCCATTATGTTCGTGTGAATGAGCCCTTACACACACACATACATACATATGCACAAATTTATGTATTTATATATACATCAAATACTTAGACATACAATATAAACTCACCATGTATACACATAAACACAGTATATACACACATACAGCATACACATATAAACACATACAGCATATACATATACGCACATACAGCATATACAGAGCATATACATATACGCACATACAGCATATACAGAGCATATACATATACACACACAGCATATACATATACACATACATGTAAAGGTACTTACATTTTTGGTATACAGGCAGCCATAGAAAAGATGCATCAGCGGGCGCCAGGCAGGTGGCCCACAGACTGGGCAGACGGCCCACAGACCACATGGGCAGACATGACAAAGCAAGATGGCAGGTGGGACACAAGCAAGATGAGTAGGATGGACGGTGGGCAGGACACAGGTGACAGGGCTAAAGGGGCAGGACACAGGTGAGAGAGCCGAGGGGGCGGGACACAAGTGAGAGAGCTGTGGGGGTGGGACACAGGTGAGAGGGCCGGGATACAGGTGAGAGAGCCGGGACACAGGCGAGACAGATGGGCGGGCAGGACACAGGCGAGTCGGGCAGGCAGGACACAGGCGAAAAGGGTGGGCAGGGCACAGGTGGAACACAACAAAAGTGAGATGAGCGGGATACGTGCAAGACAGGCAGACGGGACACAGGCGAGACGGATAGGGGGGACACTTACAAGGTGTGCATACAGGTGGGTGGAGATTGGAGATGTGGTGGGGGGGCTCTATTATTGCCGTGCTGGGCGCCACTGTATGAAGGGAGGGAAGGGCCCGGGAGAGAGGCAATAAAAAACTTTGGTTTCGCTGTTATCGCGGGCCCCTGGGCAGTGCGGGCCCCTTAGCAGCCACTACTGTTGCTACGGCTGTTGTTACGCCACTGATAGGAGAGGTGGTACCAAATGTAATAAAAGAACTAATTAAATGGAAAGATTTACCCCAGTCATTGTTTGGCAGGCTACATCTGATAAAAATGGTCAGGATGTCAAGTTTACTATATCCTTTTCACAATCTCCCTTTTAAATTAAAAAGGATATTCTTCATATAGAGAACTATTTTAAAAGATTTATCTGGCGAAACCAAAGATCTTGCATGTCCTTAAAGAAACTCATGATTAGACTGGACAGGTAGACTGGATCCATCAAAAAGATAGCATCCCTTGTTGTGTTAGTGCAGGTCAAAGATTGGACACACATCTATTAGATATTTTTATTCATAGCATTATGGATTTTTGTAGAAGACGTTCATATTCCCGGAATACCCCTTTAAGTATGAAAAAAGGAAGCGCAACAATGAAGCAATTATTTCATGACATGACCGGCTCTTATAGCGGCCCATAGGCGGTGCCACGGCATAAGGGCATGGATAAATTATTTTGTGGCAGAGCAATGAGTTACTCATTAGCATATCTAAAATTGTTACTTCTTGAGGAAATAAGAAAAACTGCATTCTAAAAGCTGTACCGGGACGGGAAGGTGAGTGATACACATCTACCATTGGGTTAACTGTTGGTAGATATCCTTTAATGTGTGGTCGACTCCGACAGTTCAGAGTTCAACAAAACAATAAGAAACAGATGGATGCGCATGAACAGACCCAAATACGTGTAAAAAATCAATAACTTTATTTGTATTTATTTTTATCCCACATGAACAACAGGGCATACACATAAACCATAAAACACACCTATCATGTACCTGTTAGAGGTTTCATATTGGTATATATAACGGATCATCTACTTTGGCTTGCATTCCACAGGAGGGGTTTATGGGCTTTTCTGATTTCCTGTGCGGTTTTAGGTGTGTTTTATGGTTTTTGTGTATGCCCTGTTGTTCATATGTGATTACAAATAAAGTTATTGATTTTTTTACACATATTTGGGTCTGTTCATGCGCATCCATCTGTTTCTTATTGTTTTTATATGCCGTTTTTGGATGCATTGACCATTTGTACTTTGGTTGTGCCCGCCTCTCTTCCTTAACTTATAGTTTAGAGTTCAACCACACTTGTATAGTACTGTGCCATATTCGTCATTGTGATGCTTTTAGCTGGTCTAAAGTGGTGCACCCTACTTATTCTTTGACGCACAGACTAAGTGCAAACCAGGCACGTCCTTCTCCCAACTTCATGTCCCTTTGTTGATGATGTAATGGAAGTTGTTTTAGACTGATGTAGACTCCAGCAAAAAATCTGGCGCATGTGATTAATGAATTCGCCCCAATGTGTTTTCAGTGAATTATATAATTCAGCCTAATTTACATCATGATTAAAGTCTATTTTACAAGCAATCATTTGGCAATTATCTTTGATTAAAGTATGCAGGAATTAAGCTTTTTAACCTCTGCAAAGCACTGGTGTAGTATATTTACTTTAACCCCTTAACAACGCGCACCGCAATAGTACGTCAAAAGCCAGGTGCGGGTGCATGGACAGGACTCACGGGCGGAGCCCTCTCCATAGCCGGTAAGTGTTTGCTGCATATTGCAGCAAAGGCTTACCAGTAACACCAGCGATTGGTGCTAGCACCGATCTTGGGTGTTAACCCGCCGATTGCCGCTGCCAGAGATGCAGGCGGCTTAAGAAATATGTCGGTGCCCATGCATGACGTGATGTCATCGGGAGCGGCGTTCTTCTGAAGACCCCAGGCTTTCTTGTTTTAACCCTTTCATTAAAATGTGCGATTAGAACATTTCAATGAATGACAAGGAAAATCCCCATTTACTGCCAAACTGTATTATGGCAGTATATGGTATGATCAATCAGACAACCTAGGGTTAACGTACCCTAGGGAGTTTGAAAAATAGTAAAAATAAAAAAAGGTTAAAAAAAATTATAATAAAAAAAAACTATAATAAAAAACCCTAAAAATTCAAATTACCCCCCTTTTCGTAGAACTGATATAAATAAAAATAAACACAGTAAAAAAAATCATAAACACAGTAGGTATCGCCGTGTCCAAAATTGACCAATCTTTTAAAATATAATAGCGGTTTTCATTATAACGGAAAATAGCGGCAAAATAAAAAATGCCACATTTTTGCCATTTTGAAAAATATAAAAAATTCTATAAAATTGATCTAAAGGTCGTAAAACTGGTAGCACTGACAATGTTATCAAAATTTGCGAAAAATTACACTACCCACAACTCCAGGCACCGAAGTATGAAAAAGTTATTAGCACTAGAATATGGCAAAATAATTTTTTTTTTTTGTAAAGGAGGTTTAGTTTTGTAAATGTATGAAAAACATTAGAAACATATACAATTTGGTACCCGTAATCTAGTTAACGACCCAAAGAATAAAGTACACATTTCATTTGGGGCGTACCGTGAAGCATTTCACTGCATTGGAACGTTTCCGCAGCTTCCTAGTACAACGGCATGGATATAAAATACCAACATTTGAAGTGCAATTTGTTACGCAGAAAACAAGCATCATACAGCTCTGTACATGGAAAAATAAAAAAGGCTGCGAGGGAAGGGGTTAGGGCCACATCACCATTTTTTATTTCCATTTTGTTCTTCCATTATATTAATTATATACTATATATGTTAATTAATTTCAGTGGGTACTGTATACTTTGTACTATAAATATATTAGGGGGAAAATGCATAAATGTAAATCAGAGGGGGGTCTGTATATATATATATATATATATATATATATATATATATATGTCAATTTATTTGGGATACTATAAATAAGTATATATGGACTTTCTAGTCCCTATTCTTGTGTGCTTATAAAAATACAGGCAGTCCCCGGGTTACATACAAGATAGGGTCCGGAGGTTTGTTCTTAAGTTGAATTTGTATGTAAGTCGAAACTGTATATTTTATAATTGTAGATCTAGAAAAAAAAAATTCGGCCCCAGTGACAATTGGAGTTTAAACATTTTTTGCTGTAATGGGACCAAGGATTATCAATAAAGCTTCATTACAGACACCTTACAGCTGATCAATGCAGTCAGGGACTATAGTAAAGCATTCAGAAAGCTTCACCAGAGGTCAGAGGGGTCTGTCTGTAACTATGGGTTGTCTGTAAGTCGGATGAAGCTTCTGAATTGCTTTACTATAGTCCCAGATTGCAATGATCAGCTGCTAAGGAGTCTTAATGAAGACTTTATTGATAATCCTCTGGTGGCCATTGCAGCAAAAAATGTTTAACTCCAATTGCACTGGGGCCAAATTTTTTTTTTGTCTACATCTACAATTATAAAATATACAGTTTCGACTTACATACAAATTCAACTTAAGAACAAACTCTGGACCTATCTTGTATGTAACCCGGGGACTGCCTGTATTTCTAATAAACAAACAAGAATAGGGACTAGAAAGTACACATTACTTATTTATAGTTAGTCCCAATAAATGGACATATATATATATATACTATATATATATATATATATATATATACACAGACCCCCTCTGGATTACATTTATGCATTTCCCTCCTAATATATTTATTAGCTACCAAGATCAGTACCCGCTGAAATTAATTAACTATATAGTATATAATTTAATATAATAGAATAAGAACTCAATGGAAATAAAAAATGGTGATGTGGCCCTGAACCCCTTCCCCGCAGGCCTGTTTTATTTTCCATGTACAGAGCTGGATGATGCTTGTTTTCTGCACGAATACAAATCACTTCAAAATGTTTTTGGCATTTAATATTCCATGCCTGTACAGAGCTGCGGAAAACTTCCAATGCAGCTGTAAATTGCCTTCCGCGTACGCCCCAAATGAAATGTGTACTTTAGTTGCTTTGGGTCGTTGGCTAAGATCACGGGTACCAAATTTGTATAGTGTTTCTAATGTTTTTCATACATTTTACCAAAAAACTAAACCTCCTTACAAAAAAAAAAAAATTATTTTTGCCATATTCTAGTGCTAATAACTGTTTTCATACTTCGTGCTGAGTTGTCGGGTAGGTAATTTTTCGCAAATTTTGATTAACCTGTCAGTGCTACCAGTTTACGACCTTAGATCATATTTATAGAATTTTTATATTTTTCAAAATGGCAAAAAAGTGGCATTTTTTATTTTGCCGCTATTTGCAGTTATATGAAAACCGCCTATTAATTTTAAAGATTGGTCAATTTTGGACACGGCGATATACCTTACTGTGTTTATGTATTTTTTTATCTGTGTTTCTTTTTATTTATATCAGTTCTACGATAAAGGGGTGGTAATTTTTGAATTTTTTATGGGTTTTTTTATTATACGTTTTTTTTTATTATAATTTTTTTAACCGCTTTTTTTTTTTACTATTTTCAAATCCTAGGTACGTTAACCCTAGGTTGTTGATTGATCATACCAATAATGCCATAATACAGTTTGGCGGAGTAAATGGGGATTTCCTTGTAATTCATTGAAATGTTCATATCGCCATTTAATGAACGGGTTAAAACAAGAAAGACCTGGGGTCTTCAAAGTAACGCCGCTCCGCGACATCACGTCATGACATGGCCGCACCGACATATTTCTTAAGCGCTCATCTCTGCAGCGGAATGCGGTGGGGGTTAACACCACAGATCGGTGCGGAGCACATCCTGGTGTTACTGGTAATGGCTTTGCTTGACCAAATGCGCAACACTTACCGGCTATGGAGAGGGCTCGCCCGTGAGTCTCTCCATGCAACCCGACACCGTGCTTTTGACGTACTATTGCGGTGCCCGTTGTTAAGGTGTTAAAGTTAAATATTGCAACAGTGCTTGCAAGGCGTTTAAAAAGCTTAATTCCTGCCCCATACTTTATCAAAGATTAATTGCCAAATGATTGCTCTTGTAAAAATAGACTTTAATCATGATGTAATTAGCTGAATTTAATTCACTTGAAAACACATTGGGGCGAATTCATTAATCCATTCGCCAGATTTTTTGCGGAGTAGCATCAGTCTAAAACAACTTCCATTACAATGCAGTGTTTTAGACCATTTTTGTTGGTACTTTTCCCAAGTGTGCAACAAAGGGACATGAAGTTTGTTGGAAGAAGGGCCGGGCCTGTTTGCCATAGCGTCGTGTGCGCTCAAAGAATAAGTAGGGTGCACCACTTTTTAGACCAGTCAAAAGCATCACAATGACGAATATATGCACAGTACTATACAAGTGTGGTTGAATCTCTAAACTATAATTAAGGAAGAGAGGCTGGGCACAACCAAAGTACAACATTGGTCACCATCCAAAAAACGGCATAATAGAACAACAATAAGAAACGATGGAATGCGCATGAACAGACCCAAATATGATGTAAAAAATCAATACTTTATTTGTAATCACATTGAACACAGGCATACACAAAAACCATAAAACACACCTAAAACCGCACAGGAAATCAGAAAAGCCTAAACCCACTCCTGTGGATATGCAAGCCAAAGTAGATGATCCGTTGTGATATATACCAATAGAAACCTCTAAACAGTCCATGATAGGTGTTGTTTTATCAGTTTATGTGTACGCCCTGTTGATTCATGTGGGATAAAAATACACTAAATACAATAAAGTTAGTTTATTTTTACAAGTTGTGGTCTGTTCATGCGCATCCATCGGTCTGCTTATTGTTTTGTGATGAAACTCCTGACTGTCGGAGTCGGACCACACATTAAAGGATATCTACCCATGGTGATGTGTATCACTCACTCCCCGTCCCGGATACAGCCTTTGAATGCAGTTTCTTATTTCCTCAAGACAGATAACAATTTTAGATATGCCTAATGAGTCAATCATTTCTCTGCCACAAAATAATTTATTCCATTGCCCTTATGCCGTGGCACCGCCTAGGGCCGCTATAAGAAGCCGGTCATGGCAGAAGTATTTGTTCATTGTTGGCTCCTTTTTTCATACTTAAAGGGTTATTCCGGGAGGAAATGACGTCTGCTACAAAAATCCAAATGCTATGAATAAAAATATCATAATCGATGTGTGTCCAATCTTTGAACTGCAATAACAAAACAAGCCGGATGCTATCTTTTTGATGGATCCCGTCTAACGTCCAGTCTAATCATGAGTTTCTGTAAGGAAATGCAAGAATCTTTGGTTTTCGCAGATAAATTGTAAACATAGTTCTCTAATGAAGAATATCCTTTAATTTAAAAGGAGATTGTGAAAAGAATATAGTAATTGACATACTGACCCTTTTATCAGATGTAGCCTGCAAAACAATGACTGGAGGTAAATCTTTCCATTTTACTTAGTTCTTTTATTACATTTGGTACCCATCTCCTATCAGTGGCGTAACAACAGCCGAATTTAGCAGCAGTTAGTGGCTGCCGAAGGGGGCCCGCAATACCCAGGGGCTCGGGATAACAGCCGAAACCAACGTTATTATTGCCTCTCTCCCGGGAGCCATTCCCGACCTGCCTACATTGGTTGGCATGGTGCGAATGTGCATGAAAGCACCCTGGAGGTGCACATAGTGTATAGGCACGGCACAATATGGCAGAAAGAAAAATGCTACATAAATACATGTGCAGCAGTATGACAGGTATTATTTATGTGCAAGTTCACCAAGAAATCTGAGCGCAAACACATTTTTAGAGGAAGGGGCGACCCCCATGCAAAAATATGTTATGGGGCCAGCCTCTTAGTTACACCCCTGACTCCTATATTAGATCATAAATCCCCCTTTGATCTTCCAAAACTATACCTATGCTCGGTATTGCCTGATATCCCATCTCCCCTCTCTTATAACCATCTGATTATGTGGGGCATTTAATTAAAAAAAAACAATATGCTTTATTTTTCCTGTTAACCCCTTTAACAACACGACGACCCTTTATTTTTATGTTTCCGTGTTTCAGGTGAAATGTCAAAAAACGCATTTGCCCACCATTTTGTGGACTTCGACTTCAATGTGCACCCAAGTAATACCTCTACTTTGATTTTGGTGTGCAGTACAATTCACAGTGATAGCAATTTTTTAAAGATTTATATTTCTGACACTAATAACTTTTGATACTACAGCAGATGTTATTTTTTGCAAATTGATAGCCTCCTTGCCTACAAGCCATGGCTATGATTGGCCCAATAACTGTCTGCAGGGTTACAGGTTGCTGTGGAGGAGGACAACTAAGCAAAACCAGACTGAGGAAAAGCTTTTTGTATTGGGACTGACATGGAGAAATATTGTTTACATAATAGTTGTAGACACAAAAATTAAGATATTGTAAAGAAGATTTTGACACAGTTGTGCCTATTGACCTAAGGGATTGACCATTTAGTGTATCAAGGAGATCTCTACTCGCACACTGACAAATTTCTGACTGCCCCCAACTACTCGTGGGCCAAGTGGCCTAAAGGGGAATCTTACACCATTAACTCTCACCATCATCTTTTGAATCCTTAATATGTGCCCTCCTTATTGGGTACTGAGATGCCCTGAAACCCGGGTCTAAGGATCCCTGGTTCAGCAGGCGGTTCTGGGCGACCAGAGCCTCAGTGGGCCCCTTGACAGTGAAACTCACATGGCGCCGAGCATTAAAATTCAAAAACTAAAACAGTCTCCTATCCCTAATATCCTAGGTTATGACACTAAACTGCCCCTCATGCCGGGGGACTGGACCATTGCTACCAACGCCGGAAGTTCCCGGTGGCCGGTCGGCCCGGGACGGTTGGGGCCGGTCAGGAAGACTGGTCCGACCTACCTTCCTTACAACTTTAACATAATTATGGTACCGGCATCGTACGATTTCCCAGGGTTATATTGATGTAGTATACAGACGCAGCCGCCAGCACGCTGCTTCTGCGTCTGTGCCTACACCCGCAGTAAACATGTCGCGCAATTGACGTCATTGCCGCGACCTGTGTAGAGTGGAGGGGCTGACACCTAACTTGTAAGATGTCGGCCCTCCTGCCAGCCTCAGCGGTGGTGTAAGGGGCGCGGCAGTGACGTCATATCCAGAGCCTCTTACACCAAGCCACCGAAGAACCGAGGAAATGAAGAAGAAACCTGCCTACAAAGAGGTTGAGTATGAGTTTTTGTTTTTTTTAATGATTTAGAATGGGGCACTAATGATGTCTGGGGCGGTGGGGTGCATTAGGGCATGGCAGGGGGCCATAAATGATATGTATGGTTTTAGGGCGGGGGGGGGGGTCATTAGAGCTGGCAGGGGGACCATAAATTAATGTTCCTGGGGCAGGGCGCGCATTAGGGCTGGCAGGGGGCATATAAAATTATATGATCTGAGGGACAAGGGGGGCATAAATTATAGTCTGGCGGCGGAGGGGGCTAGGGGTGGACAGGGGGCAGAAATTATATAAGTCTGGGGCCCGGGGGGGGCATGCTTCTAATATGGGGCTGGCAGGGGGCATCATTAGATCTATATCTGGGAGTAGGCTGGGAGCATAAAACTCTATTCTGGGGTAGGTTGGCGGGGGGCATAAATTCTTATGTTCGGAGTGGTAGGTTGGGGCGCATAAATTCTATGTTGGGGTAGGTTGGGGGCATAAATTCTCATGCTGCGGGAGGCGGGAGCCATTAATGCTGTTTCTGGGGGGGGTGGGCCATTCATTCTATGTCTGGGGTAGGCAGGGGACATTGATAAATGTCTGGGGTAGGATGAGGCCATTCATTCTATGTCTGGGGCAGGCTGAGGCCCTCCTTCATGTCTGGGGCAGGCTGAGGCCATTAATTCATGTATGGGGCAGGACTGTGAGGCCATTAAGTCTGTCTAGGGCAGGCTGTGAGGCCATAATTCTATGCTGGGGCAGCTGGGCGGCATTAATTTTTATGACTGGTAGGCGGGGGCCATTATTATTACACCTGGGTTATAGTCGGAGCCTCTATCAATACTGGGGGTGGGGAGGGGGGGGGGGTTGGTAAGGTAAATGAGCGTGGTTTCAGGGCAGAGAATAGAAGAAATAATTATCCTTACCATTACAGTATGTTACATTATGGGGCATATTGGTGCCCGGCGGTACTTCAATATTTTAGGGGGACTCTATTCAGTGATTTGGGGACACAGTATTGGTGTGGTAGGCAAGAAAGAAGGGACCAATGCACGTTGCCAGAACCAAGATGTCTGATGTTGTGTAAACTCTGACCAGGAAAGCTGTCTGTACCTGGAGCGAAGAGACAAGGTGACTCTTGGAAAAGCTGAGCGGGATACGAGTGCAATCCCCGGGGATCACCTGTGTCACGGCGATGCCAATAGGTGAGGATTCTAATGAATGTTTCTGCTAGCTGTTATGATACATACGATTTTTTGCTGTTCTCTCGGTATATATGTAGTTGTAGTATTATAGTAGTTATATTCCTGATACATAGGGGGCAGTATATAGTAGTTATTTATTGCTACATAGGGGGCAGTATTATAGTAGTTATATTTTCTTGTACATAGGGCCGGCAGTATTATAGTAGTTATATTCCTGTACATACGGGGCAGATTATAGTAGATTATATCCCTGTACATATTGCGCGGGCAGATTATAGATGTTATATTCCTCATACAGACGGGGGCAGTATTATGTAGTTAATTTCTTGTGTACAAGAGCAGAAGTTATGAGTAGTATATTCTTGATACATATGAGGGCAGTCAGTATTATAGTAGTTATATTCTTGTACATAGGGGGCAGTATTATAGCATAGGTATATTCCTGATACATAGGGGGCCAGTATTCTAGTCGTTATATCTTGATACATAGGGGGAAGTCGTATTATAGTCGTTATATTCTTTGTCATAGGGGACAGTAATTATGGAGATATATTCTTGTACATAGGGGCAGTATGATAGACCATATTATATGCCCTGTACATAGGGTGGCAGTAGCAGTATTATAGATTTAGTTATATTCTTGTACATAGGCGGAGGCCCCAGTATTATAGTAATTATATTCTTGTACATAGGGGGACAGTTTATAGTAGTTATATTCTTGGAAATAGGGGGCAGTATTATAGTTAGTTATATTCTTTGTACATAGGGGCAGTATTATAGAGTTATATTCTTGTACATGGGGGCCAGTATTATAGTAGTTATTATTCCTGAAAATAGGGGCAGTATTATAGTAGTTATAGTCTTGTACATAGGGGGCAGTGTTATAGTAGGTCTATTCACTATGCCATACCAAGGTGGCAGTGTTTATAGTAGTTATATTCTTGATCATAGGGGGGCGAGTATTATATAGTTATATCCTGTACATAGGGGGCAGTGATTTATAGTAGTTATATTCCTGTACATAGGGGGACGGCAGTATTATAGTAGTTCTCTCTTTTACATAGGGGGCAGTATTTTATAGTAGTGTATTCTTTACATAGGGGACAGTATTCTCGTAGATATATTCTTTGACATAGGAGACAGTATTGATAGTTAGATATATTCCTTTACATAGGGCGACAGTATATAGCGAGATATATTATTTTACATAGGGGACAGATTATAGTGTATATTCCGGTACATAGTGGGCAGTCCGAGTATTATAGTAGGTTATCTTGTACATAGGGCGACAGTATTATAGTAGTTATATTCCTGTACATAGTGGGCCCGTATTATTAGTAGTTATATTCTTGTACATAGGGAGGCGTATTATAGTAGTTATATTCTTGTACGTAGGCGGACGTTTATAGTCGTTATATTCTGTACATAGTGAGGCTAGTAGTATTATAGTAGTTATATTCGGTACATAGGGACAGTATTATAGTAGGTATATTCCTGTACATAAGGGGCAGATTATACGTAGTTATATTCTGGTTCCATAGGGGGCAGATATAGTTAGTGAATTCTTGATAATAGGGGGCAGTATTTGTCGTTAGATCTTGTTATACATAGGGGACAGTATTATCAGGAGTTAATTCCTGTACATAGTGGGACAGTTTTTATATAGTTATATCTCTTGTTACATCGGGGGCAGTCAGTGTTATAGATAGTTATATTCCATGTACATAGGGGCAGTATTATATAGTAGTTATATTCGTGTAATAGGGGGCAGTATTATAGAGTTATATTCCTGTACATAGGGGGCAGTATTATAGGAGTTTTATCTGTGAAATAGCGGGGCCAGTATTACATTAGTTTATTCTGTACATAGGGGGCAGTATTATAGTGGTATTATTCCTGTACATAGGGGGCAGGATTATAGTAGTTATATTCCTGTACATAGGGGGGGCAGCAGTATGATAGTCGTTATATTCCTGTACTAGAGGGCGTATTATCGTAGTTATATTCCTGTACAAGGGGGCAGTTTATTAGTAGTTATATCCTGTACATCGGGGCCCCGGCAGTATTGGGACTCCGACAGTTCAGAGTTTCAACAAAACAATAAGCAGACCAGATGGATGCGCATGAACAGACCCACAAACGCTTTGTAAAAATAAATAACTTTATTTGTATTTAGTTATTTTTAATCCCACATTGAAACAACAGGGCGTACAACATAAACATCAAAAACAACACCTATCTGGTACCTGTTAGAGGTTTCATATTGGTATATATACAACGGATCATCTACTTTGGCTTGCATATCCACAGGAGTGGGTTTAGGGCTTTTCTGATTCCTGTGCGGTTTAGGTGTGTTTTTGGTTTTTGTGTATGACACTGTTGTACATATGTGATTACAAATAAAGTATTGATTTTTTTACACATATTTGGGTCTGGTTCATGCGCATTCCATCGTTTCTTATTGTTGTTCATATTGCCGTTTTTTGGATGGTTGACCATTTGTACCTTTGGTTGTGCCAGCCTCTCTTCCTTAATTATAGTTTAGAGATTCAACCACCTTGTATAGTACTGTGCCAATATTCGTCATTGTGATTGCTTTTGAGCTGGCTAAAAAGTGGTGCACCCCTTATTCTTTGACGCACACGACTAAGCCAACAGGCCCGGCCTTCTTCCAACAAACTTCTATGTCCCTTTGTTGTCATCAGTCTTGGAAAAGTACAAAAAAATGGTTAAAACACTCATAGTAATGGAAGTTGTTTTAGGACTGATGCATGACTCCGCAAAAAATCTGCGCATGTGATTAATGAATTCGCCCCAATGGTTTTCACAGTGAATAACATTCAGCCTAATTTACATCATGATTGTAAGTCTTATTTTTACAAGAGCAATCATTTGGCAATTAATCTTTGAGTAAAGTAGGGGGCAGGAATTAAGCGTTTTAACCCTTGCCAAGCATGTTGCAAGTATTTTTACTTAACGACCCTTAACAACGGGCACCGCAATAGTAACGTCAAAAGCCGGTGCGCGGTTGGCATGGACGAGACTCACGGGGGAGCCCTCTCCATAGCCGGTAAGTGTTGCGGCATTTTGCAAGCAAAGCATTACCAGTAACACCAGGAGTGTGCTCGCACCGATCGGGTGTTAACCCCCGATTGCCGCTGAAGAGATGAATGCGCTTAAGAAATATGTCGGTGCCATGTCATGACGTGATGTCGTGGACGGCGTTCTTACTGAAGACCCCAGGTCTTTCTTGTTTTAACCGTTCATTAAATGGTGCGATATGAACATTTCAATGAATTACAAGGAAAATCCCCATTTACTTACCTGCCAAACTGTATTATGGCTATTGGTATGATCAATCAGACAACCTAGGGTTAACGTACCTAGGGAGTTTGAAAATAGTAAAGACAAAAAAAGGTTAAAAAAATTATAATAAAAAAAACTATAATAAAAAAACCTAAAAATTCAAAATTACCCCCCTTTAGTCTAGAACTGATTAAATAAAAAAAACACCGTAAAAAAATACATAAACACAGTAGGAATATCGCCGTGTCCAAAATTGACAAATCTTTTAAAATTAATAGCGGTTTTCATTATAACTGGAAAATAGCGGCAAATAAAAAAGCCACATTTTTTGCCATTTTGAAAAATATAAAAATTCTATAAATAATGATCTAAAGGTCGTAAACTGGTAGCACTGACAAGTTCAATAAAATTTGCGAAAAATTACTACCCCACAACTAGCACCGAAGTATGAAAAGTTATTAGCACTAGAATATGGCAAAATAATTTTTTTTTTTTTGTAAAGGAGGTTTAGGTTTTGTAAATGTATGAAAAACATTAAGAAACCTATACAATTTGGTATCCCGTGGATCTTATCTTAACGACCAAAGCAAACAAAGTACACATTTCATTTGGGGCGGACGCGTGTAAGGCCATTTCAGCTGCATTGAAGTTTTCCGCTACTGTTACACGGCATGGATATGAAAATACCCCCAAAAAAAACATTTTGAAGTGGCATTTGTTATCGTGCAGAAAACAAGCGCATCATCCAGCTTGTACATGGCAAAAATAAAAAGGCTGCGGGGAAGGGGTTAAGGGCCACATCACGCATTTTTTATTTCCATTGTTGTTCTTATTCTATTATATTAAATTATATACTATATAGTTAATTAATTTCAGTGGGTACTGGATACTTGGAGCTATAAATATATTAGGAGGGAAATGCATAAATGTAATCAGAGGGGGTCGTTGTATATATAATATATATATATATATATATATATATATATATATGTCACATTTATTGGGATAACTATACATAAGTAAGTATTGACTTTCTATCCCTATTCTTGTTTGTTTATATAAAATCAGGCAGTCCCCGGCTTACATAACAAGATACGGTTCCAGAGGTTTGTTCTTAAGTTGAATTTGTTTGTAAGTCGAAACTGTATATTTTATAATTGTAGATGTAGACAAAAAAAAAATTTGGCCCCAGTGCAATTGGAGTTTAAACATTTTTTGTGCAATGGCGACCAGAGGATTATCAATAAAGTCTTCATTAAGACTCCTTAAAGCATGATCTTGCAATCTGGGACTATAGTAAAGCAATTCAGAAAGCTTCAGCCAGAGGTCAGAGGGGCTGTCTGTAACTAGGGTTGTCTGTAAGTCGGGTGTCCTTAGTAGGGGGACGCCTGGTATATGGATTGTTGTTGTGTGATACATATACAGTAACAATATGGAATATTATTATTATTTGCCGGAGACGATAGTATATTATAATAAAGGGAGCAATGGTACATATTAAAATTGAAGGGACATTCACTGGATAGGCTCAAATTAATTGGGGAGAAAACATTGTAAAGATTGACTGAAATTGGTTAATATAATTAACTTTAGGGGGAGAGGTTATGTATTATTAATGTTTATGGATAATTTTATATTTAATTGGCTTCTGGGTGGAGTGGCGGTTGTAGATTCACCCTGTTGGGTTAGTTACCTAGAAGCTGCCCTGTGTATTAGGTATAACTTGTAATGAGCAGTTAGCAGTCTGATGTGATGGTACTTTGTGTTATGCTCTAGTAGTTATACGCTGTGAATCAAGGACATTGTTCTTCACCAGGTATTATTACATTTCAGTGTGAGAAGAATGTGCAGACGTGTCATATGAAGAATGAGCAAATTCATTATTTAGTCCATTCTGAAATAATGCATTAAATATTTACAACCATACTGATCTCGAATGAATGTGCATAATGGACAATAACAGCACATTGACAGTGTTTTAAATAGTATCAATGTTTATTCTATCACACAAGCAATCAGTCCTGGCTTACTTTCCCATTATTACTTTGTACATAGAGGGGTATATGTGTTTGTCTCCTGGGAGATTTTAAAATTAAATATACAATACATGTTTGCAAGTTTCCATTTATGTTATGTTGACATGTGGTTAGATATAATACAACAAAAATGTTAGTGACACTGTTTTTTCACACTGCATATAAGGTTCTGTCCACATCTGTATTCAAAATGATTCCATTCTATTCGGTTGAAAAAATTGTGCTATGTATAATGTTCCTTTTCCATTCCAAATAATGGACACCTCCACAGGAATCTTCAGCCCTTTTAGTCAATTAGGTCTGTCAGATATCACTGGTATCTGTAGTGTACTGAATCCATAGACCAGTGATGGCAAACCCTTTAGAGACTGAGTAGCCAAACTACAACCAAAAGCCACTTACTTATTGCAAATAGAAAACATAGCAATTTCAGCAGTAACTTATTGCTCCCTATTCTTCTACACTTTCACTTGCATAGGCTTCCTTGAGAGAAGGAGGGCGATTATGGACAAATTTTAGCTTTTCCCCAGGGAAACAATCTATAGGAAGAACTGTGGGGCAATCCCCTCCTGCTGATAGGGCCTAACTTGTTTCGTGAGAAAACTACTTTAAATATACACAGGATTTCAAAATAACTCATACACTAATTCACTAACAAAAATACAGCACATCATATACAGTATATAATTCCAGTCTGTCTCTATCAGTCCTGGTGTTTACAATTTGGTTTTCTCTACGAATGACCACAAACTCCTACATATGGGCCGCAGATTCCTCTAGCATGAATAGCTTCTCTTGTACTGCAGAAGGAGGGGCAGAAGACAGAGAGCACTACCGACAGAGTCGCTTCCTGTCTAGAAGCCTGCAGAGGACACAGCGGCAGCTGCTCTACAGACTAGATAAGCCCTGGATCCGAGGGGAGGGGGCATATTATTGCTGACTGTGTGTTTTATAGGTGAGGTAGCAGAGATGACCGTGCCATTGTATCATCTCATGACTGATCTCTTATTCTATGTGTCAAATACTAGTAGAATGTTCTGCAGCTTAATGAAAGTGTAGCTAAACCCTAAACCCTAATAATCTAAGCACATTGTCAGCACACAGCATCTCATAGCACAGAGCAATCATGAGGTGTCTGCTCAGCTAGTGCCCGCCCCAAACACCTGAATTTTACACTGACCATCACTGAGTTATAGAACCAAAAACAGCAAGAAACTGACTAAAATTGTGAAGTAAAGGGTTCAAAGTTATCTTTATTGTATAAACATGACTAGGGTATTATAATTTGAGAAATTTCTTTTATGTGTAATCCCTTTAAATTATCTGGGACTGCAGAAAGATTATTGAGTCCTGTGTGGTGAACTGTGTGCTAGGGCAATTGCCTGGGTGCACACAGGGATTGCTTAGAGTGCCACCTCTGTCACCTGTGCCATAGGATTGTCTCCACTTCCATAGACCAATGTGGTTTTTAATGTAAGCCACGACATAGATAAGAACAGGTCTAAAGACTTTTTGTATTTGCTTGACATAGAGTTGAAACCAGAAGTTTACTTTAATTTATACTAAATAAAAATATGAATGTTATTCTACTATTTAGCATGTACTCAGAATAAACCTTTTCAGTTTTAGACCAATTATGATACCAAAATGTATATATTCGCCAAATCCAGATTATTGAGAATGAAAGAAATTAACCAAGATATAAGGAAGAGAATTGTGGACTTGCACAAGTCTGGTTCATCCTTGGGTACAATTTCCTTGAGTGCCTTGTTCATTTATACAAACATTTATACACAAGCTGATGCTGGCTGAAGCTGGTAAGACTAAGTCATAATCCACAGTGAAATGAGAACTCTTTCGACATGGGCTGAAAGGCCACTGTGCCCGGAAGAAGCCATTACTCCAAAAGAAACACAGAAAAGCCAAATTAATGATTGAAAATGCACACAGGAATACAGACCTTAATTTTACGAGACATGTCCTATGGGCTGGTTAAACTAAAATTTAACTCTTTGTCCAATAAGAAAAAGGGGAGAAGCTTTCAAGCCTGAGAACACTATCCAATCTAGGTAACACAGGGTTGGCAGCATCATGTTGTGGGGTTTGTTTGCTGCTGGAAGAACTAGTGCACTTTAAAAATAAAAATGATGGGGCAATACTGAAACATGAAGCATCATGATAAAAGATATTAGACAGGAAAATCGTGAGCGCAAAAGGGTCTCCCGAAGGGACACTAACCCGAAGCATACTGCTAAACTGGTTACAAAGTGCCTTATGGAAAACAAAGTCAATGTTTTGGGTTGGGCGTCACAAAGCATTGATCTCAATCCTATTGAAAATTTAGGGGCAAAACTGTAAAGGTATATGCGATCAAGGGGGCCTACAAACAGGGCTCAGTTACACTAGTTCAGTCAGGAGGAATGACCCAAAGTTCTAACATCTTTTGTGAGAAGGAAGGATATCCAAAACGTGGGACCCAAGTCATACAGTTTAAAGAGAACCTGCCATTCAAATGAACCCATCCATAATAAATACTTTGTTAAAAACTATAATTAAAAAGCTTTGATCTTATCTGTAAATGGTTCCCATCCATGGCTGAAATGTTAGAAAACAGTTTGTATACTTATATGCAACTCACCTGAGGTTTGCATATTCATTGTTCCCTGCACTACTCTGTCTCCCTGTTCCTGATTGACAGGTCTCTCGGCTACCAACATGCTGCTGGTATGGCATAACTACTTAGGGCCTGCCAATATTCAACTACAGATATAGACAGCCTTTTTACTTTATCTTGCTCAGCGCCGTGAGCCTGAAGAGAATTCCTGAGGGTGGGGTTAGGAGCAGGCGAGAGAGACAATCACTGACTTTCTGCAACTGGCTTTGCTACATCATTAACCACTCCCTCCGGAAGCTGGGGGTTGAGAGAATAAAAATCAGCCTTGGTCCTTACTCCCTCTCAGGAATTGTCTTTAGCGAGTTAGCAGTGTCAACATCAGTGAGGAGGGTGGAGTAACTTGACTGTATACTGACGCTCCCCACCTCAATGACTGGAACAGCCATCAATAAAGGTATTTTTTAGAAGAATGGTGACTCTAATCCCATGGATAGAGACTTCAGTGGAATATGTATAAAGAAATCCAAAATATAAATCAATTTGCCAATCCTAACTGACCCAAAACTGAAAAGGTTTATTCTGATTCATATAGTGAGAAAAACATACACAGGGCCAGGATGAGGGTTAGAAAATGGTAGGCAATCAACTAGGGCGCCACCCTCGCCTTCCATCCTGGGGGTGCTGTCCCTGCCCTCAATAGCAATCAGTGCTATGTGCGTCTTTAAGACACACACAGTGCTGATCACTTGGATCAATCTGACCGATGTTGCTGCTTTGTGTGTCCCATGTGTCACTGCCTCAGTCAAAGAGAGGATGCTGGCATAAGCCAGCGCCCTGGAACAGAAAATGCGTCTGAGAAGGCCCTGCATGGGCTACCCCCCTCTGGGACAGGAAAGACCCAGTCATGGCTAATATCACCACCTTCTTTGCCGAGTTCCGGTCCATCTTCGAGGAACCAGCTCGGGCATCTTCTGCTGAGACCGCCCTGCTGAACTTGTGTCAAGGGGACTTATCTGTCGGAGACTATGTGGTTCAGTTCCGTTCTGTGGCTTCTGAGCTAGCCTGGTGTAACTACGCATTGCTCAGGTGGCCGCACGTAGCTCAGGTATTTGAGCATTCATTTTTTTTAAATTTGTTTGCAGTGCTGGGCTACCTACTTACAGGGGGCATGTTCTTGGTTAACTATAAACAGGGAGCATTTTCTAGACTACATATATATTTATATATATATACAGGGCATGTTCTGGGCTACCTACTTACTGGGGGCATGTTCTGTGCTACCTATATACTGGGGGCATGTTCTGCGCTACCTATACACTGGGGGCATGTGCTGGCCAGGGCCACCTAAATATTGGGGGCATGTACTGGCCTGGGCAACCTGTATACTTGGAGACATGTGCTGGTTTGGGCTTCCTGTTGGGGAGAATGTAATTTGCTACCTATATACTGGGTTGCTGTGCTACCAAACTTAATAAAGAGGTACCTTTATAATATATTGAGGGGTTGCAGTATATTATATGTATATGCAGGGGGCACATTGTGGTCATTTTGAGGAGCACATAGCTGTTATTTAGGGAACTGTAATGGTCTACAGACAACAGAACTAAACTCTCTATGGGAAGAGTCCAGAGGGAGGAGTCTGTGGACTAGTGGACCCTCTGGACCACCGCGGGAGATGTAGATGGTACTAGCCAACACCCGGGACCAGAGTCTTAATAGCACCTGGTCTTCACCAGAGCCAGCCACAAGGCGGGATGGTCCTGCTGCGGCAGGGTGCGACTAGGCCTGCGGTGGCTGCCAGGGAAATAGGGATAGCAGGACACAATCGGAGCCTGGGATGACAGCAGGAGTGCGGCTTGGAAGGATGATATAGAACTGATAGATATAGGCAGCTGGCATACGACCGAGGCAGACAGGAACTGAGAGGTCCTTGGAGGACTGCTAGTGGCTTGGAGAAATCTGGAAATGCTCGGAACACGAGCGTCTGGGAACGCTGGAGACAGGAACATGGAGGCGACTGGAAACGCTGGAGGAACACAGGGAACATGGAGGCGTCCAGAAACGCTGGAGAAACACAGAGAACACGGAGGCGTCTGGAAACGATGGAGGAACACAGGGAACACGGAGGCCTCTGGAAACGCTGACAGGGTTTCACTTCAACATGAACCGCTGTGGGAAGCGAGGTGTGGAAAACTTGGATATTCCTTGAAGAATGCTGAAGATGGGGCGGATTATATACAGCAGCTTCACAACCCATGGATTATATGTAGCCCCTCCACACCCTCTAAAGATTATGTGCAGGCCCCCCCCACCCCCCAAGGATTATATGCAGTCCCTCCTCAACTCCCCATGCATTATATGCAGCACCTCCGCACACCCCCATGCATTATATGCAGCCATGCAGCCCCTCCTCATCCCCATGGACTAATAATGTTATCAGTAAAAAGAAAAAAAGTAATACTTGCCTCAGTCCTCCACTCAGCTCTAGGGCTTCTGCTCTGCTGTCTTCCTCTTCCTGCTTTATTCCGCTGACACCAAGGTACTGCCAGGCTGCTGGAGGTTGAGATGGGTTGCAGCGGCTGTGAACCTATGAACAGTAGGTGATGCCTGTGCCTGATTGAGTGTAGCCCAGATGTGCATTAATTTATATGGTATATATTTTTGTGTGGGTATTTACTGATGATATATATTTATTTGCTTGTAGTATATTAATTTTTGGTATATTTATTTGTGCAGGATATTTTTATGTGTGCTGTTTATTCATTGCTGGTAAATATTCATATGTGCACATAGTCATGCTGTAAAGTATTATTTTGGTTTTATTAGAAAGAAAAGTGATAAACTGGATTGTAATGCACAAGTAGTCTTGATAACCTGATTATAGAATTATATACAGAAGTGTTTAACCAGCGAGATAGACAGAAACATCCAGTCTGTTTACTTCACTGTTGCTTCAGAAATTTAGTCTGCTAGTTCTCTGGCAAACTTGCAGTATACTGCACTGTTATTTATACAGTTCTAGGAAGTAGCGCATATTTTTGGGCATGGTAGATTCCGGAGAACTTTCTACCTCATCTATATGTCGTTGTTGGAAAAATGTCCAATGTGTAACAAATTTTCTGTGGTGTAGAAGCAGAAAAATGACATTTATCAACTACCAATATAAGGATTTGGGGGAAATATCTCCAATGTGTTGGAAATCCTCCAAAATATATAGGGGGTCATTTAATAAGGGCCCGATTCGCGTTTTCCCGAATATTTCCGATTTGCGCTGATCCCACTAGTAAGGAATAATAAGACTATAATACGCCTCCCTATGTACAGAATATAATAATATAGAACTGCCACATGTACAGGAATAAACTACTATAACACTGCCCCCTAGTACAAGAATATAACTACTATAACTAATGCCCCTATGTCAGGGAATATAAATACTTATCACATATGCCCCCTATGTACAAGAATATAACTACTATAAATGCCACTTGCGAATAACAACTGCACTATGTACAAGGAATATAACTACTATAATACCCCTGACAGATCTCCCTATTCTCCTATGTACAAGAAATACAACTAATAATACTGCCCCCTTGAAAAGAATATAATTACTATAATACTGCCCCCTATGTACAAGAATATAATACTATAATACTGCCCCCTATGTACAGGGATTAAACTATATAATACGTGCCCCTATGACAAGATATATCTACTATAATACTGTCCCTATGTACCAGGAAAATAAATATATTACTGCCCCTATAGGTACAAGAATATAACTACTATAATACTGCCCCCTATGTACAGGGAATATAACTACTATAATACTGCCCCCTTATGTACAAGAATTATAACTACTATAATACTGCCCCATAGTACAAGAATATAACTATAGTAATACTGCTCCCTATGTACAAGAATAACTACACTAATACGCCCCGTATGTACAGGAATCTAATCTACTATGAATACTGCCCCTATGTACAGGAATATAACTACTATAATATGCCCCCGTATGCAGGAATATAACTTACTATAACTGCCCCCTATGTTACAAGAATATAACTACTATATTACTGCCCCTATGTCAAGAATATAACTACTAAATATGCCCCCTTGTACAGGAATATATCATATAATACTAATATATAAACAGAGGAGAAACATGCAAAAATCAGTATGTATAATATACAGTACAGAAAACACATGACGATCCTCACCTTCTGCATCCAGTGAACCAGGTGAATCCCCGGATTGCACTCGTTGCCTCATACTTTTCCAATAGTCACCTGTCTCTCCTCCAGGTACCACCACTTGCCTGGCAGAGTTTGACCACAAGACTATTATGTTCTGACTTTCATTGTCCTTCTTGTCTACCAACCAATTAATGTGCCCCAAATACTGTAATAGAGCCCACCTAAAATATAGTACCAACACAAATAGTGCCCATATGTAACATATGTATGGTAAGGATAATTATTTTCTATCTCTCCTGAACCTCATTTACACCCCCCCTCCCACCCCAGTATGATGAGGCTTCCGACTATAACCAGTGTTGTATATAATAAAATGGACCCAGCTACCCCAGTCTAAATTAATGCCCCCAAGCCACACAAGACATAGATTAATGGCTCAGCCTGCCCTAGCCAGAATAATGGCCTCAGCCGTCAGACAAGACATAGGGAATTAATGGCCTCAGCCTGCCCCCAGACATAGAATGAATGCATCTAAGCTGCCCCAGACATAGAAGAATGGGCCCAGCCTACCCCCAGACATATAATAAATGTCCCTGCCTACCACAGACATGAATGGAATGGCCCATCCCACCCCAGAAAAAGAATTAATGGCTCCGCCTGCCCCAGACATAGAATTTATGCCCCAACCTACCCACGACATAGAATTTATGCCCACCACCTACCCCAGACCATAGAATTTATGCCCCAACCTACACCAGACATAGAGTTATGCTCCCAGCACCCCAGATTAGATTAATGCCCCCTGCAGCCCACGATATTAGAATAATGCCCCCCCCCAGACATAAATTATGACCCCTGCCAGCCCTAATGCCCCTACCGCCCCAGACATATAATGATGCCCCCTGCACCCAGACATATAATTTATGCCCCCCAATGCCAGCCCTCATGCCCCCATGCCCCAGACATATAATTTATTGCCCCCCTGCCAGGTCTCTAATGACCCCCCCCCCGCCCCAGACATATAATTATGCCCCCTGCCAGCCCTAATGCACCCCACGCCCAGACATCCAATTGCCCCATTCTATATTCAAAAAAACAAAAAAACATCATACTCACCTCTTTGTAGCAGGTTTCTTCCTTTCCATCAGGTCTTCGGGTGGTTGGTGTAAGAGGCGCGGGATAGTGACGTCACTGCTCCGCGCCCCGCTACACCAACAGACGGAGCTGCAGGAGGGCACGGACAGCTGACAAGGTAGGTGTCAGCCTCCTCCACGCTAACAAGGTCGCGCCATGACGTCAATTGCGAGACCTGTGATGATGGGGTTTGTACACAGAAGCAGAAGCAGCAGTGCTGCGCTGCGTCTGTATAACTAATCAATAGTACCGGCATCGTACGATGCGGTACTATAGATATGTCTAAAAAGTTGTAAGGAGGGAGTCGGACCAGCTCGGGGACAGGGCCCCACAAAAAGGAAATAAGCCAGCAAATGGCCTGCACCAGGCCACCGGGGAAAACTTCCAGGGGTTGGTACATGGCCCAGTCGACCCTGCATGAGGGGCAGTTTAGTGTCATAAAACTAGGAAATATTTTAGGGAATGGAGACTGTTTTAGTTTTTGAATTTTTAATGCCGCCATGTGGTTCACTGCAAAGGGGCCCACTGAGGCTCTGTCGCCCAGGACCCTGCTGAAAACCAGGATCCGACCCTGGTTTCAGGGCATCTTCAGTACCAATAGGAGGCACAATATTAAGGATGCAAAGAGATGATGGTGAGAGTAATGGGTGTAAGATCCCCTTTAGGCCACTTGCCCACGAGTAAGTGCAGTTCCAAGAAAATTGTCAGTGTGTCTAGAGAAGATCCTTGAACAACAAAATGCATCCCATTAGGTCAATATGCAGCAAACTGTGCAAATACTTCTTTACAAAAATCTTAATGTTTTGTGTCTACAACTATTATGTAAACCAATAGTCTCCAATGTCAGCCCAATACCAAAAAGCTTTTCCAGTCTGGTTTTGCGTTGTCTCCTCACACAAACTGTAACCCGGCAGAACAGTTATTGGCAATCCATAGCCATGGCTTGTAGCAAGGAGCATCAATTTGCCAAAAATAACATGCATGCTGAGTATATAAAAGGTTTTAGTGTAAGATATAATCTTAAAAAAATTGCTATCACTGTGATTGTACAAACAAAGAATAAAGTAGAGGTATTACTTGGAGTGCACATGGAAAGGACAGTCAACAAATGGTTGCATGAAATGCGTTTTTTTGACAATTGCACCTGAAACACGGAAACATAAAAAATAAAGGGTCCGTTGTTAAGGGGTTAACAGGAAAAAAAGCTTATTGTTTTTTTATATGCCCCACATAATACAGAGTGGGTAAAGAGAGGGAGATGGGATATCAGGCAATAACACATAGGTATAGTTTTGGAAAGATCTAAAGGGGAGATTTATGATGCAATATCGGAGACAGGGGTGTAACTAAGAGAGGCATGGGCCCATACAGATTTTTGCATGGGGGTCCCCCTTCCTCTTAAAAATGGTTTGCGCCAGATTTCTGGTGAACTTGCACATAATACATACAACTGCTTGCAACATGTATTTATGTAGCATTTCTGCCAGTATGTTGCCGTGACTAACTATGTGCACTAAAGGGGCTTCAGTGCACATTCGCACCAGCCACCAATGTAGAGGGCTGGGAAGGGCCCGGGAGAGAGGCAATAAATAACTTTGGTTTCGCTGTATCGGAGCCGGGTTAGTGTGGGCCCCTTACGAAGCCACTACTGCTGCTACGTCTGTTGTTTACGCCCACTGATAGGAGATGTGGTACCAAATGTAAAAAGAACAATTAAATGGAAAGATTTACCCCAGTCATTGTTTGGCAGGCTACATCTGATAAAAAGGTCAGATGTCATTTACAAGTTTACTATATCACTTTTCACAATCTCCTCTTTAAATTAAAAAGGATATTCAATATAGAGACAACTAATTTTTAAAAATTTATCTGGCGAAACACAAAGATTCGAATGTCCTTAAAGAAACTCATGAATTAGACTGGACAGTAGACTGGATCCATCAAAAAAGATAGCATCCACTTGTTGTGTTTAGTGCAGAGTCAAATGATGGACACACATCTATTAGATATTTTTATTCTAGCATTATGGAATTTTGTAGAAGACGTTCATATTCCCGAATACCCTAAGTAGAAAAAAGGAAGCGCAACAATGAAGCAAATATTTCATGAATGACCGGCTCCTATAGCGGACCATAGGCGGTTTGCCACGGCATAAGGGAGATAAATATTTTGTGGCAGCAGAGGCAAAATGAGTTACTCATTAGCATATCTAAAAATTGTTACTCTTTAGGAAATAAGAAAAAACTGCATTCTAAAAGCTGTACCGGGACGGGGAGGGTGAGTGATACACATTACCATTGGGTTAGATATCCTTTAATGTGTGGTCGACTCCGCACAGTTCAGAGTTCAACAAACAAGAAGAGACAGATGGATGCGCAGTGAACAGACCCAAATACGTGTAAAAAATCATAACTTTATTTGTTTATTTATTGTTATCCCACATGAAAAACAGGGCGTTCAACATAACCATAAAAATCACAACCTATCAGTACCTGTTAGAGGTTTCATATTGGTGATATTAACGGATCATATACTGGCTTGCATCTACACAGGAGGGGGTTTATGGGCTTTTGAATTTTGTGCGTTGCGGTGTTTAGGGTGTTTTATGGTTTTTGTGTATGCCCTGGTGATCATATGTGTTACAAATAAAGATGATTTTACACATATTATGGGTCTGTTCATGCGCATCCACCTCTGTTTCTCTATTGTTTTAATGTCGTTTTTGGATGCGTTGACCATTTGTACTTGGTTTTGCCCGCCTCTTCATCTAACTTATAGTTTGAGTTCAACAAAACTTGTAAGTACTGTGCATATTCGTCATTGATGATGAATTTAGCTGGTCTAAAGTGGTGACACCCTACTTATTCTCTGACGCACCAGACTAAGGCAAACCAGGCACCCCTTCTTCCAACTTTATGTCCCTTTGTGACACAGCTTGGGAAAAGTACCAAAAAATGGTCTTAAACACCATGATTGTATGGAATTGTTTTAGACTGATTAGACTCAGCAAACATCTGGCGCATATTGATTAATGAATTCGTCCCCAATGTGTTTTCAGTGAATTATCTATCTCAGCCTAATTAATATGACTATTAAAGTCTATGTTACAAGCAATAATTTGGCAACTATCTTTGATTAAAGTATGCAGGAAGTAAGCTTTTTAACATCTGCAAGCACTGGTGCAGTATTTACTTTAACCCCTTAACAACGGGCACAGCAAATAGTACGTCAAAAGCCAGGTCGGTGCGGGTGCATGAGAGGACTCACGGGCGGAGCCCCTCCAAGCAGGTAAGTGTTTGCGCATATTGGCAGCAAAGGCTTACCAGTAAACACCAGCGATTGGTGTAGCAACGATTCTTGGGTGTTAACCCGCGCGATTGCCGCTGCCAGAGATGCAGGCGGCTAAGAAATAGCGGTTGCCCATGCAGACGTGATGGTCATCGGGAGCGAGGTTCTTTTGAAGACCCCAGGACTTTTGTTTTTAACCTTCATTAAATGTGCGATTGAGAAACATTTCAATGAATGACAAGGAAAAATCCCATTTACGCCAAACTGTCTATGGCAGATATGGTATGATCACAGTGACAACCTAGGGTTAACGTACCCGAGGGAGTTGAAAAATGTAAAAAATAAAAAAAGGTAAAAAAAATTATTAATAAAAAAAAACTACATAAAAAAAACCCTAAAAATAAAATACCCCCTTTTCGTAGAACTGAATAAATAAAAATAAAAACTAAACAGTAAAAAATCAAAACACAGTAGGTATCGCCGATGTCCAAAATGACCAATATTTTAAAATATAATAGACGGTTTTCATTATAACGGAAAATAGCGGCAAAATAAAAATGCCCACATTTTTGCCATTTTGAAAAATATAAAAAATTCTATAAAATTGCATCTAAAGGTCGTAAAACTGTGTAGCACTGACAATGTTAATCAAAATTTGCGAAAAATTACACTACCCACAACTCCAGGCACCGAAATATGAAAAAGTTATTAGCACTAGAATATGGCAAAATAATTTTTTTTTTTTGTAAAGGAGGTTTTATGTTTTGTAAATGTATGAAAACATTATAAACAATATACAAAATTGGTATCCCCGTAATCTTAAACGACCCCAAAGAATAAGTACACCTTTCATTGGGGCGTACCGTGAAGCAATTCAGTGATTGAACGTTCCGCTCCTAGTACACGGCATGGATATAAAATACCAACATTGAAGTGCAATTGTTACGCAGAAAACAAGCCATCTAACAGCTTGTACATGGAAAAATAAAAAAGGCGTGCGACGGGAAGGGGTTAAGGGCACATCACCATTTTTATTCCATTTGTTCTTATATATATATTAATTATATTACTATATATGTTAATTAATTTCAGGGGTACTGTATACTTTGTACTTAAATATTTAGGGGGAAAATGCATAAATGGAAATCAGAGGGGGTCTGTTATATATATTAGATATATAATATTGATCATATAAGTATATTGTAATATTATTGGTACTATAAATAAGAATATAGGACTTAGTCCCTATTCGTGGTGTGTTTATAAAAATACAGGCAGTCCCCGGGTTACATACAAGAAGGGTCCCGAGGTTTGTCTTAAGTTGATTGTATGTAAGTCGAAAAGTATATTATTAATGTAGATGTAGACAAAAAAAAAATTTGGCCCCAGGACAATTGGAGTGTAAACATTTTTGTGCATGGGACCAAGGATTACAATAAAGCTTCACATTCGACTTTACAGCTGATCATTGCAATCTGGGACTATAGTAAAGCATTCAGAAAGCTTCAGCAGAGGTCAGAGGGGTCTGTCTGTAACTATGGGTTGTCTGTAAGTCGGGTGTCCTTAAGTAGGGGACCGCCTGTATATGGATTTGTTGTTGTGATACATATACAGTACATATATGGAATTATTATTATTTATTTGCAGGAGAGATAGTATATTATAATTTAAGGGAGCAATGTACATATTAAAATTGAAGGGACATTCACTGGATAGGCTCAAATTAATTTGGGGAAAACACTGTAAAGACTAACTGAAATTGGTTAATATAATTAACTTTAGGGGGGGAGAGGTTATGTATTATTTAATGTTTATGGATAATTGATATATTTAATTGGCTTCTGGGTGGAGTGGCGATTGTAGATTCACCCTGTTGGGTTAGTTACCTAGAAGCTGCCCTGTGTATAAACCCTTTAATCTAATAGATTATTCTGCATATAAAAATCCAAATTTATTATGGATTATTAAAGAAAACTTTGCAGCACAGTAAATATAAAGGCAATAGACTTTCTGTATAATGCTGACCTTACACTGTATACAAGCTTCAAGATGTTGTCAGTCTAATATTAGATTCTATATGTGATATATGCCAAATGTTTAGAGCTGGAACGGGTGCAGAGGAGAGCAACCAGGATTATTAGGGGAATGGGGGGATTAGAATACACTGACAGATTAAAAAATTTGGGATTATTCAGTTTAGAAAAAAGACGGCTGAGGGGAGACCTCATTACAATGTACAAATACCTGAACGGACAGTACAAGGATCTCTCCAAAGATCTTTTTATACCTAGGCCTGTGACCAGGACAAGGGGGCATCCTCTGCGCCTAGAGGAGAGGTGATTCTACCATCAACATAGACAAAGGTTCTTTACTGTAAGAGCAGTGAGACTATGGAACTCTCTGCCGCAGGAGGTTGTTATGGCGGACTCTATGTACATGTTCAAGAGAGGCCTGGATACCTTTCTGGAGAGAAAAAATATCACGGGTTATGGGGATAAAACATTTATTTAATTCTTAAAGGTTGGACTTGATGGACTTGCGTCTCCTTCCAGCCTTATATACTATGATATGATACTATGTTTATATTGTTCTTTTTGTTACTGCCAGAAGTAAAATAAACTTCTAAACCCTAATAACATAGATCAAGGGTTTCACTTATTGCAGTGGTAACTCAAATATGTCAACTTTTCTAAACCAGCATATGTAATCAGCTTCTGCATGAAAGATAAGCTGTGGCGGAAGAAATAAAACAGCACAACATTTTTCATGTGACTTATGAACTCTAGGGGACATTTATCATAGAAACTTTCTGGTACGCAAGGCATGAAAAACTCACAATGCCCCCTCATGCCACCTCTATGACAATTTTTTGAATAAAGTATTTCATTTTGTGAATCATCTAGTCAGTAAAATAAAAGGAAAATTCATTTCTTATGTAGAAATGGCTTTGAGTACAGTTGATTATAAGTTGTAATAAATCTTATTATCTTACTGGATATATGTAGAAGCAGATATAGAATGATAAATTGACTACAAAAAAAAATCCTTTATTTAGTCATGTTAAAAAAAACAACAAACACCGAAAAACATGTGCACCTATGTTTTACTTAGGAGGAACATACACTAACCGTCAAATACAATATACACCAACCAACACAGTAAAAATTGGATCCACATTCAAGATGGATACCTAGTTACTGGTTCACATAATGAAAGTAGGGTAAATAAACACCTTATCTTTCCGTGATGCAGGAGGTGGCTGTGATAGTATGACCTAAAGTAGAGGCGGGGGCCTGATCTCGAGGATGCTGGAAAGAATACTGGAAAACTGTCCCTCAATGACTTACTGAATATAGTGTGATCAAATGCACCAAGTGCTGCAGAACTAAGGAACTTCTGCTTTTGTGTACCTTTCTAGCAGCCTCCCCCTCTCTCCTCAATAAATGTCTATGCTACAAAAAGGAAATAGCAAATAAAAGCAGATAGAAGCATTATTCTTTAATAATCAGATTTCTTATCGTGACCTTTACTATTTATTTGTATGAACGGTTTTGTTGTTAATTGAAGATAATTCTTTTCGCATACCCTTTTATGTATGTCCAGGTTGGACCACCACATGGTCTCCCCATGTTAACTTTATTCTCTTAACCCCTTTACGACATTGGACATAGTACTACATCATGGGCGGCAAGGACTTGCCGCATCGTGACGTAGTACTTCGTCCCACTTCTGGCACCTGCCATATATTCAAGAGTTAATAAAATCTCATCAATAAACTAATGACCTACTAAAATAAATATTTGTAAAGTGCATCTCATGTCGCAGAAAATAAGCTCTCGTATGTCCAAATTGCCAAAAAAATAAAGATTGTATAGCCAAAAAAATGTGACAATACAAATCTGCTCTGAATGGCGCTTCTTCACTTTGATCAAGCAATTCCCAGCTTCAGTTTTACTAGAACTTGGGGAAGCTAAACTGGAGCTTGTGGCGTTTTTCAAAGTATCTAAGAGAGGATAAGTTCTTTGGAGAGCAACTTTTAAAATGGTGGTCTGATTATGAGACAGATCCAGCAAACATGGCCTACATAAACAATCTGATTCTTTTCTGGGAGGCGGGTAAATGCATTCTAGGAGGCCAAATCTACGATTATTTAAAGGTCACGAGAAAAAAAACTTTTGAAAAAAATTAAATGTACAGTATATAATAAAGAGAGAAAGCTAAAAAGTACAAAAGCAACCCGTCGGGAAAAAAAAATAAGAGAAAATGGTGGAAGCCAAAAGAAAAAGCGATTTTTGGTTATTATATAAAACAGAGTGATCTAAAGAAAAAAAAATTGGCAGCAATATGGAAATAAGGAGGTAAGATACTAGCAGCACTAACTGTCACCAAATTGATTAAATCTCCAAATTGTTGCAATAAAAGATGATACAAGTAGCATTATAAAGATAGCAAAGAAATAACAGTTGTATTTACAAGAAAATTATAAACAACTATACACTTCCCAAAATGTTGACCTTGAAAAAGTCTAATTATTTTTGGACAAAGCAATGCTGCCCAAAATTACCCAGGCACAGATGACCAAACTTAACTGTCCAATAACAGATCCAGAAATTGAGCAAGTTATTTAGAAAAGTGCCAATGGAACAGCGCCAGGTCCAGATGGTTTCACAAAATTTCTTTCAAAATGATTAAGGACATGATAAAAAAAAAACATTTAAAAAGATTATTTAGTCATAGGTTCTCAACTGGCAATATCCTACCAACAGGAAAATTTGGCCTCTAAAAAATTTTCATAAGCAGGGAGAAATTTTAACTCTTACATACCACTAGCTATTAAGAAAACTAAAATCTTGGGTGATCAAATGGCAGAGATTGCACCTGGCTTAATCCCCTAGAACTCCTAAGGTTTCATTAATGACAGAAGTGGTGCTACTTATATATGTACGTTATTCACAGTTGTAGACTGGGCCAAAGCCAACCCCAGTATTGCAACAGATTTTGGTATTCTTTCAATTGATGCCAAAAAGGTGTTGACCAATCTCAAGTGGGACTGGCTCTTTCTGCCCCAGATGGGTTTTTGGGGCCCCTTTATTGAATTCTTGAAAGGCTTACTGTATATCATGGTGCCAAAATGATAGTCATATTATCGAGTGAGCTGGCAGAACCATTCAATCTAGAAAAAGGCATGAGGCAATGGTGCCCTCTTTCCCCCTTTTTATTTAATCTGGGTCTAGAACCTTTTTTCATTGTGTATCCAAAACATTAAAATGTTTGAAGGTATTAAGATGGGGCCAATTGAACACTGAATCAATATGTTTGCTGATGATATTTTAGTATTCTTAAAATATCCTTCTAAAGCTAGGTAAACTGTGGAAATTCTTAGATTTATTTGGTTCCTTTTCTCGATATAAAATCAATAAAGAAAAAAGGAAGATGCTAATGCTGAACACCAATTATGAAATAAGTGAGGATGTGAGAAAAAAAGTACGGTTAGCAGGGTCATCTATTAAATATCTTGGCATTAATATAGCACGATCACAATCGGACATCTACGGTTTAAACTTCTCTCCAATCATTTGTAAAGTAAAAAAGGAGCTAAAGAGACGGGCAGATCTCTCGCCGTCTATTGTCTGCTGAAATCAAATATACTCCCTAAACTATACTATATCCAATGCAAAATGTGGGAAGAGCGGGTCAATGGGACATACAGTATAATCTATAATTATTCCTAGAGATGTTTAGTATGATCAACCTTTCTCTATTTCTTTGTATGTCTTTTTTCAGATTTAATAAAAATAAAAGAAAAAAACACCAGTTTAGTATGGGACGTCCTACAGTGATAATAGATTACTTGAACAAAGCTGTGGGAAGTCTGGGCTCTGTGGAATATAGACTTTAAAATACATTGATATTTTGGCCATACATAACTTCCCTTGCGCACGTTTCTCCTGCAATTTCATTGATCTTAGGTCATTTCAACCAAATAAAGATACATTAAAGTGAATATGCACAAGACACTCAGTTTCAAGGAGGTTATAATCTAACGAGCAGGATCCCTATTCCATGGAAATTATATTTTAATAGTAAAAGGGCTATTTATTGGTGAGACCTTTATGAGCTTCCTTGGAGAGGAAATCTTCTTTGATGGTAAATACAGTAGTTGTCTGCATGAGCTGATTATAAACATCATAAGACGCCTAACATTAAAGTAATCATTTTCAAGTGATTTGGTGCATTTGTGAGATAACAGCATAATCTCCAGAGTGCTATATCTCTTGTAGAAACACTACTTCCCTTTTGCATTATTTATGAAAATATTGTCTCAAATTAGTGCTTCTGTTTAATGTGCAACCACCAGTCGACATGAATCTATGGAAACACAGTATTTTAATTTAACACATTAATTAGCGTGGATATTGATTTTGAAGATTTCATAAGACTGATATCATACATTAAGAAGAGTTAAAAATAGAAAGTATTATCCAGCATCGAAGCGTATCTAGTTAAATAGATTAATAATCCATTTTATTGAAAAAAAACTTTAAAAACATTTAGAGGCGTCACTATAAATAACTTTGACACGTATTGGACCAACGCGGATCGCTTAACATGATAACATGCGCATTGCATCACATAACAGGAAGCTATGTCTTTGGGTAACGTGACTTTCTTGGCCAATGAAATTAATGAAACATTGTATATATGAAGACTTTTTGGCTACATAATATATTGCATCATCACGTATCTGTGATAACTTATCATCCTGATATAGGATATGAATATGTTTTTGATGTAGTGTATTAATTGATTATATCTGTTACTATAGGTTGTGCTAAAAGTAAAAGGATGATTGTTGGCTTTTTGTGCGCTCCTTTTGTTTGAATGTAAAAAGTCAGATCTGGCTTACCAGCAGAAGGTTTTATTGTGGAAATGTTATTTCTGGTGTCTTCCCTAGTTTGCAACATATTTGAAATTAGTTTAGATGCACATTGGTAAGCTGTGTCAGTAGAGCAGATGCATTTGTCTTGAATGTAATTCCCCTTGGGTAGATTCTGTAAAACATGCGGGGGTGACACCTGGTTGCATGCAATAAACTGTTGCTTTCTATATAAATTGGTGTGTACACATGACTTAAAAGTGTCAACTGTTAACATAAGATGTTTTATTAAGATGAGTTATCTTCTTCAATGCAGAACACACTCTGAAAATGAGACCACTTCCTTACCACCTAATGATTCCTGCACAAGTCCTACTAAAAGCGAGTCATTATATAGTAAGACAGCCAAACAGTGCCTGGAGGAAATTTCTGGTAAGTACTTCTGCCTATAACAAAATATATATAAATGATTAACAAATAAAAAAAAGGTAATGCAACCTCACAACAAAGAGCTCGGAAATCACGAGACAAGTGGAGCCATTTGCCTAAGAGTGGCAGAGTTTAGTAACTCTGAGGAGGTGTCATAAAATCTGTGCTGCAGCCTTAAAAGACAGCCTTCCTCCCTCCTCATAACATGAAGCTGCTCTGGAATAGGAAAATAGAGCACAGAATAAAGCATAGTAATAATAGACTGTTGGGAAACTTGACTAGAGCAGCTCTTTAATGGGCCAAGTTTTAGGCTCTGTTCTATTCCATCTGCATAGTAACACTACGTATATGTGTTTGTATTGTATTTGTAAAGTATATATACAGAAGTATATAATGTTAGCATGAAATCAGAATACATTTTTTTTTATGAAACGCCTGAAACACACTGCTTGTTTGTGTAACATAATGGGAAAGTCTTAAGAGATCAGCCAAGATATTAGGAAGATAACTGTGGACTTGCACAAGTTGGGATCATCCCTGGGTGCCATTTCTAGATACTTTAAGATGCCTCCTACATCTAAGTAAACAAGTATATGCAATTAAAATCAATAGGGGAATGTCCACTCATCATACCGTTCAGGTTTTGTGTCCCAGAGATGAGCTTTGGCCTGAAAATTGCATATGAACCTAAGGACAAAGCTAAAGTTCTTGTGTGGATGCTGGCTGAAGCTGGTAAGATTGCGTCATTATCCTCATTGAAACAATTACTATATCAATGTAGGTGGAAAGGCCATTCTGAAATATTATACATGAAACATAATAAAGCCAGATTAAGGTTTGTGAAATGTACACAGGAACCTTAATGTTTGGAGACATCCTGTGGCCTGACAAAACTAATATGGAAGTGTTTGGCCATAATGAGCATTGTAACGTTTGCAGGAAAATGGGAGAAACTTGCAAACCTGAGAACATCATCTAAACTGTGAGACACTCGGATGGCAGCATAATGTTGTGGAGTTGTTTTGCAGCAGGAGGGACTGGTGCACTTCACAATATACACTCACCGGCCACTTTATTAGGTACACCTGTCCAACTGCTCGTTAAGGGTCCGATTTGCGTTTTCCCGACGTGTTACCCGAATATTTCCGATTTGCGCAGATTTTCCCTGAATTGCCCCGGGATTTTGGCGCACACCGAACGAAAACCCGACGGATTCGGAAAAACTGTCGCATTTAAAAAAAAAATGTGTTGCGAAAATTGCGCTTACCTTCACTCGGCCCGGCTCAGTGTATTCAAGTGCGTTCCGATGCTCTTCAGCGCAGCAGCGACATCTGGTGGACGGTGGAGGAACTACCTTAATAAATCCCGGCCTGACGCGAATCCAGCGCAGAGAACGCGCCGCTGGATCGCGAATGGACTGGGTAAGTAAATCTGCCCCATTGTGTTTTAGCATACATAATTTGGTTAAGTATCACTGGCATGACACTTATTCAATACTATTATAGTCAGCAACAGCAACCATTACAGTGTCACCACACTGACAATCAACAGCTGAGCCCTCTACATATAGGGCTGGTGTCTACTGTATAATATATACAGATATATGCTGTTAACACCAAAAGTCTGCAACATGGGTGTCAATCTTGTGCGTTTGACAGCAGCACATAAAAAGGAGTGGTATATAGATTTCATTCAATGATCCATATTACATCCTGTAAAAAGATAAAAGGTTGTACTGTTCCCAAATTGGTATCAATGAAAATGTCAGCTGATCGTGAAGAGTGTGGTTCAATAAGGCCATTACATCAATGGTTTCATCATAATTTGGAATGTTGATCTAAACAAAAACCCTTTCAACTTTTTTTTCTCCTATAATTGACACAAATCAAACATGACTTTTTTTGATATTGCATTGGAAATCCTGCCAGCTTAGTTTTATTTAAAAGGTGTTTCTGTTGTGGAAATGCTTAAATCAAGACACAATTGCTCTTAAAAATTCTGTTTACATAGACATAGAATCCAATAGTTGCAGATTTGCAGCATGTACTTACCTACGTGGTGTGTGAATAGAACTAAAAATATCAGCTCTAAGAAATGTACTTCTAATTTATTAATAATTACTGCAATTTCTAAACCTACATTTGTAACAACATTTAGCAAAGAAGTGGGACAAATACTATAATCAAATGCTTTCACAGGAGGCTCTGCTTCACTTTTTCAAAAATGGAAGCAGATTTTCCTTTCATAGGCCCCCTACCTATGGCGACGTTTTGTCACCTAGTCTGATAGTCCTACATTCAGAAATAACAATAAAATTATTTATTGGGATCAGCTGAAAAGGCTTCTTTTAACGTGCCTATGGAGCATACACTTGCAAGTGCTGCAGGTCTGCTTGATGGTAATCTAAGAAGGATTCTTCTGACATTAAAGGTAAGCTGTCACCACAATAACCGCCCCCCCCCCTGTCCTCCTCAATCCCACAAACCGTACCTTCTTCTGTAATATGTCCTCTGGAGGTCTTTTTTTACCATATTTCTAGGTTGCAGCATGAAAGAGAAACCATCCTTTATTATTTTGTATGATGCAGTCAGGCAGTCAGATATCCCCACCTCCTGCAGTCAGACAGCCCCACCTCCTGCAGTCAGACAGCCGCACCTCCTGCAGTCAGACAGCCTTACCTCCTGCAGTCATTTTGCTCTGCCCACTCCATGCATCTGGCGTCCCAGCCCTGCCTCCAAATTGCAACATCATTCTCCAGCTATCTGCAGATCTCATGCATGTACAGTAAATCTAGAATGCAGGGCTGTTACGCCAGATGCATGGAGTGGGCAGATCAAACTGACTGCAGGAGGCGGGGCTATCTGGCTGCATCCTACACAAGAATAAAGGATGATATTTCATTCATGCTGCAACCTAAAAAAGACCACCCGAGGACATAAAGTAGGTAAAGTATTCAGACCCCTTTAAATTTTTCACTCTTTGTTTCATTGCAGCCAATTGGTAAGATCAAAAACAAGAATGTTTTTGATCATTAATGTACACTCTGCATATTTTTGCTAAGAAAAACTGAGGCTCATGACGCTTTGCTCAGTATGTGACAGCTAAGGGTCTGTATACTTTGTATACTACATGACCATGTGATATTTCAGTTTTTCTTGTTTAATAAATTAGCAAAAATATCTATATTCTCCTGTCAAAATGGGGAGCAGAGTGCACATTAATGAGCAAAAAAAAACTACATACAGAAGAATGTAGTGTTTCTGCGCTTGGGGGGGGGGGGGGTTTATTCTTAATTAATATTTGCTGCTTTGTGTTCATTCTTTCATAAATGCATCAGATAGACAATAAGGACTACATTCTACTCTTTTATTGTGTATTATATGATTCAAATAATTAGTGAGGTTTAAATGTTAGAACCTGATGACAGGTTCCCTTTACGTTATATCATGTTTTTATTGGAACAAGGAGTGCTGGTTTATCACTGAAGAAAGGAACTAAAGACTAAAGGCTTTCTCTTTGGAATCTGTGTACCTGGCAGTTGTGCTGTCTATTTTACTGTTTGCTGGGATTTATCATTTGCAACATATTCCACTGATTCATGGCCACTGGTTTCTGTTTGAAAGTAAATTACATGTTGGGGTGCTGAAAGATGGTTTCAAATACAGGATCAGATTATCTCTTTTGGTGGGTAAGTTATAAGAAATATATAATACTTGTTCTTAAATGTAAATTTTGTTGCAATGCATTGATGTGGCATTTCTCCATGATGTTAGCGGTTACTTTATTCAACAATATTTTCATCACTAAATGAATAAGACCCTCAGGTACAGTGGGGCACATTTACTAAAGGCTGATGGCCTTTGCACCTTTTAGGTGCAAACTGCTTGCCCGTGTATTTAAGAAGCGTCGCACGCAACCTTTGTGTGGTACAGCTGCACTAGGCATCATGCAACACAAATTAGGGGGCTCTCCGCTGCTTAGTCACACCGTGCGCGATATTTATCATGCAAAGTTTTCACACGCCTTAAGTTAAAGGTGCACCACAAAAAAGTGGGTGAACTCTGTTGGGGTAATGCAGGGAGGGCCAGATTCATGAAGAACGAGCGCCAAAAATCATGAATCTGGCACCCTCTGCACTATACACTGACAAACTGCATTGAGTGCAGTTTGCACTACTCTTAGTAAATGTTGCTATCTTCGGTTAAGAGACACATGGAACCAACTTTTGGTGTAATTTTAAACATGAGAATATCGGCTTTAAAAACAGACCAGGACCATGGTTCTTCAGTTATATTGCTGGTTAAAGGGACCCAGAGTTTCCAAACCCAGAGTTTACCACATTATAGGTACTTTTTTATAGGTAAATGAGACCAATTTACTTTAGCGCGTTTATGTAGTAGTAGTTTATGCAGAGTAGTGTATGTGCAGTTTGCATTTCTAACTAAGTCTTTAACTGCAATAAGAAAAGGTCAAAACACACAATGAGTAAACAAAACAAAAGCGGGTGCACACCTATGAGGGCCGGGCATCATATCCTTCAGTTTTTTTCATTTGTCTCTATGTCTTTTACCACCCATATATATAATTCTACTGTAGATAGGTCCTGTTTTTTTCTGTATTTAGTTGGATTATGTTTTCTCCCATATCATGTGTAACATCAATAGTCCATGTCTGCTACTGTATCACCTTCTCTGGTGGGAAGGGCTAGAAGTATCTTTAAGTCCATGCTTTCTGTCATCTTTTTCCTGCTGCCCCAACACTGTGTACATGTGAGTTGGCTCTTAGTATCCAGTGCTCCCTGGATACTAAGCTGTCACCAATCTTAAAATTTAAAAGGCCAGTATTTCAGGATTTCAGGTGTTAGGGATACTCCTTCTTGGTTAGAAATGTGTGAGACAGACAATAAAGGCTACATCCTGCTGCTTTTATTGTGTATGTTGTGGATCAAATAATAAAGTTATACCATGTTTTATTATGTAATAACCTGTGTATATCTCATAAAGAACTTAGATTTCACAATCTCTTTAATATGTTTAATACATTTTGATTCATAAGCATCATTCATAGATTGATAATCATTGCAATACACACAGACAGACATTATTTACCACTATACCACTATACACAGCATAATGTGTATCATTGAGTTTCATGCATCCATTAACTCTTGTAATTACTAGATGCCACAGAAAACATATTCATTTCAACATTGAACATATTGATTTTCCATGCATTTCTAGTTGTGATTAACATAATAAACCCAGTGATCAATTCTCTGTCTTCTTCCTTTCCTGACCCATTCCTTTTTATGTTTCTATATGTTTGCCTTCCATATTTACAGACTTTAGATTAGTTATGTAATTTAACTACTTTCATATTAAGCCAGTAACTGGCGCCCATACATAATTTAAGACTTCGTTCACCTTGTAATGACAGATGTGAACTTCAAAACCTTGAAAATTTAGTACGCAAATCATACTTGTGGTAAAAGTATGAAAAATGGCTGTCAGGCTCCAGGGGTAGTGGACCCACTTGACCACCACGGACGATGACGTAAGCTGACACCTGTGACCGGAGTCTAAGTGGCACCCAGTTTTCACCAGAGCCCGCCGCAAAGCGGGTTGGACTTGCTTGGCGTGGTACCACCAGGTTGTTCCACAGGTGCGACTTTGTCCACTATGGCAGCCAAGGCAAGGTACAAAGACGACAGGCAGAATCGGGGTCGGGGAAAGGCAGGAGGTTGAGAAAGGCAGCACAGGATCAACGTCGGGAACAAAGCAGGAGGCCCGGGCAGGAACAGGATCAATGTCAAGTACCGAACAGGGCTCACAACGGAAATCCAAACACGGGCACAAGGCAGGGACACAAGCTTTCTCAACAACATAAGCATGAAGATCCGACGGGAAATTCTGGGAGAGACCAGCTTTTTTGCAATTTCCAAGGTGCGTTGGCCCGTTAAATCTTTGAGCGCAGGCAAAAGCACCCTAGGAAGCGGGGATGCGTCCCGGGATGCTGGAGCTGAAGCAAGGACAAGTAAGTGGCATGAGCCTGGCGCCGGCTGGCAGCGAGGGGCATAAGTGAGCCCGCAACACGAGAGCACCCATGACAATGGCCATGATTTATTGAGTGAAGCCCCTTACATTTATAGTCAAGGCTAGCAATAAACACACCCTTTGTAGTACCAGCCCTTATTTGCAAATCTAAATAACACTTTAAAGGAAACCTACCACTTAAAAGTGGTAGTTCTTACACACATATACATGGCACCAGCTCAGCTCAGCGCATATTTTTATTAGTAGAATAAACCGCTGTGTCACTGATTTATAAGTTATATCAACATTTATACCTGTGCACAGCACTAGGGCACGGCGCACCATGCGCGCGCCTGTGTGTGCCCCGGATTCTTAAGTGCTGGAGAGCCGTTGATGTCACCGAGCTCTCCGGCACACGCGCGCCTGCACAACTTCGCACAGGGAAACAGGCCGTGCTAAATTGCTCAAGCGCGCGTGTACTGGAGGGCTCGGTGATGTCACTGGCTCTCCAGCACTTCAGAATCCGGCGCACGCACGGGTGCGCGCATGGTGCGCCGGACCCTAGTGGTAGGTTTCCATTAAAAAGTGGTAGATTTCCTTTAAAAGTCAGGCGTAGACCAGGGGCTGGTGCCAGCTTCCCACCTGTGGTGCCTGAAGTTCAAAAGACGGGGAATGCTGTTTGTACAGAAAATGTGGTCATTCACCTCTATCCCAAGCACATATCCTGGGCCAGGGATCAAAGGAACGAGCCTGGTAATGGTTTAGTTCCTTCCAAAAGTTAAAAAATTGAAACTCATATCTATTAACTAACTGACATAATCTTTAGTCATGAGGTCCAATTAACAGAATAATATCAGAGCGGCTAGCTCCATCGTCCTTGCAAATCTTGAATAGGTGGCACTCCATAAACCCCACTAAGTGACTCTCCTATTCCTGGTCATAGATCCACGAGGTGCTCAGTGGATTGGAGGTAATACAGTCATGGCCAAAAGTTTTGATCATGTTTTCACATGATCTGTTGCCCTCTGGTTTTTATGTGTGTTTGTCAGATGTTTTTATCACATACAGAAATACAAGTGCAATCATATTATTAGTAACAAAAGCTTTTATTGACAGTTGAGTAAATGCAGCAAGTCAATATTTGCAGTGTTGAACCTTCTGCTTCAGGACCTCTGCAATTCTCCCTGGCATGCTCTCAATCAACTGGACCAAATCCTGACTGATAGCAGTCCATTCTTGCACAATCAGTGCTTGCATTTTGTCACAATTTGTTGTTTTTTGTTTGTCCACCCGTCTCTTGATGATTGACCACAAGTTCTCAATGAGATTAAGATCTGGGGAGTTTCCAGGCCATGGACCCAAAATCTCTATGTTTTCTTCCCTGAGCCATTTAGTTATCACCTTTGCCCTTATGGCAAGGTACTCTATCATACTGGAAAAGGCATTGTTGATCACCAAACTGCTCTTGGACGGTTGGGAGAAGTTGGAGGACATTCTGGTACCATTCTTTATTCATGGATGTGTTTTTAGGCAAGAAGGTGAGAGAGCCGATTGCCTTGGCTGAGAAGCCGCCCCACACATGAATGGTTGCAGGATGCTTTACAGTTGGTATTGGTCACCTTGTCTTCTCCGAACATGCTGTTTTCGAGATGTTCCAAACAATCAGAAAGAGGATTCATCAGAGAAAATGACTTTACCCTCAGCAGTCCAATCCCTGTACCTTTTGCAGAATATCAGTCTGTACCTGATGTTTTTTTCTGGAGAGTAGTGGCTTCTCTGCTGCACAGTGCATGCAGATCCACTCACACCTGCCTGCTGCCAATCCTGAGCAAGCTCTGCACTGCTGGTAGCCCGATCCAGAAGCTGAAACACTTTTAAAAGACGGTCCTGGCACTTGCTGGTCCTTCTTGGGCGCCCTGGAGCCTTTTTGGCAACAATAGAACCTCTCTCCTTGAATTCCTCGATGATGCGATAGATTGGTGACTGAGGTGCAATCTTTCCATCTGCGATACTCTTTCCTATTAGGCCAGTTTTGTGCAGTCCAATGATGACTGCACGTGTTTCTTTAGAGATAACCATGGTTAACAGAAGAGAAGCAATGATGCCAAGCACCAGCCTCCTTTTATAGTGTTCGGTGGTGTGATTCTTACTTAATCATGACAGATTGATCTCCAGCCCTGTCCTCATCAACACCCACACCTGTGTCAATGGAGCAATCACTGAAACAATGTTAGCTGCTCCTTTTAAGGCAGGCCTGCAATGAAGTTGAAATGTGTTTTGGGGGAAAAAGTTCATTTTCTAGGCAAATATTGACTTTGCAATTAATTGCTGTTAAGCTGATCACTCTTTATAACATTCTGGAGTATATGCAAATTGCCATTATAAAACCTGATGCAGTAGACTTTGTAAAAATGAACATTTGTATCATTCTCAAAACTTTTGGCCATACCTGTAGCTCAGCATAAAGTTCTGTAATATGGAAGATGTGTTGTGCAGGCATGTGTTACTGCACAGCCCATTCTCCGTTCTTTAGTTTGTGTGGCTGGTCGGATGCTGGCCCTCTGAGAGGCGGGGCCCTGTAGCAGCTGCTACATCTGCTACCACAGTAGTTACACCTCTGATAAAGCTGTAGGCAAGATGGCTTCCCCGACCCTAAGTCAGAAGATAAAGGGTCGGAAACCAGAGGCAACTGAAATTGTGTACACTAGGACTGATAGAGAAAGAATGGAATTATATCTTTGAAATGCTGTATTTTTGTTAATAACAGTGAATTAATTAATGTGTTATTTTGTTAACTTAAAATCTTTGTGAGAATACCCCTTTAAGCGAGTCAATACGGACAGCCAATGCCATGTTTTGCTGCAATACATGATTTATGGGTTCAGACAGGTCTCATTTGAATAGGGCTTTCAGTGAAAGTTCACACCAGTTTAACATCACACAGTACAGTCCAAATAATATTCTTCTGCAGAGCATGTACCTTGGGTAAAAGACAATAATTTGGATTCCGCTAGACCTACATGATTGGGCTCAAAATACATGGCACCTACCATCTGAGCTTGAGAGGCTAGAGGGTTAACTCGATAATATAGTAAACAGGACCCCCAGAACATTTTAAATTTTTTCACATTCTCCTGAGAAACCATTTAGCAATATCTTTACCTTGTGGAGACTAGGGAGAGGAGGTTGCTGGGTTGCAGGAATTGCAGTAGCACCTTCAGCTCAAAGTTGTGTCACAGCATGGACTTGGTTTGCTAAGTCAGCAACTATGCTTTGTAGCCTTTCCATGTTTTGCACAAGATCCAGAATATAACTCATTTTAAGCTGGATCAGGAGGACCCAGTAAAAATTAGTCTTTTAGGACTCGTTATGTATAGTAATTTATTGGGACTCTGGACTCAGGGAGAACAGACAGGACAGTGAGCCCTGAACCGAGACCCCAAACTGCCTCTCTGCCAGCTTGCCTCTGCTTATCCTTGGTGATATGGGACAACTTAAAGAGACAAAACAAAATTTACAAACAACTAACACAAAAGAATAACAGGTGTTACAGGTCCGGATACAGTCTGGGATCAAATACTGTCAAATGATGTTAAATGGGAGAAATTCAAATATATCCTGGGTAATTATACTTCTAAATTTATTCCAATAGGTAACAAGTAAAGACTGGCTAGATTACACCCCACATGGCTTACAGCTACAGGCAATTAATAAGAAAAAGAGGGCATTCAAAAAATATAAATCTGACGGGTCACCGGAGGCTTTCAATACTTACAAAAAACTTACCAAAATTTGTAAAGAGCAAATCAAATCAGCCAAAATACAAAATGAAAGACAGGTGGCTAAAAATAGCAAAACAAATCCCGAGAAATTTTTTAAGTATATCAATGAGAAAAAAAATGGGTCAGAACAGGTTGGGCCCCTTTATTCTGAAAATGGGGCATTGGTGACTGGAGACCAAGAGAAGATGGAGTTACTTAATAGGTTTTTTAGCTCCGTTTATACGATAGAAGAAAGAACTTCTGACGTGGGTGGTGCCAGTGTGGGTGATGCATCCTGTAATATACTAGACTGGCTGAATGTAGACATGATCCAATCTAAGCTCAATGAAATCAATGGGTACAAAGCTCCTGCACCAGATGGGTTACACCCCAGAGTTCTTCAAGAACTCAGTTCTGTTATTGCTGTACCGCTGTCTAAAATCTTCAGGGATTCCGTAATGTCTGGTGTGGTGCCAAGTGACTGGCGCAAAGCAAATGTGGTGCCAATATATAAAAGGCTCTAGAACTTTGCCAGGCAATTACAGGCCTGTAAACTTAACTTCCATTGTGGGGAAAATATTGGAAGGGTTAGTAAAAGACTATATACTGGGGTATGTGACATCAAATAGTATAATATCAAAAGAAATAGGGAAAAATATTTCACTATGACCGGAGCTCCCAGTATTCTTCTTCTCCCTCGTTATTCCATCTTTAACCACTAGTGAACGTCACCAATCCTGAGTTTCTCCTGCTGAAAGTATGTCACCATTCAGACTAGCACTATCGCACTTTCATTATCCTCCTTTAATTATATTGTCAAGCACTGTAGCTGGAAGAAATATGCAGGCAGATGGTGTGCTTTACAATATAATTAAAGGAGGATAATGAAAGTGCGATGGTGCTAGTCTGAATGGTGACATACTTTCAGCAGGTGAAACTGAGGATTGGTGCCGTTCACTGGCGGCTAAAGATGGAATAACGAGGGAGAAGAATAATACTGGGAGCTCCGGTCATAGTGAAATATTTTTCTCTATTTCTTTGGACTTTTTCTAAGACTGTGTGGACCGGTCTTATACCGTGAGTAGCTCCTTAAGGGGCAAACTGTGCACCACAAATAACTGTTTTTAAATAGTATAATAAGTGACAGCCAGCATGGGTTTACAAAGAATAGAAGTTGTCAAACTAACCTGATCTGCTTCTATGAAGAGGTGAGCAGATGCCTGGATGGAGATGCTGCTATGGATATTGTGTTCTTGGACTTTGCAAAGGCATTTGACACTGTCCATCATAGATGCCTGATGGGTAAAATAAGGTCTATTGGTTTGGCAGAAATCATTTGCAATTGGATTGAGAACTGGCTGAAGGATCGTATCCAGAGAGTTGTGGTCAATGATTCCTACTCGGAACGCTCACCAGTTATGAGTGGTGTACCCCAGGGTTCTGTGCTTGGCCCACTACTATTTAATATATTTATTAATGATACAGATGTAGGAATTAATAGCACTGTGTCTATTTTTGCAGATGACACCAAGCTGTGTAGTGTAATACAGTCATGAAGGATGTTAATAGGCTGCAGGGTGACTTGGACAAACTGAGTGTTTGGTCGCCCACTTGGGAAATGAGGTTCAATGTGGATAAATGTAAGGTTATACACCAGGGGGCCAATAATCCAGAGGCAAAATATGTCCTTGGGGGAGTAAATCTGGGAGAGTCCCTTGTTGAGAAGGACCTGGGGATACTAGTAGATCATAAATTGAATAACAGCATGCAATGTCAATCAGCTGCCTCTAAAGCCAGTAGGATCTTGTCATGTATCAAAAGTGGTAAGGACTCTCGTGATAGGGATGTAATATTACCACTGTATAAGGCATTGGTTCGGCCTCACCTGTAATATGCTGTCCAGTTCTGGGAACCTGTCCATTAAAAGGATGCCCTGGAGCTGGAGATACAGATAGAAGACAATATCAGCGTCCAAATGGAAAGGCTCAGGATATGGGACAACTTGAAGAAACAAAATGGGATTCACAAACTAATAACACAGAAGAATAACAGGTGGTCTGGGTCATTAGATACAGATACAGCACAAAATCGGAGTCTAAAGGGAAAGTCACAAAATGTAAGCCAGGATAAGATAACAAAAATATATAGCAAGAGCAAACACAAACTAGCAGAGCTAGTAGAAAATATAACCAGTAATTGTACTAGCAGTGAGCCAGATAATATATGTGTATTTATATGAAACCAGAGATTCTCAGGCACAGCTGATTGGAATAGGGCTCTGTCCATCATAGTAAGTTAACTATTGCCGGACTCAAGCAGAGCTGCAGCGAGACTGGGCATGGTGCAATTAGTCTCAACTACAGCAAGGAACATTAAGCACAGTGCACACTAGGAATGTTAAGCAACTACAAAACGCAAATACCTAATCATTAAGTATAGAAACATAAAAAAAACTCATTAAATTATATAGTGATAATTCACTGCCTTAAGTGGCCTAAAAATGTGGAAAGATATAATAAAGTTAAAAAAATAAATAAAACACATATAAATAAATGTATTAAAACATTACAAAAACAAATATAATTATTTATCAAAATTATATAAATCTTTATTCTGACCTAAAGAATAAAGGGGATTTTCTATTTGGTCCACTGCGATCTGGAATTTTTTTCTAGATGCCCGGTAGACTGCATGGAATAGGAAATGGTGCCATTGTACAATTTGTCCCACAGAAAACAGGCCCTCATGTGTTTCTATTAAAAGTAAAATGTGTTGTGGCTTCTGGAAGGTAGTGAAAAAACAGTACAGTGGTGTCTTTGGTGCTAATTGCTTAACATATCATGGGCTTGATGCACAGGAATTGCATGTGAAATATGCCTGCTTTTTGCTGCAGCTGGCTAAATTGTTGAATGTCCACTATGGAAATTCTACAGTGGAGCTGTCCTTTGTCTAAGGGTCTTCTGGCTAGAGGTCATTTGCCTATATTCTTCTTTCTTAACACTATCCACAAATAACCTGTGAATCTTAGTTTCTTTTATGCAGGGTAGTACGGAAATAACATTAACTAAAAGAGAATCAACTAATCCACAGGAGTTATAAGTAAGGCTGACACGCCTTGATTTCAAATAGTATGTGTTAAGTAACATGGTCGTCAGAAGTAACCCAGAAGACAGGGAAGAGGAGAAACTCTGTGTCTGATCTGCAAGTGTCTCTTGTGCATTTCCATTAATCTTTTTTGGGTTACACACCATTTGAAATCGAGGAACGTTGGACCATACGGGTTTTCCCCATCGCCCCGTTGATTTTCCTGTAGGTGTCTACTTGTACTTATGAAATCGGAGTTGAGTAATTCCAGAGGTGCTCTCAATGGTTCTTCTTTGCATGTTTTTACTGACCGAATACTGACAGCTTAGATTGAGCACCTGATCAGTCTAGGTAAAATAGAAAACTCCTATTACATCACTACACAAAAATAGGGTTAGCACACAAGATATAAGTGATTCCTTACTCTTGGCAGTGAACTTAAACTCTCCACCTATCACTGCTCTCCATTCTCTTATTTCTCTAACTGCAAATAAATGATTCTTCTTCTACTCAGGCAGTAGGCTTTTGGGAACCTGATGGATATGGGTATCTTAATTCTTCTATAACCAGACAATAAGCAGACTGAATAGTCATAACATCCTGAATTGCAGGAACCTGATTGCACACAGGAACCTGTCAGGCAAATCACAGTAAGAATAAATACTGGAATTTTAGATTATGATTTGATGTCAGTATTTGTAGCTATAAGGTATCAGACTTTATCATCACTGATTATTTCACCAGTTGAGTCACCAATGATTTGGGGAAAGCACTTTAATATCAAGGTGTAAAAGCAAGTGTTGCCATGCAGTGCCCAGCAAACATATAGAGCAAGTATTGGGATCCTGTGACGGTTCTGGACCCAGAAAGTGTACATAAAGTCAGTTAATTGTAACACTCATTAATTGACACTACCTGAACGCATGAGTTTCAGGAGGAAGTTAGAGAAGTGAGTTTGTACTGAAA